>CM044448.1:59211115-59232211 GCA_024363595.1 Xenopus borealis
AAATCTTGGAAGTGCAGAATGGAAAGTGAAAGTATTTGCTTGCTCTGCCCCTATGCCTAAAGCATAGAGGAGGGTCAGGTAATATGTTATTGACAGCTGAGACTTTTAGATGAGTTTATAACTGGAATTGATTTTTTAATGATAAAAAAATGGCTGTCATGTTTAATTTGAAAAGGACCTTTTTAATATAACTTTTTATGTGAGGGTGACAGGTCCCCTTTAAGCAGATTTCCAAAGTACATTAATAACTATTGTCATTAGTTTTAACTATTAGAAAATATAATTTCTGTTTCAAGCAGCATAGGTCACAAAATATCATCTAGTCTGAATAGGCCTTCCTTCAGTGCATAGTGTGTAATCAAACAAATCACTCCCAAACCCTGAACCTGTTGGCAAGCCGGAGAATGGTGAATACAGTTTCACTTATTGTGTTTCATACCAGGTGGGCAGCACAAATGCCTGGAGCCTTGCCATTGGCTTTCCGATAGGAAGAATGATAGTTGGAATATTATATTCAGTATAATATTTTAAATTATTGCAAAGCATCCGTCCCTCTTCAAGCAAAAACTGAAGACCACAGTTCGGCTAGGAATGCGACTTAATATGTGCTGTTGGCTGTAGCTTTCAGCACTTCAGTGTTAACTTAGAGGAAGGGTGAGGGTTTGTGAGTCATATTCTGTTGGTGAGATAAAAGTTGTTTGTTCCAAGGCCTGTGACAGCAAGAAAAGTATGTCAGAAATCAGATGTTAGTCTTTACTGACTTATTTCCTGCCAAAGTAGTTAACATTATTCTGAAGCTCTGGTACTCACTGGGCAAGCTAAGCCATTCTTCTGTCCAGGCTCAACTGTATTTGGCATCAAAATCAAAAGATATTTACAGAATTACAATGCCCAACATACAGTATATAGGAGGTTGCGGGGAGCAGGGCTGGACTGGCAGGTCACCAGAGGGTATCCTGGTCGGCCTTACTATGATAATTCCCATGAAGTCTTTATTATATATATTATACAAAAGTCGTACAATTTAGAATGTTTCAGATAGTTATGACATGGGACCCAGAGGTCTGTTTCTCACGTGGGTTCTAGGGCATTTAGTCCAACACTGGGTGGGAGTTTCAGTTCTGCATTAAGTGGAACAGAGACATTACATGGCACAATGCAGCCTATTTGGTGATATTGTAATAAATATGTGCCAAGAAAGTCTAGTTATTTTACATTCTTTGAGCATATTTCATTACCCCCTCTCAGCTTATGCCAGCACACACATTTACAGGTATGAATGTCTCTATTTATACAGCGCTATTGTGCAAGCAGAATTCACATTTTTACATTACAGTAATAGTGCAGACATTGCACTTTATAAACAAATAAATGCTTAGAAACAGAGAAAAGTACCTAGTAAAAAGATTGAGTGATGTGTTAAGAGACACAGGTGGGCTGCGCTCTGTTAGCGCTTACAATCTAAGTGGGTGGGTTACTAAAAGGCACAATTGAGAGTGTAGTAATGGCTGCTTTTTACAGTGACTGGGTGCTGGCCCACAATGCATGTGGGAATGACTGTGGGTAAAATATTTGGAAATGGCATTTTCAAATGATAACATAATTAAATTGGGTAGACCAATAGTGGGGTAGGGACCCTGAGACAATTCCTTAGCCCAGGCCCATCTAACGCTAATTGGCAATCCTCTGATTTTGCCCTAGCAACTACATTAAACATAGCTGATTTTTTTAACATACAGAAACTATGCAGAGAGTAGGGGTCACTAACACTAGCATTTTAGCTGTCTCCAACGTTTCAGTTCCAATAAGGAACTTTCATCAGTTAGATGCATAGCTTTCCATAAAAAACTCGTTTTAAAAATTAAAAAATATACATTTATTAACAACGCTAAATTTGCAAAGGCTTTGCCAGGGATTAAAGTAGCAACATCATACCTGCATGAATCTAAAGCATTCTGAAGGTAGCACAGTCCTGCCAAGTAACCTGATCATTCCATCGGATCTGACAACAGAGTATGTTTTATCCGGGTAACCTGATATGAGCAGGGGAGTGCTAATTAAACGTCTTTGCAAATTATTGTTGTTAACAGCTTGATAAAGACAGTCATTGATGGGCATCAGTATAAAAGTTTAACCCCTTTAGTGCCAGGGTGGTCTGTCACTCAAGAGATGCTAAGAAATGTGAAGTATATACAGTACAGTACACAAAGCCTTGTATACATTTGTAATAATAACAAACCTGTGTGCTGGCCTGTGTGTTGCCAGGTAGATATGACATTCTGTAAACACTAGGAAATCTCTAGTACCCCCAGTCCCTTCCATAATGATGGTTTTGCGTATAATCTGTGGTTTCTTTTCCCAAATACATTTCACATTTCTATAAACAAATCAGCATTTTGACAGCCTGCCTGAACTTTGCCCCTATGTAGAATCCAGGCCAGGGCTGATAGCTGAGGCATTAGGGAAATTAGGGACCTTTGCGGCAGAGACACACAGTCGGATTTGGGGAGATTAGTCTCCCAGCGACAAATCTCCCCGAACTTCCTTCCCCTGCCTTCCCACCAGCTAGAATGTAAATCGCTGGCAGGATGGTACTTGGAACGCTTTGTTTTCCGAAGTCGCCAGAAGTTTCCTCGTAAGACACCTTTGTATGACTTTGGAAATCGAAGTGCTCAGAGTGCCATCCTAGCTGGCGGGAAGGCAGTTTGGGGAAATTAGTCGCCCCGAAAAAGAGGAGATTTTGTCGCCTGTCGATCAGTCGCCCAGCAACAAATCTGCTCTACTGTGGGTGACAAATCTACTCTACAGTGGGCGACAAATCTTCTCTACTGTGAGCTACAAATCTCCCCAAATGCCTTTGAATTGCTTCGAATTTCTGGAGTTGACCATAGTTGCCTTACAAGGAAGTTTCGGGCAACTTCAGAAATCCAAAGAGAGTCATATGCCATCTCTCCAGCAATTGGTATTCTTGCCAGCGGGAAGCCATTTCCGGGAGATGAGTCATCTGCAGTAGAAAAGATTAGTAGCTGGGCAACTAATCTCCCCGTCTGCCACTACCCTTAGGGCTAGAGCAGACGGGGAGATTCGGGGGCATTTTGTCGCCTGGCGACTTGTAGCCGCGACTTGTAGCCCCCGAACCTCCCCGAATAGCCAGGTCCTGGGGCGCACCGGCGTTACTTGAAAACGCCTGCGCCTATTCACACGCAGCGGCGCGATTTGTGGAATCGCTCCAAATTGACTCGCGAATCCAGAAGGGATTTTCTGCATGGACAGACTTAATGCAATCTAAATAGAAGGCTGCTGTGTCCACACTACCTCCCATAGTGACACTGTCAGGGAAGGAATATATATGTATAGTAGGGGGCTGTTGACTGGGGTTCTGACTGAATCTAAACTGACAGCATCTGTTGGAGGATAATGGGCGATTTTAATCAGCCACAGACCAGTGAGAGCCACATCCCTGATGTGTGTGGCCTGCACCAACAACCAACAGTGCTGGCCCTCCAAGAGTTAATTCTGGCCCCCTGCTTTGGAACTTATTTGTAAGACATTAAAGTATCATAAAGAACCTCACATCCAAAAAACTGTTTTATACATGGAAGAATTAGGTTTTATCTGCATGAGAAGAGAATTATGGAAATTGTACTAAAATTCCTTGTGCATTCCCATGAAACAGTTGCCCTTGCCAAATGAGTCTGAGGCGGTTACAGATATTTTTTTGGTACGAGATTTGTGGGGCTTTCAGTCAGATGGGTATAACTAAATAATGTCAGGATTGCATGTGTGAATTATTTGCACTCCCCTTTCCTGAAGCTTTCCATGTGTCTGTCTGCGTCGGCTTGTCACCTGGCTGGCTAATATGTTTTTTTCTTTCTGGTTCAGTCAGCAAGGCGACTTCTTTATTTTATTGCTCATTAGCTGTACACTGCTCTTTGGAGCCCAGACATCTAAACTGCTTTAAATGCGATACTTGGATTTTGCTGCCCAATTTATGAATGTGCTGGGATTAGACTATGAGATAAAAGTCCATGTAGAGCAAATATGACTTATACATAGATGCAGTCTGACTATTAGTTAATATTTTAAATATGGGAAATAACACAGGCCCTATAAACATATAAGCATATTTAAAAGGGTATCTACAGGGATCTAAAATATCACTCATGTATTATAAGGGATAATGTATCCCCTACTGTAAAGGATGTTACAAGCCACTGAGGAGTTCTGTGACCATGTACTGTACTTATGACTCCATGTGACTTATAAAGAAAATTGAAGGTAGGTTGCAGGGGAATTAGCAAATAAAAAGATGCCAAAACAAATTTTTGAAGTTGCCATACAATATATTGGTATTTAGTGTCAGGGTAATGTATTATTTATAATTAGCTAAATCTTATATGATAAGTTCTTACCCATATGAATCTGTTGGTTTATGTAATGGGATAATAACGGGGAAGCTCTGTCCTCCCTTTCTTGCTCCCAAAACTGTATGATAATTATAATCCCTGAGTTACAGGGATAAGGAAAAAGCTGCAAAACCTCAAGCAACCAATGCATTCACTAAATATTCATTGAGTGCACTCTGCCCAGATACTTGCAGATAGGGCCCCAAATATTTACTTACATGTTCACAACTTGCTGCTTCTTTATAAATGAATAACTTCCTCTTGGTTTTTACTGGAGTTTTATTACCAGTCCAATATTTGGCAGCAAAGCTGCCCTGATAACACAATATTGTATTATAAAGAGGGCGCCATTAACTAGAATTGATATCATTTATTACTCCTGGTTCAGGAATATTTATTTCTGTGCATGGTAAACATGGAGCAGAACCAGTAGTACTTTGAATCAGGACCTGAATGGTCTATGATTAAGTGCCCAAAAGGCGCGAAACGCGTAAGGCATTTGGGATGTTGCTGTTCTAAATAAATACATTTTTTAACTACATCGTGGAGAGTGATCCAGTTTGTGCCAACTTTTTTCAATTGATATTTAGGACCTGAATGGTGCCTTTAATAGATCAAAACCTCATCCTACATTATATTAATAATGAATTAATTATAGAAGAAGATGAGGTTAATATTAAACCAAATTTTGGCTTTGTGAAACTTAATACATTAAGGTGTTAAATACATAGGCCAATGCCAACTTGGTCACTCCAGACCGAATCAGCAGCTTATTAGTCAGTGTAAGGGGCCCTTGAGAAGAATTGCTTCAGTTACCAATTGGGCAAGTTTATAAATCAATTGGGCAAAGATCACATTGTAAAGCGAGAGGAAGGGTGTGGGTCAGTTTTTGCAGACCTGGACAACACTTTCGTGTATGTATCTTTAATCACTCTCCAGCGATACTATTACTAGTATGTACTAGAGGTCACTAACTTATGTTCGGACTTGGGCCTTAAATATTTCTTGGTGGGAGCTAGTGTCCAATTAAACATTGATGACATAAGCAAGAGTTGCAAAATACACACTACTGCTGCCCAGCATAGCCATTTCAGCATTTAACTACTCTTATAAAATATAATTATGTTTGACGGCCCTTTATTGCAGGATTCAAGTAACAGCCATATGTTTTACCAAAAGTATACTTTATAATTATATTTTTCTCTTTCTCTTGGGGGGTCCTTTATACCAAGGCAGCATTTTTTACCAAACTGTACCTTTGCATTTGAGTTTCATCTTGATTCATACTTACATCCCCACCAGCATAACATTGCCAAGGAGCCTCCAGGGCTCACAGCGGGAGGAATCGCTCTTGCTGATCATTCTTGGCTCAGGATGGTCTGACAGTGGAATTTCTCCAGACTGGACCTCTGGAATTCCTTTAATTACAAATCCCCCTCCCTGCCCTTCCATCCCTAATAACTGCTTGTGTAGGAGTGCTGCCAACTCTCCTGCAGTTGAGTTAAAGGAGCAATTCATCTCAGGGCCACAGGGTATCAGTATTGGTGGGGGTCCTGTTTGTTATCAAATTTCTGAATCTGCAGCTCATTTCATATTAATTTCAATTAAGGGGCAGATTTATGAAAGTGTGAACTGACCACAGAAAAACTCACTTTCTATTCATTCCTATGGGATTTTTAAAGCATATTTATTAAATGGTGAACTCCATTGTTACGATAAAAAAAAAATCCCATAGGAATGAATAGAACATGGGTGAGTTTTTCTGTGGTGAGTTCTAAATTGACACTTTGCATTTAAATTGTGTGTTTTGTGCCTATTAATACAAGTTATGAATAAGGGGGAGCTCCATGTTTTCCTGTAACTGTGCTGGTTTATGTTATATAATGGAGATAAACTTGTAATTCTATGCTTTTATCGACATGGATTGCTGTCCTGCTTATAACAAGGGCAGAGTGATCATGTTGATTTTTCCTAGAGTCTAATACAGGGGCTGTTAGTGAACATTTTCTACATTATAACGATTAGTAAAGTAATATGTCTATGCTGGCAGAGATTTTGGGCTGATTCTCAGCCTGCAGACAAACACAAGCCAAGAATCAGCCCCTACACACAAATCAGTAGTGTGCTACTACAATTAATTTGGACATGGTCTTGTGGTAACATGGGTGTGGTTTAAAGTGGGTGTGGTTTAAAAATAGGGAGTGGACAAAACTGGCTTCCATTATCAGCCCTCCACTATGTAGGCCAGAAAAATTGCGGCCCTCAGTATCACAGAAGTTGGACAGCACTGTTTTAGATGATAAACTTTGCTGTAGCAAGCAATGCCAGCTTCAAGGGCAAATAAGGTCTTGAGTTATTAAAAGGGGCATAGAGTCATGAGAGGAGGGGGTCATTCTTCCACTTTATAGAGCACTTGTAAGGTCCCATACAAAAAATGCCATACAGTTTTGGTCTTCATCACTCAAAAAGGACATTATTGTATTAGAGAGGGTACAGAGAAGGGCAACTAAGCTGGTAAAAGGTATGGAAATCTTAGCTATGAGGAAAGACTAGCCAAATTGAGGATGTTCACACTTGACAAGAGTCACTTAAGGGGTGATATGATAACTATTAATATACAATGGGATCATATAATAATAATCTCTTAAATGCTTTAATTACCAGTAGGTAATTTTCCAGCTGACACAAGGTCACCCATTCCGATTAGAAGAAAAGAGTTTCCGCCTAAATATTCGGAAGGAGTTTTTTTTTACAGTGAATGCTGTGAAGCAGGGCCGCCATTAGAAATCACGCCCACCCTGGAACCCAAACCCCACCCCTGATCCACGCCACATCAAAGTTAAAAGACCACACAGACAACAGCGCTAAAAAAGTAATCCCCCCACACATACTGATGGTCAGGGCTCCCTTATAATTTAAAAAAAAAAACATTGGCGCAAGGGCCTTCCATAAAAGTTTTTTTTTTTAAAAGCATTGGTGCCAAGGCCCCTCTTACAAGTTAAAAAAAAATTGGGACCTCAAAAAATATAAAAAAAGCAAAAAAACATTGGCACCAGTGCCCCCCTTACAAGTTAAAAAAAAATTGGGGCCCCAATAAATTATTTATTTATTTTTTTTAAATTGGCCTATAGAGTATAAGATAAAACATTGGTGGCCAGGGGATTAAAAAAAAAACCACATGGTCTCAGTAGAATTGAACTCGTGACAGGTCTTTCCGCCGCTCCAGGACTTCACGACTGTTCGGCACTTCCGCATTCTGCTGGGACATCGTAAGGCAGCAAGCCTTCATCGCTCGTAAGGGGGACACTTGTCCGCTCTGATGACGGCCCTGCTGTGAAGATGTGGAATTCTCTCCCTGAATCAGTTGTACTGGCTGATACATTAGATAGCTTTAAGAAGGGGTTCGATGGCTTTTTAGCAAGTGAAGGAATACAGGGTTATGGAAGATAGCTCATAGTACAAGTTGATCCAGGGACTAGTCCGATGCCATTTTGGAGTCGGGAAGGAATTTAACCAGTTCTGTATCGACCTTGTGTTTGGATTGAGGCATTAGTGCACAGAAACAGACAACTTTTTGTAAACTGCTGCAACAGTACCATGGGAAGCATGAAATTGGCATGAATCCCTTTGCATGATATAGCCTTAAAGGAACAGTTCAGTATAAAAAGAAAAACTGGTAAACAGGTAGACTGTGCAAAATAAAAATGTTTCTTATATAGTTAGTTAACCAAAAATATAATCTATGAAGGCTGGAGTGACTGGATGTCTTAACATAATAGCTAGAACACTACTTCCTACTTTGCAGCTCTCCTATATTCACCCAGAAATTGGAGGTGCGTGAGCTGCCGGGGAGCCTGTGCGGACCCTGGCCCTATCGCACCCCCTGCTCCTCTGGTCTTTCCCCCACTACAGCTCTCTATTTTCATATTTTAATGTGGGATTATGTTTAAAAGTTGTAACTGTTAAATATATCCAGGGAGTCCTCAAGTTACATACTCTATGGTTTGCTTGAATTTTATTAGCATTTAGCTTTAATAAACCACCTGCCCCAATCTTCTCTGGTTTCTGGTGTCTACTAACGATCACAGAAAGGTAAAAATAAATCGTATGTAAAGACAGACATCTGTTTAAGTTGTACTTAATAAGTAAATGTATGTTTCAACTTGCGTACAAACTCAACTTATGAACAGACCCTAACTCGTATGTAACCCAGGGACTGCCTGTAGTATTTACATTTGCAGCTCATGCCACATTTGTTTTAAGTTGGGCTCATTTTAGGACAACAGAGGATCTCTTTTGTCTTTATTTTGCTTCCCTGGATATTTTTAATAATAAGTGGCCACTTCCAGCAATTTTACCAAGATCACGGCTTTAAACATACATATGACCTATGCCCTTACTGTAGCCACTATATTTAAATTGACGTAAGTGTAAGTATGTTAACAAATTTTTGCTAGGGAGAAAGTAACGTTAGAGAAAATTTGCTAAGAAACTTTTGTGCTCATCATGTAAAAATTAAATAGACCCAATAGGCTGGTTTTGCTTCCAATACGGATTAATCATATCTTAGTTTGGATCAAGTACAAGGTGCTGTTTTATAATTACAGAGAAAAAGGAAATTATTTTTACAAATTTGGATTGCAGTGAAAACTCAATTTTACATCCTCTGATTTTAAGTTTTACATTGTTGTTTTGTGGTCCCACCTATATATTATGCATAATACATTTCCCTGACTTTTTCTTTGGATTTTTTTTCTGACTTTTTCTTGGATTTTGCACCATTTTTTTCTGGTCCAATGAAAAATGTAAAATGTGAGTTCTAATGTATTTGTTTATAATGTAGCCTTCTGGAACTTTCTGGATAACGGGTTTCCTGATAACGGATCCCATACCATATATATGTATATAGACTGAAAAGTTTGAACTTGGGCGTGTTTGTTTTCCAACCTAACTTACTATGTTATTGTATTTCCCCTAAAGTTCTCCATTTGTAGATCCAAGCAAGATGGCATACTCACCAGAGCTCCTAGTAAACTAATCCAATTTATTGATCATAATATAGTCCTAGTAAAGAAGGATTTTTTTTTCTTATTTTACCTTAAAGGGATGGTGCAACTTTTAGTATGTTATTGAGTATGCTATTGCTAGCATACTAGGAATAGTTTTTGTATTATCTACCTTCCTCTTCTGTTTCTCTCCAGTTTTCATTGACTGACTGTAATCAAACTACAATACCTTTACCTAAAAACTATATTTATTTTGCTCAAAAACTGAAAAGCCTAGAGAAATTTCCTTTTATTGGTTCTGCTAGCACCATCCAGCAACCTTATATCTTAAATGTGCACGTGTGCATAGCCTAAAAAATAAATGAGCTTCATACGCTTTGTGCTTATTAGCTGGATCTTGTGTCACCCATGTCTAAAGGTGGCCATACACAGTCCCAATAAAATTTGCAAATGGAACAAGTTGGCAGCTTATAGGCCTGTGATCTTCATCTGGCCTACGAGGAGGATAGGTTTGAGCATCACTAGTTAGATCTTGTGTTTTAGGGTTAGCGTCATATCAGTATGGTTTTGGCATGTACTCCCTGTGCTTGTGAGGGTTTCCTCTGGTTGCATGACATTATCCATCCTGAATTTGTGCCAGTGGTATGGAAATTAGACTAAAAATCACTGGGCAAGACATGTGGATAATTAAACAGTCTTTGATGAATGTGGAAAAGTATAGAAAAAAAAGGAAGGGGAAAAAAAGAAATGGTATTGTTAAAAAAAGAATATAGGAATAGTGTGATGGCAGTGTGTCTTTAATTCCAAGCAAATGCAATAATATTAACTAGAGCTGTTATGCAGCCCATGTGCTTCTCTAAGTAGTTTGAATAAGATACGTAATAGTCTCATTTCTTCCTTATCTTTCTTTATCTTGTGAGCAGAGGATTTTATTGAAAGGAGATCAAAACCATGAAACAGTGTTTGCCCAAACCAATGCGTTTGATTGAATAATTGTACCCAGATCAACTGGTTTCCAGTGCTGGTTTTGATCTTGTGCTTTGTGTTCCCTTATAGTCTTGGTGCTATGCCATGCAAAGCCAGAGATTCAGGTATAGCCTCCTAACCCTTACTACATGTGGTATGCAGGGATTGCTGTGTGATGCACCATTTTAATCACACCATTGTGTGTACACACACACACACACACACACGTATCTATATGTGCGTTCTCCCAGGACTCCAGTGAAAATGTTTTTAAAGGAGAAAGAAAGCTACAAAGACAGTTTATTGGCAATAGATTAGCCACACCAGTACAAGCTAGAACACCATTTTTATTCTTTAGAATGCTTTTCCATACTTGGGTAAACCGCTCTAGACACTCTCTCTGTTTGTTTAGGATAGCAGCTGCCAAATTAGCTTGCTGTGACATAATTTCCTGTCTAAGTCTCTCCCTGCTCACTTATAGCTCTGAGCTCATATTACAGCAGGAAGGGGAGGAGGGAAGGGGCGAAGACCAAACTGAGCATGCTCAAGCCCAAACCCTGGAAGCTTAAGCTGAAAAAAGGAAGTGTGAAACAGAAGCGCATGTGTACACTATAGAAGGAAAGAAATGTGGTGTTTCATTTGACAGAGGACCATTACATTGAGGGTTTACTAGTGTATTCATATAGACCTTCATGTAGACCTTTCAAATAAAGCTTAGTTAGTTTTAACCTTTCCTTCTCTTTTAAAGGGAAAATCTACATTAGCTTCAGTTTTTTCTCCTTAAGTAGTCCATAGGCTTCCGACTATTTTCCCTTTCCCCATCAGATCTCCTTGTGCATTACAGAACAAAGAGTTTTTAAAGGCATGGCTTTAATGGGAAAATGTATCTGTAGATGCTTCACTTCAAAATTTATGACAAATGAGCATTCAGTAGATTTTCACATTCACTCCAGAACAAAATTTTCTCTAGACTCTCCTTCTATTTGCATCAATACCAATCATTTGAAACTAACACAGTGCTTACCCCAGGCTGAGCATTTGACTTCCTCTATACTGAGCATTGGTATGAGGAAAAAGTTGAGTAGGTATGCAAATGAAGCCAAAATTATAACCACTGCTTCTCTTTCTATTTCATGGGTCTTGTTGACTAGCACAAGTCCATAATAATCAGGTTGGGGAAGTGGAGGATTAGACTATAATTTATTTTATGAATCAATATTGTTGCAATGCATCTGCTGCACTGCATATTATCAACTGGTGCAATACTGATGTAAATCAGACCTGTTTTCTTTTCTCTGGGCAGGGGAGTAGTACACTTAGTACTTTGAAACCCATTAGGCATCTCTGTAATCTGAAAAATGAATGAGGAATGGAAATTACTTGCATAGTTTCTTTATCTTTATGACAGTCAAGGCTGTGTTTTCAACTGCTGTAGATGCATGACGCATCTTCTGCTGTTTTGTGAGCCGTAAGGTTCAAAACTCATGTTGGATGAAGTAGATTATTATTTTGATATTGTGCAGTTTGCAAAATAGATTATTTGCCCATCATCCATTTTATGCTACTGATATGTATCAGATATCACTGTATTGCACAACAGTAAAGGTCCACTGTTGATACAATGTAAGACAAGGCACCTGATTAACAGACTTTGCTGGGGGACTCTGATTTTTGCAACATTGTATCAACAGTCAGAGCTACCTATCCTAGACAATAGTTATCTGTCCTAGACAATAGTTACACTTCTTTCAATAGCAGTGCATATACAAATAACTTAAACCATAAAAAAAAGGAAAAAAAAACATTTTTTCGGGGGGGATTACTTATGCTTTAATTTCCTTTAATTGCATATGTATCCCTGGCCAATAATCAATTGGTGAACATGGCTTATCTCTTTTTTAAGTTGTTTATAAGGATATATTCACAGAAGTTGAAGCCCTTCATGTATTATAAGTTAATAATGAACAACATTGAGAGTACTGGGCTTAGCAAGACTTGTTCTGATGCATGTATACTTCCAATACTTCCAATAAGCATTATACACTTGGATAGCTACACTGTAGATAGCAGATAGTCAGATAGAAAGATCAATAGCTCTGTTAAATACAGGATATAAAGTGCAACATTTTTCGACAGACAGGTGATTTAAGTACCTATTTTACTGCTCTGAACTCTCCCCCCCCCCAATCATGCAAAATAATATGCATTTCCTAACTTTATTTTATTGTACTGTGTGTAACATTTGTATATTAATATTTCAATATCAGTATATTTTGCCTCTTTCAGGATTGAAAAATGTTAAAGGCAGTTTTAAAGAAAAGCCGGGAAGGTGTAAAAGCCAGCAAAAAGGACACAGGTCAGTCATTTTTCTTCATTTTGTATTTCCCTCCTGTTAAGTTTACAAATTGAGGGGCGTTAATCGTCTAACTACCTTGAAAAAACTGGAGTAAATCAGCCTGGACGAAGAATGAGCCCAAATTACTTCTAAACAGTGTGGAATTATGGTAAATATATGCCCCCAAAATATTGCTGCAAATACTATAGAGTATTATTTTGTGACAGTTAGTTATGCAAACAAGATTTCTGTAAAAAAAAAGTCGCTTTAAAATGTTTTTGAAAGAAATATATCCATAAAGAAATGTGCTCCAAAATCTAGCCTCTTGGATTGCTCGCACTGTATATTATATGCTAATGGAATTTATTGGTTCTATACCACCTCCTCCTGCACCCACCTATTAAGGATTGTAAGCTCTTTGGTACAGCAGTTTTATGTTTCATGACACCTGACTCTTAGGCCTATGGCACACATTGCTGTTTTCGGGTTTTCTCCGTGCTGCTTTATTTATTGCATAAAGTGTGCCAAAAATTATCTCCATGGCTCCAGTGGCATAAAGAGAGCAAGTGTAAAACTTTTTGAGATTTTGCTCACTCATTGCTAACAATTTGGGTCCCCCCATTATTTTTAGGTTTTATTGGCAGCTTGTGATAAATTCAACTCTATATGAAACATTGTGGTTGTTTTTAATCTGTTTAAGTATTTCACCTGCTTTCATTTACAAAGAAAAATAGTTTCTCTCCTTATCTAAGTTTAGAAAGAGTACATAAATCATTCTTTCTCCCATGGCTAAATATATCACATGAATTTAGCGCTACAATCTTCTCTTTAAATTTCCCTGTTTCCTTTCATCTTAATGACAGGCACATGCAGTATTATATATTATAATTACTGGTACATTTCTGCTTGTGACCTCAAATCTTAAATAAACCCTTGTGTGCTTTCTTTGCTCTTTTTTAATTTTTTAGTGGGGGTGAGAGGACACAACTTTTTAATTTGTTTCTTTTTAAACCGATTTATAGTTGCCAGGAGATAAATGATACCATTAAGAGCAGCAACAATATAGACTAAATTATGGCCTGTGCAATCTACTTTTGGGTTTGGGCTCACTGAAGAGAGGGTGGTGGATTGATATTCATGCAGTTTAGTTATGTTTGATAGATGCTTCATTTTAAATTTATCCCTGCCCCTTTCTTTCTTATGCCCTCCTTCTTAAAGGAAAACTATACCCGAACAATGTAGGTCTCTATAAAAAATATATAGCATAAAACAGCTCATATGTAAAACCCTGCTTCATGTAAATAAACCATTTTCATAGTAATATACTTTTTAGTTGTATGTGCCGTTGGGTAATCATAAATGGACAATTGCCATTTTAAATAATAAGGGCCGCCCCTTGGGATCCTAGGATTCATGGTGCACACAAACATACCATAAGCCAATTAACAGACAGAGTTCTGTCTTTTGCTTCCTCACGTCTTCCTGTTACAGTTAGAGTTGCTGTATTTCTGGTCAGGTGATCTCTGAGGCAGAGGAAGCAGAGGAAGGTCATGGGGCTGCTGTGCTGCCAAGCTTGTATAGCATCATTATAACAGGTTTTGAAACTATTCTCCCAAATCAAAATGTTAGTTTAACTCATGGCATCTTTTATTTGTCAGGTAAATATAGAATTCCGTGCATTGGAATAGATAGGACATAATATAACTTGCATTGCTGTCAGAATAAAGGCAGACCTTATCTTCTGCTTTTACTGGACATGCCCTACCACCCACTTGTAAAGCTGGCAGGAAATGAAGCACACAGATAAATTGATTTCAGAACAGAAAATGTGTTTTGTCTCTTTGTACCCTGCTGAAACTGGGCCTATTTTTATCTACTATCATTCTTTGCTTTTCTGGCTGTCTCATGATCTCTGCTTGAAAATGGGATTTTCTTGACCCATCAGGCCACGTTAATGCTAAAACAACATTTTTATATAAATACAGTAAACTCTAGGAGAAGGGCCCACCTCACCTCCTGTATCTGTTGGTATTTACTGTATTCGGTTAAATATACACTCTTCTGTCATACAGGGCTATAGAATCTGTTAGCACTTTATTGCATTGCATTGGATAACGTCCCTTAATGTTTATTCTGGTTTCTGCCACATTTTGTGGCAGCTTTATTTATTTCTTCCATAGTGTTGGGTGTTCTGCTAAAGCTAAGATGTCCTAGTTTAGTTGATGGTACACTGAATGCATTGCAGCCCACACTAAACCTCATCTTCTGTGCGTGAAAAAGTGCCCCACAAAATATCATGGCATAAGGAATTCCTGTGTTTATAACTTATGAACAGAGACATATTATGTAATTTCACATCATTTTATGGCAATGTATTTTATGTTCTTTGTTGTCCACAGGGGAATCTGGATTTCTGCCAGATGTGTTTATAAATGTAACTGAACCTACGATCTTATCATGTGTTTTGTGAGACCTATTTCTCTGATTCTTTGTTCTGGTTTGTAAATGTGGCTACATATCCCTGTGTAACCGAATTCAACTGTACCTTGTAGACTAATGATCCTCTTACAGACACATGCCTTATAGGAGATTTTATCTACATTGCATTGTGTGTGGCTGATGTTCATGTTTGTTGTGTGAGTGGTTTGCCAGATATGTGGAAGGGTGTTCATTTTTCAATAAAGTTCAGCTTGTTACTAGGGATGCACCGAATCCAGAATTTGGTTTGGATTCAGCCATTATCCGGCCTTTTTCAGCAGGATTTAGATTCTTCTGCCGAACTGAATCTGGAACCTAATTTGCATAAGCAAATTAAGGTGTTGGGAGGGAAAATCACGTGACTTTTTGTCACAAAATAAGGAAGTCAAAAATGTTTCCCCCATCCCTAATTTGCATATGCAAATTAAGATATGGTTCGGTATTCTGCTGAATCTTTTCATTTTGAAATTTGACATGGTGCTAGACATATTGTTAATGTCGCTTGTGAAATAAACTCTGGAATCCCATCCAATTCAGTGTGTCTTGAAGCACCTGATGCAGGACTTGTTTGTCCGAAACATGTAGTGCAAATAAATAAAGACACACTGAATTGGATGCGGTTCTCCAGAGTTTATTTCACAGGCTAATTTGGAAGATTTGTGACTTGACGGGGCCACTACTCTGTTCGAGACCCCCATACATATCGAGTAAGGGACCACCATAATATTTTGAAAAAAATATTTTCAATTTCCTAGCTGCCCTAAGTCCTGTGACTTGTGCTCTGATAAACTTCAATCACTCTTTACTGCTGTACTGCAAATTGGAGAGATTTCAATTGAGCATGTGTGCGAGATTTCAGAGCTACTGCTGGCTGTGAAGATATAGGTAGGAGGAGTCAGTGAAATCCAAGATGCCTGCCTCAGCTAGAACTGCAGTGGAGATAGGGGAGATTTTCAGAAGGTATAGTGAGCTGATGATTTACATTATACAAACAATTCTCACTGTTTTAAAAATCGGATTTCTTGAACTTTCACATAGTGTATTTACTTAGTAAATGATTTTAGTTATGATTGGTGCCCTTTAACTGATGAGTTTTGAAAAAAACATGTTTTCCCATGACAGTATTCCTTTAAAGGTGAAGTCAATCCCTTCGGCACTAAAATCCCTCCTCCCCCATCCCCGGGCAAATGCCCTTAAGTTGCTACTTACCCCTTGGCGCAGGACCTGTCCGCGGAGTTCACAGGCCCCATCTTCTCCCGTGTGGTCTTCTTCCTGGATCCATCTGGGTCTTCTGACGAATGCGCAGTAACAGGTATTTGCCGTTTCAGCTCTACTGCACATGGTCTGAGAGTCACAAAGTGAAATCGGAAAACCTTGTGACTTTCGGTGCATGCGCAGTAAAGCTGAGCCAGCAGTTGCCTCCTACTGCGCATGCTCCAGAAGACACGGATGGATCCAGGAAGAAGATGGCCCCTGTGAACTCTGTGGACAGGACCTGCACTGAGGGGTAAGTAGTAACTTTGGGGCATTTGCCCGGGGGGGGAGGAGGGCAACACAGGGGAAGGGATTTTAGTGCCAAAGGCATTGACTTCTCCTTTAAGGGTTATCCGAACTGGACACCACCTGCCAGGCCGGACTGACAATCTGTGGGTTCAGGCAAATGCCCAATGGGCCACTTGCTTTAAAAAATAAATGGGCTGCTCACCTAAAAAATGCAAATTAGGTCTATCTTTAATATGTAAATGAGCTAATCACTTTAGAAATGTAAATGAGCTGTCCATATTAGCCAGTCACAGCTAAGCTAATGCCTGCATTTGTTAGTACTCATACCTGTACTGACATATGGGAGGAACCAGGAATTCTGACCAACTTCAGTTAGTAATTAGAGTCGTTTGCTATATACCCAATCTCTTATGCTTATGATAGGTATGTTGGCAACAGGAGGATCCATGCTCAGAACAGTCCCTTCAGCCTGTATATGAAATACTGTGATGTAGCATTAATTGCATGAGACAGCCTAGTCTACTCAAGTATGCCACACTTTGGCCCTGTGATACACATGGTAATTAAAGTCCTCTTATCTGCCAGGGAGCATGGTCTAGCTGGGGACACACAAAGGAAAATGGATTAGGGTCACTAATCCATCAGATATCAGATATTTGTTGTAAGGGCCAGTTGCAACACATAGGGTGTATAATATTGCTGGGGATTATATGGTAATGGACTCTTAAAATATCTATTAATAAACACTAGTTGTAGTTAACCTTGGGGTTGGAAATATATATCATGCTTTGCATGCGCGGGAATACATGGGCTGCTTTGATACTTTTGCCAGGGCTGCTTTTTCCTCCCATTCCGGCCCTGCCCATTAGTGTTTGGTATCAATTTCATTGCCCACATATGGATCACAGCCTGCACATGTTTTTATTATGATATGGGTTACTGGCAAGTACCAATAAAATATTGGGGAATCTTGCCTGACGATAACAACCCCCTACAGGGGGTCGTAAATGATATGTTCCTGGGCACTCCTATCTCATGCAAAGGCCTGTATTTGTGGAGAGGCCACCTAGGCCCAGGCCGAGGGTGGCAGGATTTTAGGGGGCGGCATGCATTTAGGGATTATGTACTCCCCCCCCATAGGACCCCTATAATACAGTCTGTCCTACCCACAGATTGCCAGTCTGGGCCTGGTAGGGACACCTGGCTAGATTTTTTTTTTTTTTAAACCAATACGAATTCTGTGAAGAAAGCCCAGGATGGCTACTAAAATTCCATATACAGTATATGGAATACTCTAGACTAGAAACTAAACCTCACCCTAGGGTTGTAAAGCACAACCAGAGCAATGTGCTGATTGGATTCCCAAATGCAGGCTAGTTTTGCCGTTTTTGGGGCTCATAAATTTGCCATAAATCTATGCCACAATAGGTAATCCCATTTACTTAGCATGGTTCAATAGGAACAGAAGGCCCTGGTTCTAGAAGCCAGTTGAGTATTAGTTTGATGTTTTCTCAGCAGCTTGAATGCTATGCATCCTGTTCTGCACCTGCCTTATTGTTTTGTATGTATAGAGACGGAAGCATGATGGAGGCCACTTAGGAGACAAGCCTATTGCAAGCTGATCTTACAGCTGGTTCAACCTGGCTCCATATGTTTTTTATATCCTTCTTTCTTATTGGGAACCATAGGAGGTCTGCCAACTCTTAAATCAAGAAAGGAATTTTCATTTTGTGATGGATCCAGTCTGGCTCTGCAACATCCTGTCTGTTCAGCCAGTTGTTCAATTAGTACTATAGTTAGATTAAAATGTAATTAAACTTTTTATCTTGTCTGCGTATCAGCATGTTTTTCCATTTTTTTCTTAAAAGAACAGGAACACTAAAAAAAGTAATGGGTTGGAATCCTACCGCGTCATGCCCCAAATGTAACTCTCCAGACCCAGGTTCTTCCACGTATTATGGGCATGTCCAATGTACATAAGTACTGCGCAGAAGTAGTGAAAGACATTGATGAACAAATCCTACTTGCATTCTTTCCCCGGAGGTATGCTTGCTGGGAGTATTAGAGGACACGGCTCCACTGAATTAGCAAAACACTGCTAAAGACACTGCTGTATATTTCTATGCCAAAAAACGTGTGACAATGAAATGGATGAGCCCTCTTCCCCCACAGGTACAACAATGGGTCCAACTAATAAACAATATACTGCCAGTTATCAAATTGACCTATCTGGCCAGACGATGCCCCCAAAAGTTGGTGAAAATTTAGGACCCCTGGCTGGTGGTCAATCCAGGGATAGCTCCCTAAACTTACAAGGAAAGTCACTTCACATACACAACCTCCAAATAGCACTAACTTCCCCCAAGTTTCCTCCCATTGACTACTGGTGTTTGTTCTTCATATTTCTGCTGTGTATAACTTACTATTACCCGGCACACATTTAGTTTTATCGTATGGTCATAGAAATGTAAATTTATTTATGTGTTGTTGTGTTAAGTAAATGTTAAATAAAAACCTTTTAAAAATAATGTAAGTAAAATATCCTTTCTATTCCCCTCCAACAACACTGGCCATGACAAAGATAATGATCCTTAATGTTTTACACATAAATAATCAATAAGAAAATCACTCTTCCGGTTATACGGCTGCGTTTAAAAAAGATGATAGGGCAACAAGCACTGAATTAGCTCTTAGGTGTGCTCTCATGTCTCCTGTTATCTGGCTTTCTTGTCAAAAGCTTAAGTTAGTTTCTTGTGCTTTTCTGAGTATTTCAAGCTTGCATTGTTCTCCCTCCATAAAATTCCTCCAGTTTACGTTTGGGGGTGTTTTATACGCTCAGCATATTCATGCTTACAGAGCATGCTTGTTTATATAAACGATAGTAGTGTTTCTGAAGCAAATCGATCAGTTTTACCAGTGCAGGGCAACAGTACATGATATTTTTATTACTTTAAAACATTTTCATTTGTTTGTGTTACTGTTCATTTCAGTTCAACCTTTATCAAAGTGGCAGGACTGTAGGTTTTATCAGGAAGCTGTTATTTTGCTCGCTGTTGTAGAATCTATGACGATCAGGCCTATGGAGGCCCATCAGACAAAGGCTGCATCAACACAATACCATTCTCCTTTTCTGACAGGCTCTTCAAACCTGCCCAATTGATATCTGGCTGCATTTGGTCCAGACATTGGGGTATACTGTATTTATCAAAGAGTTAATTAGAGATTGCCACAGTCCGCTAGAGTGAAATTCCGCCACTCTCCATTAATTTATATTGAATTTTGAAAGGCCCGTTCATCGAAGGATGAACTTTCACTTTCGACCATTGATAGATACTCTTTTAAAAATCCCACAGAAATAAATGGAGAGTGGTGGAATGTCACTCTAGAGAATTGTGGCAATCTCTAACTTCACTCTTTGATAACTGTACCCCATTGTTTGATCAGGCCTGTTGGTGGGCTCGATAAATGGGCCAATTAACTAGCCAACTTGGTTTGGAGCAGCTTTTATTGGCCCATGTATAGCCAACTTTACTTTTAGGAGATTTGCCTGAGATTGAGCCCGTAGCAAAAGACTATTGGACGTGTTCTGTGCATGGGCTCTGAGGGGTGCAATTGTAGCAGAGAACAAAAAACAGTATTAAAACTTGTTTAAAAAATGTAAGTATTATAATTAAAATAGATTTATTATAAAAACAGAATTGCACAACAAACAGTATATTTCAGATATACAGTTGTATGCAACCTGGATCCCTTATATGATGCTGCTGGCTGGATATTACTGTATGCAGGCTTTAACCCTTTGTTACCAGGCTTGATATTTAAAACTAGTTTCTGTAGATTAAAAGGCCAAACATTATTTCCTTTGATCTGTGAGCCTGTTCCTCATTCAGCCCACCCAGTTCTCCTGCAGAAGGTTCTGTATTGCTGGAGATGGCTTTGATTTAGTATTTGTGGCTGGGAGTTCATGCTATTGCTCGATTAAAAGGGGGATCAAAGCCTCTTGCGGTGTTTAGTGACACAAAATACTCATTAGAGATTGTGCAGGGTACCCAGTAAATGTTAGTATTACTTGCACTGCTATGTAGGCTTAGAAATTGAATATGAGTAGCGTGCTGAGCTTTGGATTGGTTGCTGTAAGAAACACTTTATAATATTTATATCATATACAAATGACATAGTCTAAGCTATGGTGAACAACATAGAGTGACAAGTGAGTAGGGGTCATTTACAGTAAGAAAGGGGTGTTAAAGCACGCCTCTTAGTGCTCATTATAAAAACACTTGAATCTAGGTTCTGGCTGTGTGTACTTAACGCTTGATTGGGCATGTTTGTGGCCCTACATGCCTTACCATTATAAGTACAGTGCTGTCAAATACATGAACTGTTGTGTTTAGTAGCCGAG
>CM044448.1:59243455-59254421 GCA_024363595.1 Xenopus borealis
CCGGAATCGCCCGAAGATACTTCGTAAGGAAACTTCGGGCGATTCCGGAAATCGCCGCGCTGTGTGGAGCGCTGTGTGGAGCTATTTGGAGAGATTAGTCACCCAGCGACAAATCACTTCTAATCTCCCTGAACTGCCTCCCCTATGGTTAGAGTGTAAATCGCTGGTGGGATGGCACTCAGAAAACACTTAGTTTTTGTTGCCTCACGAGGAAACTTCAGGCGACTTCAGAAACCAAAACATTCTGAGTGCCATCTCACTGTCTATTTACAATCTAGCCGGAGGAGAGGAGGTTCGGGGAGATAAGAGAAGCGATTTGTTGCTGGGCTACTAATTGTGTGCCCCTGCCCTAATGAGCACTTGCATCTGAAGTTCAAAGTAAATTACCCCCCCCCCCCATCAGTGTTGCATAATTTAATCTGCTGATGTCTATTGGAAGTGGAATGGTTCTAGGAACTGTAGAACCACCACATCTGCAGAATCACAGCCCTGTTTAAATATGAATGATTGGGTTCTGCTAAAACCTGTGTTAGGTGTTTGGGATTATGCAATAAATGAGCATTCTCGGGGAATTCAGAACAGGTAGGTTCCCCCCTTAAATATATACCATTGTGACATAACAAGTGCAGGGGAACTTCCCAGCATTCAGTTTTCCCAGTGTGCCAGTTTATTGTATATTCCATTGTTTTTGAGGGATGCCAATTCCACCTCTTCATTAATGTGCTTTGTGGCATTGAAGGGGGCGGCATGGATTGGTTTGGTATTTGGCTGAATGTTTTTTATTATTATTATTATTATTATTATTATTATTATAATATCAGGATTCAGATTGGTACAAATCTGAGTACTTGGTTGCACAAAATCCGAATCTTAATTCATTTTATTTTAATATCACATGCCTTTTTTGATATTGCATGCCAGACAAGTATTTATTTTTTCAACTGAATTTTTTTCTCATGATTTGGTTAAATGTTTTCAAGAAGCCACTTGGTGCCAGTAATATACTGTATGTACCTAGGCTAGACAGTTGGTTGTGCACTAGAATTCCTTGTATCATCTAGAATAGATGCTGGGAATTGTAGATCACAGTTGTTGGCTGTACTTTTGACATCTTTGTTTTAGAGTGAAACCAGCCGTGTGCTATAAAAGGAAGTCAGATTGATGTACTTGACATCATATTGAGTTAAACATCTATAAATAGAGCATGTTTAGATTTTTGCTCTCTGCGGGGTTTCCTGTTACATTGGGCGTATGGACTGATTTCTTTGTACGACCTTACCGGCTGGGTAACAATGTCATCTCTTGTAGCACCTGTGTACTTGTAATAACAGTACATAAACAGTGTTATCCAAACAAGATAAGTGGTTAAATGTTAACTAAAGTACCATTGAGACACTGCTACAACATTGCCTCTGTGCACAAAAGAGTTGTATAATACACAGAAGCCATAAATAACTGGTAAAAATTATTGTAAATGGTGCTTAGCAATGTAATCTATTGTCATAGATTGTCATCATCAGTTATTAGTGATGTCACTTGTGTTACATGACAAACAAGGGAAAGCTGTGCTCACCACTAATTTTTAAACCATTAGGGGGTCCCTTTGTAAAATGTATAATGAAACAATAGAATTCTTAATGAATCAGATGAAAATTGAGTGTAGGACTGGCCAGATATGGGATGACTTTGACATAGTTGGCCAGCTTAAATATATTGCAATATATGGACAAACAATCCCTGTTTTGTTTAAAGGGTAAGTCATTTTTTAGTAGCTGTATGCACAAAATGTCTCAGTGTCTTAAATATATTGATAATGGGTTGTGTGCAGAGGAACTCTTGTATTTGTCTACTTGTGTTACATGACCCATTAAAGTATGTCTAGTGTAAGGAATACTCTACCTCTAATCCATAAAACTATTATAGACATGTCTTCTCAGTCTCCTAATATTCTAATAATTTACAGTACAGGGGTACATTATTCATTATAATACTTACATGATAATACTTAGTAATACTTAGAGTTCCATTTATAACTCAGACAACATCCTTGTGCCTTTATATGGTCACAGACCCCTTATAATATCTGTACATATACCATACTTTATAATAAAAATAATATGCATACAATATACATAATAATATTTTCAATCAGTGAAGCTCTTGAGTCATAAAAATCTCTTGGAGGGTTACATCCAGCCTTTAGACCTCCAGTTGGACATCATAGTGAACTGATATAGTGAAAAATGCTACTCAACTGAGCTTACAATCAATGGAACAACGCATAGCCCAAAGCCAAGGCTGTTTTAGCTGACGAGTTTATGGTTATAGGTATTATGGCACATACATTCATTTCTGTACTGTTGATGCTAAAAAACTAAATGTTGTGAGTCTTAATGACAGCAGTCTATCATTTGCTCTATCAGCTTAGTTTGTCTCTAATTGGGTGCCCAACTATTCTCCTTTGATAAGGGATTGTCCTTATAAATTGCTCCTAGGGTATATTTATGCCAGTTACAATATTGAGTGGAGCTTTGAAAGACAGCCAGGGCCAAAGCAACTGGAAAAAATAATAGTTCTTTGTTTGATTTATTGATAATTTATTTAAAAACATTACATTTGAGAGTTTTCTGTAAACATTAAATAACATAATCTGAAAAGTAACAATCTTTTTTTATATTTTATAGTAGGTGAAGAACTTGCTCAGAATATTTTATTCACTGGTCACAATGTGGAGTTTCCAGTTGGTAGCTCAGCCATCCAGGATGATCCTTATCATATGGGATTCTCTAAAGGAGTCTCTGTGTCATTACCTTCATCACCACTTTTGCCACGCCAGGCATACTCCATGCAACAGTGGACACAAAAGAAATCCCCAGGTAATCATTGTTTCTTTCACTTAAGACTGTATTGCCAGTCTGTTGAAATAGTTTTTTTAAAGGAAAGCTATACCCCCTGGATAATGTAGGTCTCTATAAAAAGATACTGCATAAAACAACTCATATGTAAAACTTGCTTCATGTAAATAAACCATTTTCATAATAATATACTTTTTAATTGCATGTGCCATTGGGTAATCATAAATAGAAAATGGCCATTTTAAAAAATAAGGACAGCCTCCTGGGAATTGGGATCCTAGGATTCAACGGTGCACACAAACATACCAAACAAACTATAAAGTTAGGTTGCACGAGCCAATTAACAGCCAGAGTTCTGTCTTTTGCTTTCATACTTCTTCCTGTTACAGTTGAAATATATTTCTGGTCAGGTGATCTCTGAGGCAGCACACAGACCATCACGAAATGGTGGTTCAAGGCAAGAGATGTAAAAGGGCAATATTTACTTAAATATATATTCCATTTTGGGAAGATTCTTTAATATGCCACTTAATTTGATATAAATTATCTGTTGCTCAAGTATTCATTTTGAGGGTATAGTTTTCCTTTAAGAATAATTCTAACCACTACTTTTACTACTACTAAAAGTTTTTGTTGTAACATAGGTATGGTTTAAAAACAGGGCTTGGCACTCCACCACATAGGCCAGAAAAAATCCTGCCCTCTGTACCACAGAAGTTGATCAGCACTGGCCTGGGGGGTGACTGATCAGATAAATAAGATTTGGCCTGCCATCAGAATATGCCACTCAGCCAAAGATCATTTCACATGTATGGCCAGCTCTAGGCAAAGGTCCATAAACTGATTTGTGTTCGCTAGTTGTAGAGATACAATGACAGTAACCTCCAAGAATGATTAGCTGCAGACCACAGGCTTGACACCAAAGCAGTAATTTCTCTGTTGTATGTGTCTCTTAGGTTAAACACACACACACAAAGAATGCAGGTTCTCTTTGTAATCTCAGTACAAAGAGGATGTAGTTGGCATGTATCATTAGGGTACTTGAAAGACTTAATTACTACTTCTGCGGGAGACAAGTTGGATGTATGATCAGCAACAGATTCTAGTTTCTTTTGTAGCTTGCTCTTTTAGCTGTGGTGTAAATATTCTAATGGTTACATTATTATCTAATAAATCCACAGGCTGGTCCTAACTCTTCTACTTCCAAGTTGGTTATAGAAATATAATCTGAACAAACTAAAAATGAAAAGTAGACGCACACACGAACACATTGCGCCTAAAATGACTGTAGAAATGTGCGGTAATGGCACATAGAACATTTTCTCTACCTTTATACCAGTGTGCCACTACCCACACTAGCAATACAGTACCATCAGACTTTTTTCCAGAATTTTAAACCGCATTGAGCTTTTCTCACTGTATTTGCTAGACCAACTATTCCTTTCATCTGTTGTATTTGGCTAATTAATGTCAGTGAGCAATATTATACTGTATTACATAATTCTCTGCTGGTGAGGTATCAGATGTTCCTAATCGAGCTGAAATCCATTCATCAAACAATAAGGTCCCTTACATATTATTAATGCATGCGAGAGTCACCCTTTTATTTGCTCCACGGAGCATTTAATAATGACCCAGATATCAGCATGACAGATGTCACTGCCCTTTCCCCCATTGTGTAGCAAGAAATTGCCAATAAAGGTGAAGCTATAATTATTTCCCACCCAGTTTCTGCTATAACTCTTTAATCCTGAAGAAGAAAAGCATGGCCCCGGGACACCTTACAAAGTGTTAGTGCCACACGGTGACATATAACTACTCTCACATGTGCATTCCTGATTATTTGGGAAACTGATATTTATTTATATTTGCCCCTTGAACAGCTTTTCATCCTGCCTTCTTTTGAAAGATATTTTGCCTGACGAAGGGGCCTGTGTTCTCCGAAAGCTTGCAATTGTTACTTATTCAGTTAGCCAATAAAAGGTATAACCAAACTTTACATTTTTTTACATTTTTTTCGAATGGCTAACACGGTACTACATCTCGATTCTTTTTAAAGAACAAGTTAATGTGACTCCACTTACTTTAGAACCCCAGGCTGGTGCTTCTAGATACTGAAAAGTGCACTTTAAAATTAAAGATTGGATGCTTTAGTGCTCATGTGCATTATTCAGGATAGCAAAGAGGATTCTGGAATATATCATAGATGTTACCCTGGGCTGGTGCACTTTTGAACAAACAGAAGTGCCAGCCTGGTGGCAGCCCCAGAATAGAATTTGTACTGGTTTGTCCTTTAACATTATTATCCTTTACTCATATTATACTAACATTTTCCACAACTCTTTATAGAGATTATTAATCATTCACATCAGTCCCTGAAACCGTAGAGCTTGCATTCTGAGGCCCCTATCTCATTTAGAAATTAGATCATTTTTATTAAGATGTCAATTTTAGTTATAAATATAAGTAATATGTAATATTAGCGTTTCTCAAGCTTGAGTCTTTGGGGAACTAAAGACTATCTCTATCTCTCTGTAGCTAAAAAGAAAGTTAAAGCAAACCAGACTTACATGCCTGTGTGCTTACAGGCCAAATCCCATTCCAGCTGAAGGATGGTATGTTTTAGTGGAGGCAATGTGACCACTTGGTTACTATAGTAACATAGAAAGATTTGTGTTGGTCACATTGTATATACTTTAGACTAGATGGTTTCCAAACAACTGATTGTTCTCATTATCTTCTCTATGCCTGTACATTGAATGACAAATTTATGAGCTGCCATCCAGAACTTCAAAGAGAATAGTTAGAATATTGAAGTAAATCTCTGGTTGCTATGGGTTATTGAACCTGTGCAAATATTTGGCCCTTACATAAATGTATAAAACAACCATGTTTATAAAACTTATATCATTAAAGTACAAATAGCCTCCTACAATTTTTTTTTGGTTTCTGAATGGACTTTGACATACTGTAGATGTACTTGGTCAGTCAGGCCTGGGAAGGGATGTATGCGTCCATTCTTTATTTGTTTTGGATCTGAAAGCCTGTTTTGCACTAATAATTTCAAGCTAGCTGGTTTAGGTGAGACCTTTTTGCTTGACTGATTGTATCTTATTGTATAATCATTTTAATCTGTTCAACAAGAGCCCATATGTTTTAAAAGTAAAAAAATGTTTATGCTCAACTGCACAAAGGCTTCACTGATTTATTTTGTTCATCATCAAAGAACGTCTTGTGAAGTGGATTATCAGGAAACTGCTGCTATAAAGTAATAAGACAGCGCCATTTCTAAGTGCAGGGGCACACGGGCAGATTCTGGGAGATTTAGTCACCTGGCGACTGTTCGCCTCTTCTTCGGTGTGAAAATCTGCCCAAACTGCCTTCTAAGCCGCCTGCTAAAATAAAAATCACATGCGTCATTGCATGGCATGTCGCCATTGCGGTGGCGTTTTCTCTTTATAGCAGGGTCAAGGCAGTTCAGGGAGATTGTCGCCCAGAAGAAGAGGCTATTAGTCTCCAGGCAACTAAAAAAGGATGGCACTCAGAGCACTTCATTTTCCAAAGTCACCCGAAGGTGCATCACAAGGAAACTTTGGACGACTTCGGAAAACAAAGTGATCCGAGTGCCATCCCAGCAGAGATTTAGATTGTAGCCAATGGGAAGGCTTTTTGGGGAGACTAGTCGCCGAAGAGGCAATTTGTCACCAGGCGACTAAATCTCCCTGAATCTGTATTCAGCTTGCTCAGAGTCTAATTAGCCTATTGCTGGTGAAACCCAGGTCACTTGCAAGTGTTATAAGAGAAATGTAAGTGTTCCAGGGTGTCTACTGTTTAGCTCACAATAGGCACAAGTCTGTTTATGGAGACAAATTGCTATACTAGGAAATTAGCTAGTTCAAGCATGACCCCCATCTGCAACCCCAGTGACCCTCTGGCCAGTTATGGTCACAGCATTGGTCTATTTGCAGGGATGGTTTAAGGCAGGGGTTATTAGACAGTGTATTGTAATGCTGCCGTTGTTTCAGGGATATATAGGACAACTAATCACCATTTACCTTCAGATTTTATTCTTACTGACTTTAAGGTTGTGCATCATTTCAGAAGAGCCAGCCCAACAGTTTGGGACATAGCAATGTAGTGCAGGGGTGTTCAACCTTTTTGCTTCCCTGGGCCATATTCAAAGAAGAAAAAATTTCTGGGGCCACACATGAAATAGATGACACTTTTGATTTCTCAAAATAAAGGAAATGTACAGAAATGAACTGCAATACCAGCTGGATACCCAGATTGAGCTATACACTGGAATGTGGGACAAATATAGAACAACCTTCTCTGGATTGATTACTAATTGGGCAATGGGCAGTCCACCTCCTCTCTAGGTGACCACATTGTTAAAAACTGGCATAGAAAGCCTATTCCTAACAAGACGACAGACTGAGGTGGTAATTTGTCTGGACAAAAAAACACAATGACAGCAGCCAGCCATAAATATTGCCCCAGAATATGTACCTGTGCCAGCCATAAGAATTACTCCAAATCTGTAACTGTGCCAGCCATAAAGTTTGCCCCAAATCTGTAAATGTGTCAGCCATTAAAATTGCTCCAAATCTGTACCTGTGCCAGTCATGAAAATTGCAAAAAATCTGTAACTGTGCCAGCCTTAAAAAATGCCCCCAAATCAGTACCTGTGCAAGCAGTCAGCCATAAAGATGGCCCCAGATCTGTGCCTGTGCCAGCAGAAACCATCAGTATAAGGCCAGCAGTCCTCTGGTTTTCTGCAGCACCAGTTCACATCATTGCGCGCCACAGTAACGGGCCAGCCCAGCTCTCCTCCTCTCTCTGTGGCTCAATGCAGAACGTGACGGTGATGTCGACGTCTGGATGCACCAACACTACGTGACGTGTGTTACTTTTTCTTTGATTCCCGGAATCAAAGAGGCTAAGAAGGCATCCTGGATCATAAACCACCATTTGGTGATAGCACAAATAACATTCCATTCTGTTGAATTGTTTGCTTTTCTTAGTATTCATATCAGGGATGCCCAACCAATGCCAACTCTGGTTAATCTTCTACTCCCAGCATCCTGCTGATGGCAAAAACAAAAATACCAAGAAAATAATGGAATGTGAGTGTAAATAGCATTTTAAATCTGCTATGTGAAGTTATCCAGAACTGTGTATGTTACCTAGTACAGTGCAGATTATGGGTTATACCCACACATTCTTTGGATAGGTTCTGTTGGAAAACATTGGTGGCCAGGGGATTTAAAAAAAAAAAAAAATAAAAAAAACCCCACATTGGTGTAGAATTGAACTTGTGGCTTCGGGACTTCAGTGACCGCTCCTTTCGTGACATCGGGTAATTTTGCCGCTTCAGGACATCAATGATAATGATACCTTGGCAAGTGCTCGTGTTAGCTGAAAACTATACTTAACCAGCCCAGTGTACTAACGAAGGAGGGCCACATCACTATCTTTTTCCTTTTAGTGGATCCTTTTAATGACCATTGACTAAATTAAGAGCTGTCCACTGAGAAATAACACCAGTGTGCTTAAAGGGGAATTGAACCCCCCGGTTCTAAATCCCTCCCCCCCCGTAGGGACATCGCCAATTTACTAACAGTGTAGAGGACAATTTCTAGCGAAAGAGTTTTGCACCCTTCTGCTAGGCGGATGTTCGCTCAGGCAAACGAACATTACTCTGCAAATTCACTATTTACAAAATTGACATTACGTTACCCCTTTTGCCAGAGTTTCTTTAGCCAGGTTATAACTGCGAACTGCTACATCCGCTTCAATCTTATGTCAGTGACATCATATCTTATATGTTGAAAAGTTTTAAAAAAGAAAACGCTGGAGTTTTTTCATATTTAAGTGGGATTGTGTTTTAAAATTTGTAACTGTTAAATATTTTTGTTTTACTACATTTTTTTACCCATTTGAGGGGCATGCCAGATTTGTTTTAGGGTGGACTAATGTCTAGGACAATAGAGAATCTCTTTTACCTTTATTTTGCTTCCTTGAACACTTTAATAAGTGGCCACTTCAAGGAATTTTCCCAGCATCTCTTATAACGACATATATATATATATATATATATATATATATATATATATATATATGACCTATATGTACACGCCCTATTCAAATTGACCTCAACATAAATGTACTAACAAAGCTTCTCTAGGCCGAAATGAAAGTTAGCTAAATTTCACTGACGAATTTACACTAGAGAAACTTCCCCAGGGTTCGGTACCAAGACGCAACTTCGCATTTTGATTAAAATTGCGTATGCGCTACTAACGTACTAACGTCTAACAAAGTGTGATGAAGCCTTCCCAGGCAAAATTCACCCTTTGCCCCATGTGTTCTGGCCAGGCCACTACATGCATTAACATTGTATGTTCTCCCATGTTGGCATGGGTTTCCACCTAAGATTAGAAAATATACCTGAAGGTTAATTGGACCCTCATAAAGCTAACCTAATATGTCTGGAGGCGCAAGAGTTCTATGGTCCCTCGTCTACATAAAGTCTCCCTCCCTCTCGCCCTCTTCTGTGTTGCATCATCTTTAAACATAGTCCAACCTTTGGCCACTATATATTCTGCCCACTACAATGAACAGAATGAACACTCTGATATGTTGAGTTTAATGAATGAACCATTTAACATTGACTCATTTCCTATATGTCCATAAGATTATTACTCTTGCCTGCTTCTTGTTTCCAAATAACATCATCTCCCCGTGTACTGTAAAAATTATGTGGTGTTTAGAGCTAATTGCAGGAAAATTCTGAGCATAGTTTGTGTAGGTTTCCCATGTAACCCTACAAAATCCTTGTGTTGTAGAATTATGTTTTGCCAAAGATTGCAGATAAACCCATCAGGAGGAAAAGTGGTTTGAACGACCCAAGTGGCAGATGGTTTGAGCTTGATGAAGCCAAGAATTTCAATACATTCTGTGCTACAAAATGTACAGGTTAAATAAATCAAACATGATGCCTCCCTTTTGATGTGATTATGTCTCTTGACATGAGCCGTGTAACTGATAGACAAGGAGAAGAGCTTTGTCTTTAGATATATCGATATACTTCAGTGGAGCAGGGATGAGCTGCAAAATAATTGCAAACTTCAAGTCATGCAATACATTTTTCTCTGGGTAGTTAAATGATACATCTAGCTTTCATCAGCATTCAAGGGGCTTGTGGTTGGTCATGTAGCTGAGACCCTGGGGCATTGATGTTGGCTTTAAAAAAATCATGCTTTCAAGAAGTCAACCAATGTTCAAAAGGCTAGGTGTTGATAATTGTGATACCTAATATTCCATTTCCTAATGGCCTTGTTTATTAAGTTCCTTAACTCAAACCTGTTAGCTCTTTTCATGTACACAACACTCAATCTCTTTAATTTAATCTCTCCGTTTCTTGCTGAAAGGAATGAAAACTTTGGGAATTATTATTATGCTTTATTTATATAGTGCTGATATATATTTTAGGGCTTTGATATTAGACATTATACACATCGACACAATCACCAGTGGAGCTTAAAGGACACCAGTCATAAATAAAATAATTTATTAAGTAAATACACTATGTGAAAGTTCAAGAAATCCGATTTTTAAAACAGTGAGAATTGTTTGTATAATGTAAATCATCAGCTCACTATACCTTCTGAAAATCTCCCCCATCTCCGCTGCAGTTCTAGCTGAGGCAGGCATCTTGGATTTCACCGACTCCTCCTACCTATATCTTAACAGCCAACTGCAGCTCTGAAATCTCGCACATGCTCAGTTGAAAGCTCTTGGTTGCCTAATAAACCTTCTAACCTATTTTGAAATCTGCCAAATGTCTGTGTTAGTGCTGCCACCTTCTGGAAATTTGTGTGTGCCCTTCATTTGCATAATGACATCACCAGCAGGGGATAAGATAGGGAAATCTCTTGATAATTCATGAGTTTACTTAAGCTATGCATTCTGGGTAGAATACTCAGGGCATTGCTACAATCTGAGCATGCTTGTGAACTAATGTGCATGTTGTAGTCACAGTATGCACTCCCTCAGTGAAAGAACCCAAGTATGGGATTTTTTAAATACTGCAGTCCCCTCCCCCCCCC
>CM044448.1:59254437-59309341 GCA_024363595.1 Xenopus borealis
CCCCCCCCCCCAAAAAAAAACTGTATATGTATTTTGATATAACATGTTTAGGTTGTACTGGTCAGGTTCTTAATATGTGTTTGCTTTTGGCTGTGATTGGTGCCCTTTAAGGTCATTATCCACTTTTCTGTATTTTTTTTTGGAGGAAAATGGATTTTTCCGAGGAAGCCCACATGAATATGGGAAGATCATACAAACTCATGGAAAATAATGCCCTGTCTGGTATTAAAACTTAAGGTCTCAGTGTTCTAACCTCAAGGACCCACCACCTCAGCCACCGAGCCCTCACCCCATCACAGACCCCTTCTTTTCTACACTGCTGTGCTCCACCACATTGAGTACCTCTGTAAGTGGAAAGTTGCACTGCAGACTTTCTCCCATCCAGAACTGGCAGTGTGCCTGGTGCAGTTGGTCCAGCTGGGTTTTCCTCATTGGCTTTTCTGTGACATCTTGGGGGTTCGTCTATACCAGTTACATGATGTCACATTGTGTGCAAGGCCACTACATGACTTCTATAACATACCTCCCAACTGTCCTTTTTATTCAGTGGGACAGTGCCAATTTTGACAGCTCAGCCTGCAGTCCTGATTTTTTATTAAAAAGTCCAGTTTCTCTTTGATCTCCTGCACTGATGCCAGAAAAGCATACAGAGTTTCTGAAACGTAATTAAATAAGAGACTTTTTAGCAGAGCCCAGAATACTGAGTGCCTGTACTTAGATACATTTGTAACAATGTAAGATACAAAGATACAATCGTAACTTTAATATATAATATATAAATAATATAATATAAGAAATTTTGTAAAAATGGACATGGTAATCGGGTGGGATGTGGCAATAAAATTAGCATGGCCAAAATGTTTTCGCTATGCTGTGCACGGCAGATCATTTTTCCCCTCTTTCCATTTTTCAGATGTTGAAAGGTGTGCTGTAATTCCAAGGGTTGTGTAAGGATAAAACCAAGTTCTTATGTAGTGACTCCTGGGTCATACAGCAATTCTGTATTCAAAATGTAATATTTGCACCCAAGGGTTAATTGTCCCTGCAGTTCTCTCTGGTCCTGCCACAACCAATGCTTTTGAAGCAGCTTGTATTGTTTACTCTCTCCTGCTGCTGCTTTCCCTGTGTTTGGACTCTGGATGATTTGCTCAGCTGCATGCAGACTGATATTTGCTCTGCTGTGTCAGCCCGAAAGCCATGCCTCCTTATACAGCAAGCTCTTTCCATTCACTCCACTGCCGCATAAAGGAGCCCCTTAAAGCCGTACAAACACTTGGCTTGTTAAGTGAATAACCAAAGGTAAGATTAGCTGAATGTTGTCTTTTGAAGAATGCTGAAACCTAAAGAAAATAATTTTTAAAGTTGTCCTCCCTTCTGATTCACTGACAGATTCTGGGTCTAAAGCTGGCCATAGACGAAAAGATCCGGTTCTTACATTTCTCTTGCCATGGCAATTGGTTGTTCAGTCGATCGAACAGGTTAGAAGATTTCTGTCGGCTGCCAATCATATCTGCATGTGTTGCTGATCTGACAGTTTTCAGTGGGAGACTTTCACCAGATTTGCCGTACATAAACTTTTGTACTATTGCTGTAGAGACAGGAGATTGCCTTTTACTACTTTAGTTAAACTGAAGGTTAGAGGTTAGTGGTAGGCAGGGAGATGGGGACGTCCGATCGTTCGTCCAATATTGCAGCTAGATCTTTGCGTTAATGTCCATCTTAGAGACACACCCTAAGATTCTGGGAGATTTAGTTGCCTGAAGAAGAGGCGATTTGTTGCCAGGTGACTAAACCTCCCCAAATCTTCGCATGAGGAAACTTGGAGACTTCAGAAAACGAAGCACTCCGAGTGCCATCCTACCAGTGATTTAGATTCTATAGGAAGGCTTTTCAGGGAGATTAGTCGCCTGAAGAAGAAGTGATTTGTCGCTGGGTGACTAAATCTCACCGAATCTTTGTGTGTGTGTCTCTGCCCTAAAATGTATTTAGAGCTTAAACAGCATACCCTTTAATTGCTGGATTTCAACAAAGGTCAAAGGTAATTTCACTATTTTAGTGCAATTATTTTCTTTTAATGTTATGAATTAGTAGAGAGAAAAATTTTAAAGTTAAAAATATTGAGCTCCCTATTTACAACTGCCTGTAGTAACTCCCTTTTTTGCAGTGTCTCTGGTAGCCAGGGAGTTAATACTAACACTAGCTTGTTGAAGATAAACATGAGAGTGGCAGCTGGCAGTGGGATTCTAAGAGGATAATGCAATACAGCTTATACCATTTCTGACTATCAGCAATGTCCGATCGTATGATTCTTACGATTGGATCTTTGCATCTATGGCCAGCTTTAGTGTCACCTGGGACTGAAGCATTTTAGTCACTGCCTCTCTGGCAAGCAGGGGTTTATTGCTAGCTCGGGTTGCTAAGAAGTTTTTGATAACACTTGTTGAAGCTGAACCGGTTAGTGGCAGCAGAGGGACCAAAGTCCAAAACAAAACATCATAATAAACTATTGAAGTTAGAATGATTTGAGTTTTTAACACTGACATTTAATATTTGTAGCATTTGTGTGTAAATTCATAAAGGGCTGTTAACTTTATGCAATTTCCCATATGTTCCTTAAAAATTAAAATGTTTTCCTTAAAAGGCAAGCACATAGTACAGTTTGCCTTTCCAATGTTTGAAATTGCATTTCTAGTAGAAATAACATTTTATTACAGATGTACAATATCTAAGAAAGTAACTTTTGGGGTGGCACATAACCTATTCTGCGCAATAAGCAGATAACATTGTTTACCTTAGAAATACAAGTACTCCCTGAACAGCTGTGGCTCCCTCTTGTGGTACATATATTTGAAACTTGCATCTAAGTGGGTCAAACCGAGATATAAGTCTTTGTGTTTTGAATATACTAGTCACAAAAATTTGCCTCCACAGAGTTATAATGTGTGGAAAGATTATAAGAAGTATCACAGGCAGCAATTTCTAATAATTTAGAACAAAAAGGGAGTGAAGCAAATATAGAACTAAGGCTGCATATTTTACCATCTAATTAAGGGATAATATATGTAGGCTAAATAATATCCATAATTAGAAAATGACATATGCAGGGCAGTTTTAAATTGTATGCTGGCCGAGAATGACAAATAGGACATCCTTAGCCGCGGAGACAGTGTTGTCATCTGCTTGTAACATTAACCAGGTGTATTAGCTATAAATCATTACAATATACATTGCTTTAAAGTCTAATAAACATCCAGCGCATGGAACAATAGATCATCGACTGGCTGTTCCTTATACATTACCCCTGGGCTAATGTTTCATTTCACATTTTATTTACAAACTGCCGCCTATTCCAACCCCCTCTCTATGTGATCGCATAACCCAGCCTGTCCATTAGCTATTAAGCTTAGGAAAAAAAATTACTTACTAAAATAGCATTAACAACCACTTAGTTTACCCTGAAATATGTAAAACAAAATGCCAGTTATACTTGTGTCTGGTTATTCCACTCTCCTTAAAGGATCAGTAACACAAAAAAGTCTTTTATAGAAATATAATGTACTGTTGTGCTGCACTGCTAAAACTGGCATGTTTGCTTCGGAAACTCTACTATAATTTATATACATAAGCTGCTGTGTAGTCATGGGGGCAGCCATTCAAAGCTGAAAAAGGAGAAAAGGCACAATATACAGAACAGATAACAGATAAGATGTGTAGTATACAATGGGATTCTTCAGAACGTATCTGTTATCTACTGTGTAACCTGTACTTGAATGGCTGCCCCTATGGCTACATAATAGCTTGTTTATATAAACTATAGTTGTATTTCTGTAGCAAACAAACAGCTTTTATCAGTGCAGGGCAGCAGTACATTATACAGTTATGGGATCCATTTCCCGGAAACCCATTATACAGAAAGCTCAGAATTATGTAAAAAGGCCGTCTCCCATAGGCTCCATTTCCCACAAATAATCTAAATAAAAAAAACAAAAAAAAAAACAGTAGCTTGTACTTCATCGCAACTAAAATATAATTAATCCTTATTGGAGGCAAAACCAGTCTATTAGGTTTAATGAATATTTCTATAAGACTTAAGATATGATGGTCCACATTATGGAAAGATCTGTAATCCAGAAAACCCCAGCATTCTGGATAACAGGTCCCAATGTAAAGAATACAGGATGTCGGTTTGCTGGACCGCATCAACGAACAGATGTGGTCCGCAATTCGATGGGATTTTTAACCCTGCCCGAAGACATCTGGCCTATTTTCGCCCCTTTGCACCCCTCTAACACATTTTTAAGTACTTTTATATCAGTGCTGAACATACTTTTTGCCTGTTTTTTTAATCACTCAACATCTATTTTTTTTGCATTTTTGAGCTAAATAGAACAAACAGGGAAATAGATGATCTCCCATGTTTAGTCCTTAAAAAGTAGATTGCCAGTTCAGAGTTAACTTCCCTGCATAGTGGACTCCTGCTGACAAAGCAGTTAAAACAAAGGGTGAAATGTGGGTTCTATAATAGTAATCTAATTATTACATGGCGTTAGGTTGAGTTTCCTTATTTGCCTTGTTTAGCTCAGGAGCTGACTAAAAACAGTGATTTTTCATTAAAACAATAGGCCAAAAGCACACGCCCTATTCATTGCACTTATATGGAACAAGGGGTATACTGCCTCTTTGATGAGATTTTGGCTAGCAGCCTAATGCATCAGCAAAGCATGTGCAATGCCACTTATCAACATCATTTCCTGTAGGATTTTTCCTTCACAAGTTGGGATACCGCAACTCAATGTTTCCAGCTCATTTCTGCTGGGATGATGGGTGCCAGTAACTGAAAATATGCAGGAAAAAAAAAACAAAAATAACCCATTCTCTGACTTTTCAGTGGGAACCAGCAGTGTCATGCATCTTTATCACTATTTGTAGCTTTGACAGAAAGCCCTTCCAATTGTGAGAATGTCCCCCGCCACTAAAGAATCCATGACGAATGTATGTCCATGCTGCCATTGTGGAATGTATGGTCTTTAACTCTCATTGCTCTCTATTTGCTGAGGAATCTGCTTCTCAGTTAATGTTTCCCTTAAATAGTTATACCACAAATGTTTATAACAATGTGAACTTGGGTTTAAGATAAATGGTGGAACAGGGACAGTTTGCATTTGCTAGTTCATTTATTATTTATTTTTACAGCTCAGAAGAAGGGTGTGTGTGTATATATGTGTATATATATATATATATATATATATATATATATATATATATATTTATTTCTACAGTCCTACTCACCTAGCAACCAGACAGCTGTTTCATCTTTTGTATTGTGTAATATCTGCATGTAAAATGCAAGTTTGATGTGTACACTCATCTTTTCTTTCCTATTGTTCTTGGGTTGTTGCATGGCATGTTGCTCTGTGGTTATGAAGGAACTCTAAATAATATCCAAGATTTCCCAGTAAGCTTTGCTGTCTGCTTTCAGACTTTGGTTGAATCACTCGATTTCTCCATTTGCTTGTGGGTAATACAGTGAAGATTTCCTATGCACAATATTCCTCTCTCTCAGAAAGATTTCAAACTCCGATGAGACAAACTGTGGTCCGTTGTCTGATATTAATTCCTTTGGATTACCTTCTCTGCGGAAGACAGAATGTTATTACTGTAGCTGATGTTATATGAGAAACAAATGCAATTTCTGGCCATTTACTGTAATAGTCTATCAGAGTTATAGCAAATCTGCAGTCTATAGGAGCATCTGCAAAAGGACCCACAATATCAATAAACAGTTTTTCCCATGCTGAATTAGGGAATGGTACTGGCTGAAGGGGTGGTGTATGTGTGATAGCTGTTTTCTCATGATTCTGAAAGTAACACAAAAATGAATCGTAGTTACCACATCGGCAACCATTGCTGGCAACCAGTATAGTTCTCGCCGTCCTTGTTTTGTACATACAATTCCTTGATGACTCTCGTGTGCCAGTTGTATGAGTTTTTCTCGCAAGGTCTCTGGTACCAGTAAGTGGTGAGCTCCACGGACAACATAGCCATCTACTAAGGACAGTTCATGTCTAATCCTGTTGAAGATCAGGACTGAGTTTCTTCTCAGCATTTGACCATTTGCTTTGTAAGATGTCCCGTAGTTTTACTTGAATTGGACATGTGAGACAAGCTTGCCTAAATCAGCAGCCGTAACTGTAGATGATAATAAATAAGTTAGTGCTACAACTTCTATGTCCTCATCCAGTGTATCAGAAGCTGCAGGTAAACGTTACAAACAATCAGTAGTAACTTTTTTCAAACCTGGTTTGTATTGCATTTTGTAGTTGATATTCAGTAGTCTTGCTGACCATCTAGCTATACGCATTCCAGCTCTTCCTAGTCCCTTTGTTGTAAGCAGTGTAGTTAAAGGGCTATGATCCATGCATAAGGTAAATTCTCTACCCCATAGGTAGGTTCTCCATTTTTCTGTTGCACAAACACATGCTAGAGCTTCTTTTTCAACAATGAAATACTTAAGCTCTGTCTCTGTAAATGTTCTGGATGCAAATGCAACAGTTTTCTCTGAATGATCAGCATGGATCTGTGAAAACTGCACCTCCATAGTCTGAAGCATTTGTAGTAACCATAGTGGGTAGTGCAGGATCAAATAAAGCTAATGCTGGACTGTTCACAATTAACTGCTTCACTATTTCACAGCTATGTTGAGCAGTCTCTGACCAAACCAGACTTGAAGTTCCATGTAGTAATGCTTTAATTGGTTCCACAACTGAAGCATAGTTGGGAATAAACTTAGAATACCAAGAAGTAAGACCTAAGAAAGCTCATAAGGTCTGAAAATCAGATGGAGTAGGTGCTTGTGTTACAGCGTTGACCTAGTCAGGGTCAGGCAGTTATCCCGCTTGTGAAATTATATTACCCAGAAATGACAGCTGAGTTTGTCTGAATTGGCATTTGGAAAGGTTCAGTTTCAGTCCTGCAGAATAAATACATTTCAGAACCTTTTCTAGGTACTTGTCATGAAGATCCATAGTTGGAGCGTGGACAATTATATCATCCAAGTAGCACTGTATACCAGGTATGCCATAGAAGACATCAGTCTTTGAAAACAACTTGGTGCTGAAGCCGGTCCATAAGGTACACTCTTGAACCGGAACAAACTATCATGGGTGATAAATGCAGTGAGGTCTCTGCTTTCCTCATGCAGTGATACTTGATGATAAGCACTCTGAAGATACAGGGTTGAAAAGAATTTTGATCCTCGGAGTTCTGAAAATATTTCCTCTATGTGTGGCAAGGGATGATTATCCATAACAACTGCTTTATTAGGTTCACAGAGATTATAACACAATCGGATACCTCCAGTTTTCTTCATTGTTACAACATTTGGTGAAACCCATTCTGAGGATTCTGAGGATTTCAATCACATCTTGCTCTACCAGTTTCTTTAGTTCCTGTGAGACTATAGACTATAGAGTTCCCTTATAGAGCAGGGCAATCGCCTCAATTTCTGGCGTACTGGTTCTACATCTGGTCTCAATTTAACTTTGTGCACAAAGTTCTTTGCACAGCCCAGCAAAGTATTTTGTGGGGACATTTTAGACACAGGCTGTGTGGCAGGCACTGTTGCTATAGTAATGAGACCATCAACTAATTGCAGGTGTAATGCAGCAAAGAGATCCCTTCCAAGTATAACAGCACCCTTATTCATTATGTAAAAGTCACATTTTGCAGTATTTGATTCAAATTGTACAGTCACTGGCAAGCAACCAAGCACAGGGATTGGATCCTTTAAGTAACTGACCAGTAGCAGGGCAGGTGCAACAAGTGTATCTTTTGCAAAGTATTTCAAGAAAATATCTTTTGGTAGTATAGAAACAGCTGAACCTGTATCAAGCATCAGGTTAATGGAGTGTCCCTTGTCAGCAGAAGCAGTATTGACATTGACAGTGCATATAAACTTTTCTGGAATAAATGTACCAGCTTTATCCACACTTAATACTGTAAAATTTGTAGTAGTGACTTTTTGAACATGTTTAGCAGAACTAAAGTAGATTTTAGCCACATGGCCTACCTTGTTGCATTTGCTGCACTGTACAGCTTTTGGAGGACATATAGCATAATTGGCAATGTGTTGTATTGACCCACACGAAAGAAGTATTTTCTATTTGTATTTGCTGCACGGTTTTGCAGTGAATACCTTTCCTTAGCACTGTATTTTGCCTGTGACTGTGCATCATTAGGCCGCAGTGCTGGATTCGCAGTCTTTACATTCCCAGCAGTTACGTGACTGAGAGTTTTAGCCTCTGCCACTGCTGTTTCAATTTGGCTAGCAACTGTAATAGCCTTTGCATGGGTTAAATCCTGCTCTAGTAGCAGTCTCTCTAATGCGAGGTGATTTTGTTTTTTCCACTACTTGACCTCTTAGCATTTTACCTGTTAGGGCTCGTCCACACGGGGAAGATTTCGGGGAGATCTGTCACCTGGCGACTAATCGCCGCGACGAATCTCCCGGAATAGCTTGGTAGCAGTGCGCACCCGCTACACGTAAAGTGGCCTGAGCATATTCACACGCGGCGACGTGATTTTAAAAGTCGCTCAAAATTGCCTGGCGAGGTAGCAGTGCGCACCCGCTACACGTAAAGTCGCCTGCGCCTATTCACACGCGGCAACACGATTTTAAAAGTCTCTCAAAATTGCCTGGCCAGGCGACAGATCTCCCTGAAATCTCCCCTTGTGGCCTTACCCTAAGATTCCCAAACTCACAGGTAACAACCAGCTATCTTAAAGCTGCTACAAATTGTTCTGTAGATTCGCCATTACATGTCCATGTTGGCGGAATTTGAGCAACCACATTTACTTGGTAGGAAAGTTATTTATAGCAGTGTAATATTGTTCAGGTGGTTTATTTGGCTTGTAACACATATAAAAAGACAAACAATTCAAAATAAAATCCTTGCCACTTAAAGGAGAAGGAAAGGCAGAATTAACTTGGGGTGCCAAACGTAAGGCACCCCCAAGTGATTAAACTCAAACTCGGGGCCGGTGCTCCTATCAGGTGAAATTTGAGGTACATCAGTTTAATCACTTGGGGGTGCCTTACGTTTGGCACTTCCAAGTCTATCTGCCTTTCCTTGTCCTTTAATGGACTTTTAGCTAAAACTGTCCTAACTAACCAGGTGTAGGCCTAACACCAGACTCCCCAAACAGAGAAAATTAAACAATACCAAACTTGTGGTGTTTCCAACTAGTGGGCTTACACATTCAGTTTTCCTGGAGCTCCCTATTTTGGCTCAAACTGCCTTTTCTATTATCCTCCTGATGTGATTCCCGTAGACACAAAACACCCGCCCTGGAGTAGGAGTCCCACAAACACTCTGTTAGGAACCAGATATATATATATATATATATATATATATTACAGTGCCTTTAAAGGAAAGGTGACCTGTACTTCATAGACACCTAGGGATTCCCCCAAGATGGTGTATGGTATGGGGGGTGGTTTTTATAAATTGACTTCCAGTCAAGTTCCTTCTCAACAAGCATGGGCTATGGTGCAAACTTGAAATAAAAAAAATGACCATGTTTTTTGGGGGGCGGGGTTTGGATTTTTTGAAGCAAGGTGCTACAGAGCTCTCTATTTACTGCTTGTCTGTGAAGGCATTGCTATTGCACTTGCACCTGGGGCAGTGGTAAATGAAGCAGTCTGTCCATTGTTCACAAAGGAAGTTAGGTAAAAGCCACATGGTAGTTATAGATATAGTTATGGTAGCTATGTATGTTATTTTTATTTTTAATTATTACTGATTATTATTATTAGTTTATATTAATCTGAGTTATAATTCTTTATTTCATTATTCTTTTTAAAGTCATATCAATTAATTGCTTGAATTGTTTTTGCTGGATTATTGTAAAATTCAATAAAAAGAAAAAGAAAGTAAAACTTGTCTGTTTAGGGGGCCCTGAACTCTAGGGTTATTTGTTGCATCATTCTGCAAGGACATATGCCAGGAGCTCAATTCTTTACTGGGGTTATGCTAAATGACTTGCACTTTAAAGGAACAGTTCAGTGTAAAAATAAAATGTCTAATATAGTTAGTTAGCCAAAAATGTAATCTATAAAGGCTGGAGTGACTGGATGTCTAACAGAACAGAACACTACTTCCTAATCTCTAACTCTGAGTTAGTCAGCGACTTGAAGGGGGGCCACATGGGACATAACAGTCCAGTGAGTTTGCAATTGATCCTCAGCATGGAGGTCATATTCAAAAGCAACAGTTGTGACCCATGTGGCCCTTCTTCAAGATTGTTTACTGCCTGGAAACCAAGAGAGCTGCAAAGCAGGGAGTAGTGTTCTGTTAGACATCCAGTCACTCCAGCCTTTATACATTACATTTGTGGCTAACTAACTATATTAGAAATTTTTTTTATTTTGCACAGCCTATCTAGGGTTTTTTTATACTGTGTTAGCCCGTTGAAAAAGTAGAACTTTTGATATGAAGCATAACAAAAGGTGATACCTTTATTTGCTAACTAAGATGATAATCACAGCTGTGACTATCATCTTAGTTATCGTCTATTTATGCAGTTTTTATTTTTATACTGAACAATTCATTTAAAGGGAATGCTCACCTTTTGCAAAGGTCTACTACATTGGTATTGAACCATTAAATTCTATTAAAAAAAGTGGCTCCTTTACAAATTAAAATGATTGGTCGTTAACCAATTCAGTTCTAGCATTGATGCAGAGATCAACAGCAGGGAGAAAAAACGCGTCAATCAGTGAGACAGAGAAACACATTATTGTGCGTAAATGATCAATCTTCTTTATTCTAAGCATGGTCCTGCTTGGCTGGGGGAATGTGACATGAGAGAGTGCATTTGCTGAATATGCATAAGTCAGCACTCTCCTTGGTCCCTGCTATGAGCTCTCATTTTGGTAGTGTAGAGTGGGTCGGCAACCCCTTCCTTTCAAGGGAGACTTCATCTCTGAGGATCTAGTAAATGGCAGTTTAAAAAAAATATTTTTAAAATTGATTGCAATGGGTAAAATTCTTCTTTTGCAAAGTTCTGTTAGTCTGAACTCTGCAAAAGGCAAAATCCCCTTTAATTAGGTATAATAATTACAGATCCTAGTGTGATGTTCTCCCATGTGTCCCATAGATGGCAATGTGGCTTTCTGTGGTGTAACCAGGAAGAGATCTATTGTACTTCTAATTGCTTCCAGTGATTGTTCTGCATGTATGTCCTCTTATTTAACATTGTTAAATAAAGTAACAAGTATAACATTGTATCATCCTAGTTAAAAAGACAGAGAATTCATGAGCCTCAGTTATTGTTATTGTCTCTCGTTAAGCAAATGCTCATTGGTTTGAAAAATCAGTCAGTGATTTTCATGTAAGTTAATGGGTTGCTAGATGCATGTCAGATGTTCAAGCACACTGTATGCGCCAGTTCCCATGGCTTTGTACGAAATGTGATACTGCAAGTTGCCTTATTAGCTAGCTGCTTGGAGAGAAAATGGGCTTGTGTTTTCCACAGTACATTATAGGCTTGTAGGAAGGCTACAACCCCTTATAACTTTTAGTGCCAATGTTTGGCACCCCCAAGTCAATTCTGCATTTCCTTCTCCTTTAAGAGGTTGAAATCAGTGCTTGTTTATGTTTTGGTTGTAATTGGTTTAAACTCTAATCCAAGAGTAGTCAGAGGGTTTCTGTTATCCATATCTCATCTTGTGCTGTTATTTATATCTTATCTTGTCCTCGGTTGTCCAAGTGTGGGCTACCCCAATACCCGCGAGACCCGCAGGTTTGGGCCGACCTTGCACCCCCATTTGCGGGTGGAGGGTGGGTCCGAGTTTAGCTCTTCTTCCTGCTCTACCTGCCCGCCACCTTACACTGCCGGCTTCCTTTTTTATAGACGCGCCATCTCACCCCACCCCTTTTGTGACATCAGCAGCAGGGTGGGTCTATAAATGGAATCCGGAACGCTAGTATCTTTTTATTAATCTGAGTGATCTGCATCAGCCATACCTGTTCTACCCATAATAACTTAAGGAATGTAAACCACAAAATAAAATGTTTGCATAACTTGCCCATATACATTCATTACAAACTTTTTGCTGCTACTTTCTATTTCCTGCCCTGGGGGTTCTGACTTTAAAAACAATGTAGTAGAAGCCATGTGATTCCCTGAATAAGGCTGGTCTCTGCTATACAGGACCGAATCAGCAGTGCAGGAAGGGACACACAGACATTGCTTTAAGTTGCAGTTACATCTGCAAACGCTTAATGAATGTATATAGGAAAGTTGCTTAGAATTACATTCTCGTTCATTAGTCAAAAATGCATTTTTTTACAGCCCCTATAAAGCTTAGCATGCATGATTTATGCCAAAGCAGCTGATTTTTATATAAAGGAAGGAAATCCTTAAAGAGATACATTGTGTGAGGGGCGAATTGCTGGGAATGATTGTGCAGGGGAGGAAAGTGTTATGGAGTGGCACAAGGAACAGAGCCATTCCCCCTTTTTGGATCCTATTCAGTTTCCTTTTAGAAGGCTAATTGCTTGTCATTTTCCCTGGACGTTTACATTCCAGCAGGCAGCTCTGAGACAACACTTGGCTGTGGGCTGGTAAAGTAGCTCTCACTTGCTGGAGAATCTCCCTCTCTCCTGCAGTCTTATGTGACTGTGAGAACTCAGGCAGTGTCCCAGTGCTCTCGATTGAGTCCCATCTGGAAGAAATAAGACATGCCCCAACCTTATTCATTGCAGGACCGATCAGAAAACCAAAATATGTGGAGAGTCCCAGAGTGCCGGGAGACGCCGTTGCAATGCCATTGAGGAAAGTCTCAGACCTGCCGGATCCCAGCCAGAATGGTGAGTTCTCTCTTTTGTACCCACTGTCGTTATACATTAACCACCATAAAAATGCTCTTGGGGCAAGTTCTGTATAATGCTGATGGTTGAGTTTCATGGCCAAGGAGACAAAAGCTTACATGACTCAAACCTTGACATACTTGCTGAACTACAGCTCCCAGAATCCTCTGCTAAACAAGATAAAGTAGTTTTTTAACCCCTCCTGCATATTGTTTAATGCATTGGTGGCACAGTTTTAATTTCTTTATCTTCTGGGAGACCATTGTTTGCTAGCTTGCGGCTGTTTTTATTGCACATTGCTGGCTCCATGCACAGCTCATTGAGAGAAACTAGACTTTCCTGTCAGGGCAGTAGGAGGGTGCAGTAATATTAACCACTGTACAAATCAAAAGTTTTTCACAGTTGCTTCAATGAAGCCAGCCACATGTGCCTCATGGTTCCCATTCTTTTCAGCTTCTCAGGCACCTGTTACTGTGAGCCTTTCGTTCTCTGAAATAGTCATGTGTGAAGGTTAACCCTTCAGCTACTCCTTGGATTTAAGAGCAGCACCGGTGCCTCTGGCAGTGAAAGTTTTAACTGGGCTCGAGGGTGCTAGCACTTGAATTACATTCTTAAAGACTTTTTTCTTTGGGCAATGAAAGAAAATGTCATTATAATACATTATAACGTTATAATATACTGTACATTCATTCAAAATGTTCAATTGTATTAAAGTTACTTGTAAATGTATTTGCAGTTGAAATATGTGTTTATTCATGTCTGTTCTCTGGTTCTGACTTTTGATACAATGTAGCAAAAACCTCTAAGTTGTGTTAGTTGAACCCTGCAGCATTGTTTTAGGAGTCAGACTCAGACATGCAGAGAATGTAAACTGCTGGACAGATACTGCGATTTGAAAATTGCTTTGGCAAATAATTTTGAAAACTACTGAAAAAATGTTTTTTGGAAAGATATATAACCTGCCGGCCTGTTTATAAACATATAGGAAAGAAAATAATAAATAGGTCATTTAGTTATGCTCCTAGCACAAGTGCAGAAGCATTATGGCTTTAAGTTTTTTTCAGTTCTTTAAGCCCATGTAGAAAGGGGCATATCGATGCATGGCACTTCGTGCAGGATTAAAAATTGACACAAAATGCAGAGCGCAGTCCTGCACTTCTCTGGTAAGGACAGAGCTCTGTAACCAAATGTGCCTATTTAGGGAACAGGTAGGGGAAGGGGGCCTATGTGCCTCCCCTGCACACTCCTTATGAATACAGCCCTGCAAACACATACAGCACTGCATTCATGGGACAGAGGCAAGTCTCTAAAAAAAAGACCTGAAAAATGCAGGGGAGGGTGCAAATGTGCAAAAAGAACAAGGGTTTGGGTAAAGGGCCTTGCTTCTTTTGAGCCCTGATCCTAAGGAGGCTTAAAGCAGAAGTTAAACAGAACCTGCTTTATCCTTAAACACTGTCCCTTTAATCCTGTCACAAATACAACAGCTGACACTGACAGAATCCTCCTGTGTGTTTGCTTGCACTGAATCTGTCATGCTTGGGTTCAGCTGAATCCTTCACAGAACATTTGGATGAATGCACCATAAACGAACTAATGCTATGTCTCGTATTAAAGTTTTGATGCAAATTCCATTGCACTCTCTTCCTGTTGTGCTTTATTTGGAGGTAACTAAGAGTCTATCTGGAAAAACGGCTTCTAACAGCCCACAGAGAAGAAAATGTAGGAATTGGGAAACCATTGGTAATGTAGCTGTTGGCAAACCCCTGCAGCCCAGCTGGATACTCACTGTTCAGATGGAATGTTAATGGCCTATTGGTTAAAGGGATCCTGTCATGGGAAAAACATTTTTTTTCAAAATGCATCAGCTAATAGGGCTGTTCCAGGCGAATTCTGCATTGAAATCCATTTCTCAAAAGAGCAAACATTTTTGTTTATATTTCATTTTGAAATCTGACCTGGGGCTAGACATATTGTCAATTTCCCAGCTGTCCCAAGTCATGTGACTTGTGCTCTGATACACTTCAGTCACTCTTTACTGCTGTACTGCAAGTTGAAGTGATATCACTCCCTCCCTTCCCCCCCCCCCAGCAGCCTAACAACAGAACAATGGGAAGGTAACCAGATAACAGCAGTGTTGGACTGGCCCACAGGGATACCAGGAAAACTCCCGGTGGGCCCAGGTGTCAGTGGGTCCTCTTGCTTCTAACAATTTGTCCTATTTCATGTTCATTCCCTATTTCTTTATGTGAAAAAAGAGGCTTAATAATGGAAGAATATAGTATAGTAAGTAGATCTAAAAGAATAGGAGAATAAAGAGGTTGAGTGAGGAGAGAAGGAATAATAATTTGGAAAGTTGGGCCCCTGGTCTAAGGTTTTCTGGTGGGCCCATGGCATCCCAGTCCTACACTGGATAACAGCTCCCTTACACAAGATAACATCTGCCTGGTAGATCTAAGAACAGCACTCAATAGTAAAACCCATGTCCCACTGCGTACTATTCAGTTACATTGAGAAGGAAAAACAACAGCCTGCCAGAAAGCAATTCCCTCCTAAAGTGTTGGCACAAGTCACATGACCGGGGCAGCTGGGAAATTGACAAAATGGCTAGCTCCATGTCAGATTTCAAAACTGAATTTTAAAAAATCTGTTTCCTCTTTTGAGAAATGGATTTCATTTTTTTAATGGAACATAGTGGGACATGGATTTTTACTATTGAGTGCTGTTCTTAAGGTAGCCATACACGGAGAGATCCACTCGTTTGGCGATCGGGAAAGCCCATCGGAGGGCTCCATACATGGGCCAATAAGCTGCCGACCTACCGACAACTTTTTTCGGCCTGTGCATGGCCACCTTTAGGGTTGGGGCAGACGGGGAGATTTAGTCGCTTGGCGTTTAATCGCCTATTCTGCGATGCAACAATCTCCCCGAACTGCCTGCTCCCTTCCTGCTTCCTGTTTGAATGAAAAAACGCTGGCGCGAACGCACTCGCGGCGTTACAATTTCTGGAATTGCCTGAAGTTTCCTCTCTAGGCAGCTGTTATTGTGTGTTCGTGAGCTGTTATCTGGTTACCTTCCCATTGTTCTGTTGTTAGGCTGCTGGGGGGGAAAGGGAGGGGGTGATATCACTCCAACTTGCAGTACAGCAGTAAAGAGTGATTGAAGTTTATCAAAGCACAAGTCACATGACTTGGGGCAGCTGGGAAATTGACAATATGTCTAGCCCCATGTCAGATTTCAAAATGAAATTTACAAAAATCGGTTTGCTTTTTGAGAAATGGATTTCAATGCAGAATTCTGCTGGAGCTGCACTATTAACTGATGCATTTTGAAAAAGACAAGACACGCACACTTAAGCTCCCCATAGACGCAACGATCGTTCCCTGCCGAACGACCGATCTAAGGGAAGTCCGACCAATCTGTCAAATTATCGTGCGGTTAGTGGGATACAAACGATCGTTCGTCTTACGATTTTTCGTCCGACATTGGTCTGAAGATTGATCGGCCAGGTTAGAAAATCTTTATCGCTCCCCATGCAATCTACCTATGTTTGCAGGGTCAAGCAGGCTGAGATCCTTCAGTTTTGCTGGCAATATCGCCTGAAATGGTCTTTTTAGTTGATGGACACATCAGGCATTTAACGATCGTTTTGAGACAATCGTGGTCTCAAGATAACCATTGGATCTTTCAAATATCTTTACGTCTATGGCCAGCTTTAATTGCTGCTCAACAGCCCTTAAGCCTGGATTGTAATTATTTTTTTGTTTAATTAATTAATGTAACAGATGAAGAATACCTCAGAATATAAAGTCATATTAAAAAGTTTGGGAACCCCTCTCAGCCTGTATAATAATTTACTCTACATTCAACAAAAAAGATAACAGTGGTATGTCTTTCATTTCCCAGGAACATCTGAGTACTCGGGTGGTTTCTGAACAAAGATATTTAGTGAAGCAGCATTCAGTTGTAGGAAATTAAATCAAATGTGATAAACTGGCTGTGCAAACATTGGGGTACACTTGTAATTTTGTTAATTTCAATGCATGTTACTGCTCAATACTGATTACTGGCAACACCAAATTGGTTTGTTAAGCCTTGAACTTCATAGGCAGGTGTGTCCAATCATGATAAAGGGTATTAAGGTGGCCATTTGCAAGTTGTGCTTCTCTCCTCTGTAGAGCGACAGCATGAGATCCTCAAAGCAACTCTCAAAAGATGTGGAAACAAAGATTATTCAGTATCATGGTTATGGGGAAGGCTAGAAAAATCTATCTCAGAGGTTTAAACTGTCAGTTTCAACTGTAATGTAATTAGGAAATGGAAGGAAGAATGGAGTTGTTTTAAAACCCAGGCCTGGCAGGTCAAGAAGAACACCTGCTACCTACTGTCAAATTTGGTGGAGTTTCCATCATGTTGTGGGGCTGTGTGACTTGTTCATAGACTGGGGCCCTTGTTAAAATTGAGGGTCAGATGAATTCAACCCAATATCAATAAATTCTTAAGGATAATGTTCAAGCATCAGTCACAAAGTTGAAGTTACACAGGGATTGGATATTCCAACAAGACAATGACCTTAAACACACTTTGAAATCTACAAAGTCATGTATGCAGAGGGAGAAGTACAATATTCTGGAATTGCCATCACAGTCCCAGACTTGAATATCATGGAAAATCTATGGAATGATGTAAAGCAGGCTGTCCATGCTCGGCAGCCATCAAATGTAACTGAACTGGAGAGATTTTTTTATGGATAAATGCTGAAAAATACCACCATCCAGAATCCAGACGCTCATCAAAGGCTATAGGAGGCGTTTAGAGGCTGTTACATTTGCAAAAGGAGGCTCAACTAAGTATCGATATAATATCTCTGTTGGGGTTGCTTCTTAGCAGTTACATTTACGGTTGTCTCGAATAAACCATGCAACTGGGGCTAGAGGTGCGGGTAAATCACCAACTCGCTTCATTATTACAAATTTACCAGTAAAGTAAATGTGTCCTTCCATCAATTCACTGAACTTTTCACCACCAACTCGGCCTGTAAGCCTCTCCATTACCACTTATACCAGATATAGCTGCTCACTCGCCAGCTCTGATCTATTTACTGCCATCACCTCTCCCCTTATGCAACTAAAGTTTTCCTGGAAAGAAATGCACCCCTGGCTGTGACTGATCTGTACATTCACTTTCTGTGCAGACAAATCTGAGCCATTTTAGGCATTGCATAGATTTCTCTACAGTTTTAAAGCAGAGAATGCATCTTTTTATTTTACATACGTATGTATATTGTTGTATGTATATTTTTATTTGTATAGCGCTCCTTGAGGGCAAAACACTGTACAGCAACAATAATTTAGTAGTAACAAACAAGGGATCACTGCATTAAAAAGTAACAATAAGTGCAAAATTATAAATACAGTTTGCATAAATATAAAATATAATTACACAGTGTTGAGGAGACAAGATGATGGAGGACCCTACCCCTTGGGGCTTACAGTCTAAATGGGAGGGTAACTTACGGACACAATTTGGAGGGGTGATAAAGTGCAATTTACAGTACATATGCTGCAATGCCTCACTAGGGGATCTGCCTTTGGGGTTCTGGGAACTGTACTTTAGAAACATTTTGCATTTGGCTAACCTGGGAGTGGGAATTAGTCGGCTTGGTCCTTATGTATTATTTATGACCAGCTAGAACATAGATATCTTTTTAACTACTTAAGAGACCAGGAACATGTATGGGACCTATTATCCAGAATGCTCGGGACCTGAGGCTTTCCGGATAACTGGTCTTTCCGTAATTTGGATCTTCATACCTTAAGACTACAAGAAAATCATGTAAACATTAAATAAACCCAATAGGCTGGTTTTGCCTTCAATAAGGATTCATTTTATGTTAGTTAGTACAAGGTACTGTTTTATTATTATAGAGAAAAAGGAAATCATTTTTAAAAATTTGGATTATTTGATTATAATGGAGTCTATGGGAGACAGCCTTTCCGTATTTTGGAACTTTCTGGATAATAAGTTTCTGGATAATGGATCCCATACCTGTATTGGCATTTTTGCTGACCCATGTTTAGAATTCTGCAGCATAGTGGGTAATGCAGGGCATTATCATGGTAGATTTTTTTATTAGGGTGATAATATACAGTATTTCTTAGCCGGAAGAGAAATGTGTAACAAATAATTATAATTAACACTTAGGCTTAATGTGGGGATTATCAATAATGAAAGTGCCTGATGGCCCCTATCTGTTCCTTTATGGGTCATCCGATGACCTGGAATGTTTTTTTGCGATCATTGCCAAATCTGCTGAGTCCACCTGTCATTGGCACTAAGTGGCTGTTCCAATTGCTACGCTCATAAAGCCAGTTATTTCAATATAAAATCTAGTCTAGAGGCCTACAGGAAGGTGGACCCTACTGTGGTGCATGCATGCAGGCTGTAGAGATGTGATGTTTGTGGCTGTATTACTTTACCTGCACATATGATATGGAAAGGTTGACTCCCCCAGTGAAAGTGCTGCATCTGCCCTCTATGTGCTAAGTTCATATGATGATGCTTTGTGTGTGTATTTTGCCTCTCAGAAGAAGCTCTTGAGAAGAAACTGAGCTGTTCCCCTGCAGCGCAGGAGCTAATGACTCGCTTGGGATTCCTACTTGGAGAAGGGATTCCAGCCACTACCAGAGGTCCCATGGATGAGAAGGCTGAAAATATGGTGAGGTCAACATGCGTACCATGGCACCCACACATAAGCACACTCTATCTGAGGGTATCCAGTATTCATAGGAAATTATGTAACCCCTATTGTAATATATATGGATATTATAAATACCATGAGTCCTGTGCCAATATAAAGACAGGAGACCTCAAGCCATTTGATACAAAAAAATGTCTATTTTAGACAATGACAATACTAAATTGTAATTCATAGTTGTAATATTCTATACAATTATTTTTGAAAGTTTTAATAGGTCTGTGATATTTTCTTTCATGTAAGGCTCTCTAACACATTAAAGGGGCAGTGTACCTCTTTATGAACTCCATGAATCCGTCTTGTGCCAAATGTACTTTTTGAACGGATTTAGCTATTTTTTTAATCTAAAACAGAAATTAAAACCACTTTCTAACTTCATATCAAATTTATTGGTGCTGCTAAGTCACCGTGGTACAGATAAGCCCTCTATATATTGAGCTCTGTATATTGAACAAGAAGGTTTGCTGATATGTAGCTAGATTACAGTATAATTCTTTATAATAGCAAAAATTAGTTTCTAAATTACTTTTCAATGTGTCCTTATTCTATATGCTTATAGTTAAATACATGCCATGTGTCTGGGTATTCCCCAAGGCTAGAGTATGTATACTATATATATATATATATATATATATAAATAGTATGTATATTATATATATAAATTCTTTTCATGTTGTCATTGTAATGAGCAGGCAAATGTATGTAATAAACATCTCAATACATTTAGAAGCATGAAATTACTAACTTTTATGCAAACATACTCAAAACGATAATTTTCTTGGTCAGGCCATAAGAAAGGGAAGCTTTTGAAAGCATATGTCACTATGGAAAATACATACATGATATACCTAGACCCTGTGCTTTGTGGCAATTAATTGCTCTTTTCCTACAGTGTACACTATCAAGTCATGGAATAAGCCCTTGCTCAACACTGACAAACAGTACGGCTTCGCCATCCACTGCCAGCCCTTGTTCAACCCTAAACAGCTGCATCAGCAAGACAGCCGTCAATAAAACCAGTCCTGGTGGAACCATCAGCAGCCCCAGCTCCACACTGGAAAGCAAAGACAGCGGTATCATAGGTAAGCAGCTTAGTCACCTCTGTATCCCTGCACCTTGAGATTTTCTTTGTCCCATTTAAAATCAGCCCATTGTATATGGCTTTACTTTTGTCACTGGCTGGAGCCTTTCTAGAAATTTTGGAAAGAATACAGGTGTATTTTATTTTTTAAAATTCTCTCCCACATACCATTTTGTACATAGCAACTATCTAAGAGAGGAAATGGGATCACAAAGGCACTACTTACTTTCACATGCAGGGCAAGTGAACTTGAACTTCTGCAGAAGTTAAAGACTTCAGTCAACTTCAGTGATGTTAGAAATCCAAAGATATTGTAGCACACCGGTCCAGTTTTATAATGCAAAAAACGTGCTTTTATTGGCTCACGGTAGACATCAAGGTTTTGGCAATGCAGAAGATTACCTTCCCAGATGAGCTAAAGGGAAGATTATGTTCTGGGATTTGGTTTGTGGAGCGTTATTTAATATCCCAAAATTGTTTGAGATATAACAGTAAGAGGGTCTGTGTCTATATTGCCTTTGGAGGGCAGGAAATGTTACTGCCAAGTTCTGTTTTTCATCACAAATTGTGACCTTTGTATTTGGAACCCACACGTATTATTCTATATCATAGAAATAGGTGAATCTCAAAGCAAACCCTTCATAAATCATTAAAGGTTTTTTCCAGATTAGCTGCCTACTGTGCCATTCAAAAGAGTTAAAGGGGAATTCAACCCCTCCCGTGCTAACCCCCAGCCCCCCCCGGCCTACCTCTCCCCTGGGGCAAATGCCCCTAAATCGCCACTTACTCCTTCCATGCAGGTCCCCTCCATCCAGGTTCCCCGGCACCATCTTCGTCCATAGCATCTTCTTCCTTCCTCCGTCGGCGTTCTGCGGCGAATGCGCAGTAGGATGCATTTGCCGGTTTGTAATACTGCGTATGCGTGAACTTTCGGCACATTCGCAGTAGTACAAACCGGCAAATGCGTCCTATTGCGCATGAGCTGCAGAGCGCCAACGGAGGAAGGAAGAAGATGCTGTGGAAGAAGATGGCACCCGGAAACCTGGCTGGAGGGACCTGCACGGAGGGGGTAGGTAAGTAGCGACTTAGGGGGAGAGGTAGGTGGGTAGGAGGGAGGGGGGGCTGAGGGTTAGCGCGGGAGGGGTTGAATTCCCCTTTGAAGCTGGCCATACACACAAAGATCCAATCGTTCGAATCATTGAACGATCGGACATCCCCATCTCCCGACTTAGATCAGCCCCTAACAGCAATCGTACGAAAGTTTCTGTCCAGCAAAGCTGGTGACCGTCTCCCACTGAAAATCGTCAGATCAGCAATACATGCAGAGATATGATCAGCAGCCAACAGAAATTTTCTAACCTGTCCTATCGATTGAACGACAGATCAGCATGGCAAGGCATGGCATTCCACACACGATCCTCAATTCGTGTGATTTTTGGATCGTGTGGGGATAGGGTTGCCACCTAGCCGGTATATTACCGGCTTGGCCGGTAAAAATTCTTGATCCCAATGTTATTAATAAGGAACAAAGATAAATAAATAGGAGTTGTCTTGCCATGCGTATCTGATCTTTGCGTCTATGGCCAGCTTAAGGCTACCATACATGGGCTAACAACATACCCTCTTTACCCCACTGGCCAAATGGAATATATGGAGATGGAGAGCATATGATGAGACATAGTATGGCCGCTTTCCTATTGTTCTGTTCATTCAAGCACAGCACAGAAGCTGTGGCTCCTGATCTTGACTTCTTCTGCTGATGCACCAGAAACTGGTCGACATGGTACACCACAGACGAAATTGTTAAGAGTCTGGAACCAGACGATATCCATTGGACAGGCTCACCTTTTTTATATTCAATTTTTAAATCTGACATAGGGATAGACATATTATAATTTTCCCAGCTGCCCCAAATAACCTCCTCCCTCCCCCCCACATGCAGCCTCACAACAGAACAATGGGAAGGTAACCAGATAGCAGCTCCCTAACACAAGATAACAGCTGCCTGGTAGATCTAAGAACAGCACTCAATAGTAAAAACCCATGTCCCACTGTGTTCCATTCAGTTACATTGAGAAGGAAAAACAACAGCCTGCCAGAAAGCAGTTCCCTCCTAAAGTGCTGGCACAAGTCACATGACTGGGGCAGCTGGGAAATGGACGAAATGTCTAGCTCCATGTCAGATTTCAAAATTGAATATACAAAAAATCTGTTTGCTCTTTTGAGAAATGGATTTCAGTGCAGAGTCTGCTGGAGTAGCACTATTAACTGATGCATTTTGAAAAAAAAAAAACATGTTTTCCCATGACCGTATCCCTTTAAACTGACTGCATATGCTGGCAGTTACACCTCTTGGCAGCAGGGAGGGGCAGGGTTTGGCATGCCAGAACTATGGAAACGGGGGTGTTATTAAAAGCCTGCTAATGCTGCAAGACCAGTAGAGCAAGCATGTGCTTTTATGCCTGGTTAGGTATTAAATTGCATTATACTGGATACTCTGCTTTATGTTGGCTGAGAGGAACCATTTTTGATGGACTTTCCTAACTCTGCTGCTGGTTTGTGTGTAGTAGAATTCTACCATTGATACAAGAAGTGACTAAAAGAAGCACAGCCCTATAGAATGGTAGTTCATCCTTAAATCCATTTTATGATGTTTCAGTAACTATTTTCAGTAACTATCTGGTTGCAAGGGTTCAGTCTAACATAGCAACCAGTCAGTCATTTGAATGAGATGCTAGCAGATGAATAGGAGGTGTGAATAGAAAGAGAAGTAATAAAAAATAACAATACAATTGTAGCTGAGCTGGAAAGGAACAGAAGAGAAAGGCCATTTATTTAAAAACTATACAAAAATTGAGGACCAACTGAAAAAAGTTTTTACAAATAGGACATAAAAGTTAAAGGTGAACTACCCCTTTAGCCTTATTTTTTTAATAACTCAAATAGAACTTTTATTTCTGTGCATCAGTTTGAAAAGAATATATATATATATATATATATATACCATATTAACGAGCAGAGTCTACTTTTTAATTTCTTTCCATATATTTTCTGTCAACAATCATTCAGGACTTCTGTACTTAAAGGGTTATTTCACCCTCACAAAGCATATTGTTTTCCAGTTGTACACTATAAATAATGACTTTTTGCAGTTTTTTCTATTTTTTTTTTTATACCTTAGTTGCTATACTACGTAGCATGCTCCCTGGGCTGTACTAAAGTGTGTCCCATAGTAGCTACAATTGATACATTATTTGCTGGCATGCCTCTGATGCCACTGATACATGTATTAACTAATGTGTTAAATGTTAACCTTTTCTATTTGAAACAATGTGGCTGCAGCCAGCTAATTAAAGGAACAGTAACACCAGCAAATTAAAGTGTTTTAAAGGAATAACAATATAATGTATTGTTGACCTGCACTGGTAAAACTGGTGTGTTTGCTTCAGAAACACAACTTTAGTTTATATAAACAAGCTGCTGTGTAGCAATGGGGGCCATTCAAGCACATGGTACACAATTGAAAACATGTTCTGAATAATCCCATTGCATGCTACAGTCCTTATCTGTTATCTACAGTGTATCCTGTGCCTTTTCTCCTTTTTCAGCTTTAAATGGCTGCCCCCATTTCTACACAGCAGCTTGTTAATATAAAATACTTTAGAGTTTCCAAACAAACACACCAGTTTTACCAGTGCAGCACAACATCACATTAAATTATCATTACTTTAGGACACTTTCATTTTTTTGGTGTTACTGTTCCTTTAACAGGCCTAAGAAGAGACATATTGCTTCTGCTACATTGTTTTAAGAGACACAACTAGCTGTAGAGAAAGGAACAGAAAGACTGCTTTCAATTCAAAATACATTTGCAAATAACTTTTAAAGCCGTGCAAGTTTTAAATGAAGGTATATTGAAAATTTTTTCAGAATTAAGTCTTTCATTAGGCAAAAGTATAATTTTTGTTTCCATCCTCTTTAAAGGATCAGTAACATCAGAAAACAAATGCATTTAAATGTAATTAAAATATAATGTACTGTTGCTATGCACTGGTAAAGTTATGTGTTTGCTTTAGAAAGACTGCTATAGTTTATGTTAATAGGCTATTGTATAGCCATGGGGCAGCCATTCAAGCTAAAAAGGAGAAAAGGCACAGACAGATAAAAGATAAACTATTTATTTGAATACGGTGGGATTCTACATAGTGCCTCTGGTATAGAAAGTCTGCACATGGCTACACAGCAGCTTTTTAATATAAACTATAGTAGTATTTGAAACAGACCCGTGCAGATAAACATTACATCACATGTTTTAAAACACTTTAATTTTTTTGGTGGTACTGTTCCTTTAATAGTTTTAAAAAAAGACAGCTTTACGGGACAATATAGTAGGGTTTTAAAATTGTAAAGCATAACTTCACGAATAAAACAAATGTGTTCCCACATATGCAGATATAACAAACTGACTAAACTGTGCTGCAGAAACATTTGTAGATAAATCTATCATATTATAATTTGGCTTCAAAATGTTACGGTTCACCCTTAGGCCCTGGCTGTTCACACAACAAACTCGTGGGAATTATTTTTGAGTAAAAGCATATTGGTCCTGAATGGCTTGCTAGCCTGAAGGCTGACATTTCTGCAAGCTTCATATATATGTATGTTAAAGCAACAGCCATGATATTATTTATTTACATTGGTGTGAAGCAAGGCAGGTTACACTGCTGGGAGGAGTGAAACTATCTACTGGGTTTTATAGCAAGCAAGGTTACTGAATAATAATCTTAGTGCTGTTGCATCACTCTGGTATAACAGGTATTAAATCAAGTTACAACAGAAGTTGAACCACTAACAATCTGCTCCTTGTGTCAAAGCATATGACTGCAGCATATGTCTCCAAATTTGCTACTGCATCTGACTTTGAGTTAAAGGCCTTTCTTGTAGCCTCTAAACAACAGTGCAGCACACAAATGGCATCTGTTCACCTGTTTCCATTCACTAAAATCATTTTTTTCTTTGTTCTTCAGCAACCATCACCAGTTCCTCTGAAAATGATGACCGCAGTGGATCCAGTCTGGAGTGGAGCAGGGATAGCAGCTTAAGGGCCGGGTCCCATCACCAGGGGATGATTCAGGAGCGGAGAGCAGATAACTGCTCACCCGTAGTGGAGGAAGAAGCCTGTGCGACGTTGGACTGTTTAGCGAAGATTGACGTTCCTCATGCAGATGGCCCCGTTTCTTACATGCAGAACTCCAGTTCCTTGGTGATGCAGCGGCCCAACTCTGTAGCAGGTAATGTGAGTTTATATATCATTTCACTGATCTGAACTCATATTAGCACCAATACCCTTATATGTATAACAAGCAATATTTGGAATATCTATTTACCCAGTTTTTATTTTTACACTGAACTGTTCCTTTCAATTTCTTTGTATTATTGCTGTTTTTGTCCAGATCCCTTAAATGTGATTGTTTAAAGCACTGATTGGCCTAGTTCTGTGGTAATTTTTAGGGCCCTGTCACCTGAGGAGATTAGTCACCCTGCCTCCAGCGCGAGCAAATAATCTCCTCATAATGCTCTCTCACTGGCAATAATATGCATTGCTGGTGGTAAAACATATGAGTCGCTTCAGCTTTCTGAAGTTGGCCAAAGTTACCTCATAACGTTATCGCGGACAACCTTGGAAAGCCAAAGTGATTTCTATGTTTTCCCATTTTCATTATTTCAGGTGTGCAATTTGAGGAGATAAATTGGCCTTGCTGGAGCAGATTAATAGCGGGATGATTAATCTCCTTTGATTGGCTACCTGTTGTGTACCACTAGATGGAGCTGCTGGTCAAAATGTTCTTTCAGCTATGTGTTCTCTCTGCTAATTGATGTGTCTTTCTAGCTTCCTTTCCTCTTTTGCTCTCTATGATTGATATACTTCCTTCTTGAAATGCATGTACAAAGTTAGCCATGTTGGAGCTGTAATAAACAAGTTGTTTGCATAACCAGTGAGTCCGCACAACTTCCACTGTGAACACAACACTACCCATCTCATAGTTCATTACACATAGCCCATTGCTTATAGTTGCTTACACATGACTATTGCAGTCAGCATGTAAAGGCAAAAAATAAAATCTAATTTTTAATTTCTTTCATGAAAAAGAAATCTATCTCCAATATACTTTAATTAAATAATGTCTACCGTTTTTATAAGAAACCTGACTGCATGCAGTGAAATTCCCCCTTCATTTACTGCTGTGGATAGGAATTGTCAGACGGTCCCTAACTGCTGTGCAGGGAAACAGTCATACTTATGAACAGAAGAGGGAGCCCCTGCCTTACTTCCCAGCCTTTCAGAACTCCAGCAGCTTTGTTTCCCTGTAGAGCAGTAGACGACTATGTAGAGATTTGTACTGGATTTTATTTTTGCCTTTACATCCCCTTTAATGTTTCCAACTCCAGCTGCAGGGACAAAGATCATGGATCCAGATTTAAACAGATAAACTGGGATTCTATTTGGAGGATTATTTTGCTGCAGAGTTGGCAAAAACAAACTATAAGGTCCACATTAGGTTACATGACAACACAGGACACAGTGCAGTCTGCATATTCTGATTATTAATAAGAATTATGTATCTGCTTCTGGCAGATATTTGACTTGTGCTGTTTTGATAATTTATGATGATCCCTAAACTTAGCCCAGATCACACTGAGCATGTGCACAGTCTTGGTCTTGCAAAGATGTTTAACAAAGTTGCAAGATGACAGCCCCCTGTGGCCAACTTTGAAAGCATAAATCATTTGTTTGATTAGGCTTGTGGTGCAGTAAGATCTGGTTTATGTTTAGTATACAAAATACAGCATTTCCAGCCTTTTTCTATTTTAGACTTTCCTTGTTCCTTAAGCAGAATTTCTGCTCTGCACATATCTTGTTGGCTCTCCTGCTGAGTAAACATACAGTACATAATAGGAAAAGGGAAGTTACAGTACACATCTCTATGAAAGAGCATATTTGTAGATTTAGTAACCACATGAAAGTGCGGCCCTTTTTTTTTAATGTATTTGCTGACTTATGAATAAGGAACTGAATATCTTCTGTCTACACAAATGAGGAACCAGCTAATGAAGGTTTCCTTATTAATAGTCCCAATTCTAATAATACGTCTAATGATGCATGGTTCACACATGAAGAAATTCAAAAGTGACTAGAACATGTTAAGATACACAAAGGTCCAGGGCCAGATGGTATTCATCCCAGCAGGTGAGAATCTTGTCTCAGGCAGCACGGAGCAGCCAGTTACAAGGAGCTGCAAAAAGCCGCCTCTTGTAACTTTAAGAGCCGAATTTCCGTGTTTTAACCCGGAAATTCGGCTCCACTATTGTAGAGAGCACAATTGCGCTCAATGCACTAGCGATACCTTTTGACCAGCTCCAACGCTGATTTTTAAGAGCGGAGCAGGAAGCGGGGGCGGCATCGGGGCTGCTGCCTCAGGCGGCAGAAGCCCCAGAAACGGCACTGCATCCCAGGGTACTTCGCAAGCTTAGCTCTGTGATTTCCAAATCCCTTTACTTAATTTTTCAGGATTCATTGGGGTCTGGCATGGTGTCAAGAGACTGGTGCCACTATTCAAAAAGAGATCCTGTTCTCGGCTATAGGCCAGTTAGTCTGAGGTTAGTCTGGGCAGTGTCATTCTGTGGCTACTAAAGCAAATAAAGTTATGTCTTGCAATAAAACTCAAGGGATGAAAACATAATTATGCCTCTTTATAGATCCCTAGTAAGGCCTCATCTGGAGTATGCAGTGCAGGTTTGGACTCCAGTCCTTACAGAGGAATTCAACCCCCTTGGTGCAAAACTCCCCCATTCCCTGACTAAGCGCCCCTCCCTCTTCCCCCCTGGCCTACCTCCTTCCCCCCCCCCCGGGCCGATGCCCCTAACTTGTTACTTACCCCTTCTTCTAGGTCCTCTCCAGCTGCGTTCTCTGGCACCATCTTCCCCCGAGCTGTCTTCTTCCTGGATCCATCGGTGTCTTCTGGCGCACATGCGAAGTGGGAGGCATTTGCCAGTGCAGATCTACTGTGCATATGCCAAAAGTCACGAAGTTTCCAAAACAACAAATCGGAACTTTGTGACTTTTGGTGCATGTGCAGTAGATCCGCACCGGCAAATGATCCTACTGCACATAGGGTTGCCAACTTTCTTGAAAAAAATACCGGCCTTCCTATATATTTATCTTTTCTTCCTATTAATAACATTGGGATCATCCATCAAAAATACTGGTCAGGCCGGTTAAAATACCGGCCAGGTGGCAACCCTAACTGCACATGCACCAGAAGACGCAGATGGATCCAGAAAGAAGAGCGCAGATGGATCCAGAAAGATGGCACCTGTGAATGCCGCTGGAGCGGACCTAAAAGAAGGGATAAGTAACAAGTTGGGGGCATTGGCCCAGGGGGAGGGGCGAGTTTTGCGCCAAGGATGTTGAATTCTCCTTTAAGAATTATATTAATACGCTGGAGAGAGTGCAGAGACATGCAACTCAGCTGGTTACATGGGTAGACTGTCCAGGTTTGGGTTGTTTTCTCTGGAAAAAAGCGTTTGCGAGGGGACATGATTACACTTTATAAATACATTAGAGGACATAATAGACAAATATCAGGGGACCTTTTTACCCATAAAGAGGATCACCACACCAGAGGCCACCCCTTCAGACTAGAAGAAAAGGACTTTCATTTGAAGCAGCATAGGTGGTTCTTCACAGTGAGGACAGTGAGGTTGTGGAATGCACTGCCGGGTGATGTTGTGATGGCTGATTCTGTTGATACTTTTAAGTGGGGCTTGGATGATTTCTTGGACAGACATAATATCAAAGGCTATTGTTATACTAAACTCTAAAATTAGTATAGTATACATCTGTATATATAATTTATGGGAAAGTATTGAGGGGTGTGTGTGTGTATGCTGGGTTTTCATTTGGAGGGGTTGAACTTGATGGACTTTGTCTTTTTTTCAACCCAATGTAACTATGTAACTATGTGCCATTTACCTGTGGCTGAAAAGGTGGGCACAGCATGTTGGCTGTTACATTATACATCTGGGTGACATTTTTTTTGTATATTAATTTTTCCAACCAACATTCTGCTCTGCGTTTTGGGAGAGCTTAATATTTTTAATGTCCTGTACTAATTTTCCTGCATTCCTTAAGGATGAGCCAGCAGCACTTGGTTCTGGTGTCCCTTTAGGGAGGGGAACATAGTGATGGGAACGGAGAAAGTGTGGGCTGTGCTGTTTGTTTTTTCTGTAGCTTGTTGGAGCAGCAGCCGAGGCATGCATCTTGCTGAGTGCATTTTGTATACAGGAAGGAGAGATGATTATGATGTTGGACTCCTTTATCAGATCTGGGCTTAAAGAGATACTGACACTTGAAATTAAACTCTTTTTTACATCTATTATAATATTGGCTTTGAAAGCGACTTCTAACTTTGCCATAAAGTATTTGCATGATGTTTTTACATTAGCTGTCTGATCCCCCATGTTCCTGTATGAGGGGGCAGCCATATTTGTGCAGCGGGAGTCCACATTAGAAACTGTAACTAACAGGCTGAGATGGGACAGCCAGGTTGGCAGTGTCAGAGAGTCAGGCTTAGGAACTTCAACTAACAATTATATACAAAAACAAACCTCTCAGCAAAAAATGATCAACATGACCTATAGGTAACATTTAATGCACATTCAAATGTTAAAATTAATTTTTAGTGTCAGTATCACAGTATCGGCAAACTTATCCTAGTGCAAACCACTAGGCAGCTTCCTAGTAATGTAAGTATGCAAACTGTAAATGGAGCACACTTGTGTTCTTCATATCTGCATTTATATTTCTGAGTCCATCAATTCAGCAATCACCATGAATGTGTCGGAGCACAAGAGCAATTGTTGTCAATATACAATGCCCCATCACTCATTTTTAGGTGCAAATAAACTGTGCCACTGAACATGAGTGTCTGAGAAAAGAAAGCTAGAACCTGCTTTTAGACTAGTATTAATTGCCCTTTAAATGTTAAAGGTGTGTTCTGTAATGTTTAGTTGTGTCTTGGCTATAGATTCTTTCCCTATTGACACTGTGCATTGATTGCAGTGCCTGGTTTTGGAGCTCTACCAGGTTTTATTCCAAATGGTGAAAGAATTTGTGCTGAACAAGAATTGATAAAGTTGATTCTATTCTTTATCTAGAGGCAACCAATGCATCAGCTTATGCAGAACCTCTTATTACGGGTGGCAAAACCAATGCTTTTTATTCCATCTGCTGGTTCCATTCTTGGATAAAATCAATAGCCACTGGATTGATAGTAAACAGTGAGAATATGGCTTTGTTGTATCATTGAAATGGCATCTCTTAGACAATCAGTTAGCCATTCAGTGCCTCTTATTGTTTGTTTGGTAACGCAAATGTGAAAAAAATGTAGCCAAGATGAAATATACTTCAGATATTTATAAGGGCTTATGTTTGACATAAACCTAATTCACTATTTACCCTATAGTAATCTGACTGTTGAGATGTGTTTTTTTTAAATTATTTTAAATTTAATATAATGTAATTTAAAGCATAGTAACTGTAACCCTTTTGGGTTTCATATTACTTTTTATAGAGGAAGGCTAAGCAGATGTTCAGAATTACAATACCCAGAATCCTTAAATAGGAACCCCTTGGTTAAGTTACATGAGTTTGTAGTAGTTAAATGGATGGCAGCATGTCATTGCTGGGATGAGTAAGCGATTTTTAAACGGTTTTGTGAATAATTAATTCCACTTTGCCATTGCATAGCAGATTTCTTTAATTTCCCTTATCTAATCTTTTCAGTACAGGCCACCCATTGCTAGAGAAGCAAGGAAACCAGATGTAGACAACTGTATTAATAATGTTTCTCAGAGGGGAATATAATGTACTTAATACACACAGAGCTGTCCTTAGAGATTACGTCACTTTTGTGTAGGAAGAGTGTGGGAAAGTTCAGTCTTAAATGTACAGTATATCTTGGACATCCGGGCAGCCCACCAGCACCTGTAGTAGTACGACGTAGTGGGAAGCGACTGCGGCTATAGTAGCTGGCCTCTGGGAATAGCAGGTACAGTAGGGAGACGTTGTGCCTATAGTAGTAGTGGGATAATAGTTTCTGGGAAGGGACTGTGACTGTGAGATAGCAGGAGTAGTAGGAAGAAATTGTGCCTATAATAACAGTGGTGATAAAAGTCTCTGGGAAGGGACTGTGGCTGTGCGATAGCAATTATAGTAGGGAGAGATGGTGCCTATAGTAACAGTGGGCTAAAAGTCTCTGGGAAGGGACTGTGGCTGTGGGATAGCGAGTATAGTAGGGAGAGACGGTGCCTATAGTAGCAGTGGGATAATAGTCTGTCGAAAGGGACTATGGCTGTGAGATAGCAGGTATAGTAGGAAGAGATGGTGCCTATAGTAGCAGTGGGATAATAGTCTCTGGGAAGGGACTGTGGCTGTTGGAAATCAGAATATGTTATAATATACAGTATAGCTTAATATTAAAGTGACATGGTTGGCAAGTGTTATGTACAGTTGAAATATATTAAAACAGTTGGTTATGTTGTTTACTTACTATAATTCCCTCAGTATGTTTTTGTTTGTATAGTCGCTAGTCCTTTGATGTGCCATCATCTGTATACCAGTAAACCCCATAGAGTTTGAATGTTCCATTTATAGAAGTGCTTCTAAGTCCCACACACACACACAATTATTGTCTAGATAGATGTATTTATATAGGGAAACAGCTCTAAATTAACCGCAACATTCTATTGTCTGCATACTGCTGCCTATAACATCCTGTTGCTCTCTTTCCCTGTTCCTGGCCCCTGTGCCCCCTCATGTGTACAGACTTTCTACATACAGATAAACTCATGGCAGCTTATTGCTGAATCAATATCAGATTACTGACAATATGACCTTTTTCATTTTAATTGTGCCTTGTGCTTAACACTGATCCTGTTTTAGGCATATGTCCCTGCGCCATACAGGTTCTGGGTTATTTAAGGGGTTAATGTATTAACATATGCAAAGTTCTTCCCAGACCATCAGCATAAAACAACATATCAGCAATGAGCGTACTCTGCTATATTGCAGTTTTTATCATTTTATAAAATCTACTGATTGGATGCTTTGTGTTGCTAGTCCAGGGCAAATGGTTGACCATTGCTGCAGTACCCCTATGACACTGCCTACACAATTGTGTGTGCAAGTAGAAGCAGAGATGCAATTTACAATATATTTCACTTTAGAATTTATCTGCATTTAAACTACCCTATAATTTTGAATATGTGACGTCACATATTTTACCATAAGAATTCTGCTATAAAAATCAGCTCTATTTCTGTTTGTAGCCACAAGTTCGACCAAACTTGAAGATTTGGGTTACTTGGATGTTCAAAGAAATGTACCTTTGCGAACCTCTATCAGGATGCCCTGGCATAATACTGCAGGAACACGGGTACAACAGGAGATTAAAGGTCAGTAAAATAGGCAGTTTTTAGGCAAAATGTATGGTCGCCTACAGCCTACCTGTGGTTCAGGATAGTTTTACTGCCTCATGGCTGTAAAGAATATGTATTCATTGCATGCTGATCCCTCCAGCACACACAGGGTTAACTGATCTGACACTGAAATCATTTGTATCTCCCTTGCAGCACGCTTTGTCCCCTACAAGCCACAAGACATTCTGCTGAAGCCCCTATTGTTCGAGGTGCCAAGTATAACAACAGACTCAGTGTTTATTGGGAGGGGCTGGCTCTTTCAAGAAATAGTGGAGAAGCTGAAAAGTGCTGAATCGCCAGAGCATTGGGGAGTTGTGATTGCTGGTAGCGTTGGATTCGGAAAGACTGCCATTATTTCCAAGCTAGTAGCACTCAGCTGCCATGGGACCCGCATGAGGCAGATCGCTTCCAACAGTCCAACTTCATCTCCCAGGAGTATGTTCAATACACATGTTTATGGTGTAATAGAATCTCATAGGTTAATCCAATTTTCTGAGCCCTCACATTAATTAAATTTGGACCATGGGTTGTATAATATTATAATGTGAGAGATAATCTTTGTGTTAACAGCAGGTGTGTCCAACCTGTGTCTCTTCAGCTTTTATTTAGCTGCCATTCTTAGCATTCTACTGGCATCTGAAGTGTCTTCGGATATGCTGAGATTTGTGAACGACTCCAATCAAACCACACTTACTTTTTTTAGCCAAATGTAAACTAAATCTTCCAGAATCTGCCAGTGTGCCCCCACCCTAAAGACAGTTCTAATGGAATTGGAGTGCTGTCTACTAGAAGATATTTATGATGGTATTTGTCCCATCTTTATATACAAGATATGTGCAGTTTCATACTGGAAAAACATTTATTTGTGCAAACACAGAAAAGTAAATTCTGCCTACCTGTGTCAGCCACTCCCTCCTGACGCGTTTCGCGCTATTGGGCGCTTCATCATCTATAGGTTAGAAATCCTAATACAAATAAATACAATACAATACAAATAAAAAAAACACTGGGCAAATTAGTACCTGGGCAGGAACCCATGACAACCAATCAGATGATTGCTTTCAGTGTTCAACCTGCAGCTGGGTGAAAAAAAAGCTAATCACTGTTTGGTTGCTATGGGTTACAGCCCAGGGGTATATTTGCCCCTGTGCAACCCCATTGAGGTTTAATGCATTGACGGGGGGTCCCATGTGGCCCTATGAGTTAAAACGGTGCAAATCTACCATAATAGCTCTGCTTGCCAATGTTACTGATACTTCAGAATGTTAATATAGGGACGTTAATACACAGAGGGTCATTTATAAAGTTCACACAGTTAATAATTGTTCGCAAATGGTAGTTTTGACCATGCTTTTTCCTGAACGCTAAAATATTGCACTACTGTGCCCGTCTTTCCGTTTTTTGTGAATTTGCCGTTATGAATGAATTTTCGCAAATGACTCGCAAATGAGACGGGTCTTTGCGTGAGTACAGGCACTTTGCAACGTGGTGTGCGCGAAAATACCGTTGATAGTAACTTAAATTCACAATTTGCAAAGCTGTTTTGCGAATATTTTCTCCACCACCAGAGTTGTGGCGCAGAGTGTGTACATAAATATTCACAATTTGTGGTTTTTACCATATTTAAAAAGCTCTTAGACATTTGCAATGTGAAAAACAAATTCGCAAATCTGTTTGCACACTCTTATTCAGAATGATCAGAAAGCCTTCACTACGCTGATGAGCCCCAGTAAGGGCAGAACTAGTTTGTAGTTGGGATTATATCGGCAACTGCCCTAGCAGGTAAACTTTAATCTATAGAGTATTCCATGGAATGGCAGTTTTAGTAGGGCAATATCAGATATCCTTCTCAGAATGCCTTCAGTTTGGCATACTAAAATGTTTTTAATGTTGACTTTTACTTCCCCTTTTGATGTTTGAATAATATATATCAGCAAGCCAAAACTAAACCGAAATGTCTCTATGTAGTCATCTAATTGATGGAAATTTGGGCTGCCTACATTCGAGAGCAGTATGGGCAACAGACGAGTTTAACAGAATGTTGTGAAACCTTTCACTCGTACCTATTTTCTTGGAAATGTTTGCGTTCACATGCTTTGCCAGCTCTGCTTTTGGAAAGATAAGCAAAGTTTCACCTCTCCCAGCTTCCCTCCATGGTTTATTGGCTGTAGTTTGAATGTACGGGCCTGGTGACACTGGCTCGCTATCACACTTCCTTCTCCAGTTTCCTGCTCGGGCTGCGTGCAATGCAATGAGAAACATTTAACAGTCATTTAGGTTGGTGCTGCTGGAATCTATCTCTGAGTTTAGTAACCAAGTACTGTGTTTTTTGTGGGAATCCTCTCTGATGGGTTACAGCCCCTGACACTGCCAGGAAAAGTCTAGTTCAGTAAATAAACATGAATATCTATGGAAACTGTGTAGCCAGCCAAAGGAGACCTCAAAATATTATTTTGCATTGCAATAAAAATGTAGATAATTAACTGGCAGTGCCAACAGTCGACTTCATTCAGCTCTTGATGGAACATCATTAGTATCTAATATTCTTCCTTTATCTTCACCTGGCATCTAATTGGACTTCTGTATTTTTGCTTCATTAGATGTAGACCCCACTCAGGAAATCCCACTCTCACAGACATCTCCACTTAGCTTTGCCATGACTGGCTCGAGCACCTTGAAAACACTGGGGACACGTGGAAGCCCTGAACTTCAAAAGCTAATGGATGATTCACTAAAGCACCTGGCATCTAAGGTAACCTTATATTAAAAATTTGATGCTGAAGACTATATAGTGAGGATGTGCGGGTCAAGAAAAAAAAGGGGGCGGTGCACGCTGGTGTGTGCGTATATAAAAAGGAGAGCCTCGGGTAGAAGTGGGGTGCTAGGAGGCTAAAGTTTCCCCACCTATGGCCTGCAAACTTTGTGCACCTGTTGACCCAAACTGCAGATAAACCCATGGGTCCCCTGGGGTTCCGGTCTCTGCGCACATCACTATTAAATAGTAAATAGTGATTTTGATCAAAGTGCTATAGAACAGTTTCACTAACATCTTTTGACATGACCTCACTTGCTTTTTACAGCTAACACATATAAATAGCAAAAATATAATATTTGCTTTCAGGTCTCTGTTCTAGATTTTGAATTGCATTCTAAAAGCAGAATAAATAGTGTGCCATATTCCTTAGGGCACTGGCACACAAGTAAATTGGTCTTCAGCGATAAATCTTCACTACTGCACTAATCTCTGACAACTAATCTTCTGCAAGTACTTTCCCACTAGCGATAATGTAAAGCAACAATGAGATAACAAATGCTGTGCTGAATTTTTCCAAAGTTTCCTTTCCAAGATTTATAGGGGGTAAATGATCTCCTTGTGTGTCTCCAGGTGTCCAAAAAGGCAGATATCTGAGGACTAATCAGTTGCCTATTTGCCAAGAAGCAGCCGTGAAATGATTAATGTACAGATCAATCTGATTGATACACTCAGATATCGATCAGGCAAGGTGCAATATACTTGCAATATATTTGGAAAATTTGTTGTTAAATGGTTAGTGTCCTTTTTCTGGCAGGTTGTTGCCTATCACTATTGTCAAGCAGACAACACATATACATGCCTGGTTCCAGAGTTTGTGCACAGTGTTGCAGCCTTGCTATGCCGATCCCATCAGCTGTCAGCCTACCGGGAACTTCTGATCAAGGAGCCTCAGTTACAGAGCATGCTAAGCCTTCGGTCCTGTGTACAAGACCCTATAGCTGCTTTTAGACGAGGAATTCTGGAGCCACTATCAAGCCTTCGGAGAGGTACACCAGGATTTTTGTTTTGCCTATAAAAAGAGCTTAGGGGGGATAATTGTGGCTATGAAATGAAGAGGAGCATTAAGTGGAAACCTAAGTACTGTATAAAAACTTCCCCTGGAGCAAAATAGCTCCAGTTAGTATTAAAGGGATGCTGTCATGGGAAAAAATAGTTTTTTTTTCCAAAATGCATTAGTTTATACTGCTGCTCCAGTAGACTTCTGCATTGAAATCCAACAAAACATGTTTTTATATTTCATTTTGAAATCTGACACAGGGCTAGACATATCAATTTCCCAGCTGTCCCAAGTCATGTGCCTTGTGCTATGATACACTTCAATCACTCTTTACTGCAAGTTGGAGTGATATCACCCCCTCCCCCCAGCAGTCTAACAGAACAATGGGAAGAGCACTCATTGGTAAAAACCCATGTCCCACTGTGTTCCAATCAGTTACATTGAGAAGGAAAAACAACAGCCTGCCAGAAAGAAGTTCCCTCCTAAACTGCTGGCACAAGTCACATGACCAGGGGCAGCTGGGAAACTGACAATGTCTAGCCCCGTGTCAGTTTTTAAAACTGAGTATAAAAAAATCTGTTTGCTCTTTTGAGAAATGGATTTCAGTGCAGAAATCTACTGCAGCAGCACTATTAACTGATGTTTTTCTATGACAGTATCCCTTTAAGCACCTGCACTCCCATAGCTACATCTACTGTGTTTTTGTGATTGATCTCTGTAACTGTCTCAAGAACACATTTTTTTTACAGATATATTGTAATAATTTGTATATGGTCACTATTTTCAGGGCCAATATATATATATATATATATATATTTAAAGGAATCTTATACCTCCATTTCTCTTTTATAGACATGTTATTGGCTGAGGATAAAGTTTTTCAATGCGATTCTGAAGCTGGATAAAAATCCTTTAAAAATCACTTTTAAGGCCTGTGGGATGTCGATTTTATTGTGTGTGAGTGTGTGGGTTGGAAGACTAGGACAGGGTTTGACCTACCTGCTACCTGCTGAAAGCATGTTGCACTGGCTCAAACCCCCTGACTCATGGGTCCCACAGGTTTTGGGTCGGCTCTTGCAACACTGCTGCCCTTCACGTGTGTGCTATTTCATAAGATATTAACCAGCCACAGAGTCATGGCAAGGCAAGCTGATAAAATCTGCTAACATGGGCCTTCCACATAGGTTTGGCAATTGGCTAGAGTATGGTGTTTTTTGGTTGTCAGGTTAAAAATCCACATCAGATGGGATGAATCACTTCATTCTTGCCGTCCTCATCCAACCGGTTTTCCAAACCCTCCATTGTGATAGCTTACCCAGGGGCCAAATACACCACTTTAACTTAGTGTTAAAAAAACTGTGTGTTTCCAGATTGGGTTAAGATCTATTTGTTTGACAACTACAGCAAAAATGCAGATCATATAGTGTAGATTCATCCTAACTCAGTAGGAAATGCATGCTTTTACAGGTGGCCTAATCTAGATCACAAAATGTAGTAAAATGCACTGAAAATGATTGAACCTTATAATTATTTCCTTTTTGTACTTTATTTACTCAGAGAAGAAAATCCCAGAGGAAGTGTTCATCATTTTAGTTGATGGTTTAAATGAAGCTGAATTTCATAAACCAGATTATGGAGACACCATAGCATCTTTCCTTGCTAAAATCATTCCTTACTTGCCTCCCTGGATAAAACTTATTATGACAGTACGGACTAATTTTCAGGTAACCTGTCTTTTTTTTAATAAAAACCTGGCAAATGCCTATATGAAAAGATTATCATACCTATTTACACCCATTAATGGCTGGGGAAAGAGGTCAGTAACAGGTTAGGCATTTTCACACTGGCTCAGTAACATGCAGCGACATGTAAATATGAACACAACCTCCTCCGTTCTGCTGGAATTGTCCCGTTTGTACCAGGGCAACTTTTCATTATGAATAGTGGCAAGAATTAGACACTTCCATTGCTTCACAGATAAATGTCAGTCCTTTCTGTACTTACTGTCAAAGGGAATCTTTTTTGCCTCATCCTGCAAATCTCTTAAAGGGCATGATCATGATCACAGGGATGTATTTCGGACCCTTTCTGGAAGTTCCTTGGGGGACATGCTCCTGTGAGCCCTTACTGACTCTTGCAAGTTCTTTACATGGCATTATCATGAAAGCCTTTACCATACCTGTTTTTAGAGGGACAGTCGCTCTTTGGTTTCATTTGTACTAGAAAGTCCCGTTTTTCTCTTCACTGAACAGCCAGAAAAAGAAACAAAGGTTCTAACTTAATTGGCTTTTGGCAAAGAGCCCAGAACAGCCCCAGCAGCAGATAAGATACTTTTGTAACAATTTCGAGATAAGCAAATAAGTAATTGTAACAATATAAGATAAGGTGGCCATAAACGCACAGATAACATCGTGGCAAAAACATTTTCGTACGATATTCAGTGCGTGTATGGTTGGAAACAAGCTGACTGATATCGGCAGATATTAGTCGGCTCGTCGATCGGGCAGAATGGAACATTTTGACTGGGTGCCTTTGGAGACACATTAACATCGGCCATGTTTAGTGCTGAATTATTACATACAGGTAGAATTCTATTGTTTCTACCTGTATATGTGATGATTCAGCTCTGCACGTGTGTATTGTAACGAACGATCTTTCTTGGAAAGATCTTTTCCAAGAAAGATCATAATTGTTACGTCTATGACCATCTTAAGACTCACAGCTTAAATGGCAATTTACCTTCATTAGCAAAACTGTAAAACTGAAAAAAAAAAAAACAGAGAAATATGTTAAAAATTTCATAACCGGCCAAATGTTGTAAAATGAACATGGTAATTAGGGGGTGTGATCATAAAATGGGGGTTGTGAAAAACATTTCGCCCATCTTTTTATTTCCAAAATGTTGGGAGGTATGCCTTTACTGTCAAGGGTATTCTTTTCTGTCCCTTACTGCAAGTCTACATAGTTAAATTGGGTTGAAAAAAGACAAAGGCCATCAAGTTCAACCCCTCCAAATTAAAACCCAGCATCTATACACACACACATCCACACACACATCCACACTTTCACACAAACCTCTTGAAATGCAACATTTTGTGAGCCTTTACTGATATCCATTTTTGGTCCTTTACAGTGCATAATTTTAAGCCCTTTCTTACATTCATTTCTATTATCTATTTCTGACAATTACTGCAAGCCTATTAGAGGACATGCTCATTTTAGCCTTTAATGACAGCAATGGTAGTTCACTTCTGACCCATACAGCTGCTATGTAGGGGGCGCACAGCTTTCACAGTGCATGGCTTGTATATTTGTGTTGTTTAAAAAGGGTGTGTTTAGTGCCATCGTAGCCACGAGGACAATGCAATAAGTAAACCCCCTCCAGCCTAAAACACAGAAATGAACATTTCTTGGTTTTGATTAGGCATTGGATAGTTGTGTGAGATTGCTGAGAATTATACAGTGCTCCTATGGTCTCTGAAGGTGTGTTTGCAGATTCAGCTTTATCGTATATGTGCTATTACTGGTGTCTTGTTTCAGTAATGCTCCTCATTCCCTCCCATAGTCCTTTACAATATCGTAAAGCAGGGGTGTCCAACCTGCAGCCCAGAATGTATATGAATGTGGCCCAGCTTGAAAACCTTGGTTCCCCAGGAAACTTCATGTTGCAAAGGATTTAGAAGTAGGCAGGACTCTGCTCACTGCCCAGTTAGTAGTAATAACAATATAATAATAAGTCTATTTAATATCCATGTGTCCCATATTCCAGTGTATAGCTCCATCTGGTTATCCAACTGGTGTTGTAGCTCTTTTCTGTGTATTTTCTTTACTTTTACAAATCAAAAGTGTTTATGTATTTCATGTGCGGCCCCAGACAATTTTTGTTTCCAATGTGGCCCAGGAATGCCAAAAGGTTGGACATCCCTGCCGTAAAGCAATGTCTGACATATTTTGCTGTAGCGCACGCAATTCAGCAAGAAGAAGCTTTCTGTTACTTTAAATTAATTCTCTGTGGTTTCCAAGCTTCATTTTATACATTCCCCTCTCGCTGTTAACTCCGCAAATATGGGTTTGTGCAGCTTTGTTGTTTGCAGTACATTTCTGATGGGCTTGTGTGCAGTCTGTTGGAAATGGCAGCTCTGCAGTGCAGTGCAATAAAGGGATGCTGTCATTTGAAAAAAATATTTTTTTCAAAACTCATCAGTAAGTGCTGCTTCAGCAGAATTCTGCACTAAAATCCATTTCTCAAAAGAGCAAAGAGATTTTTTTATATTTCTTTTGAAATCTGACATGGGGCTGGACATATTGTCAGTTTCCCAGCTGCCCCCAGTCATGTGACTTGTGCTCTGATAAACTTCAGTCACTCTTTACTGCTGTACTGCAAGTTGAAGCAATATCACCCCTCCCTTTCCCCTCAGCAGCCTAACAACAGAACAATGGGAAGGTAACCAGACAGCAGCTTCCTAACCAAGATAACAGCTGCCTGGCAGATCTAATAGTACTTAAGCACTTAATAGTAAAATCCAGGTTGTACTGTGACACATTCAATTGAGTAGGAGAAACAACAGCCTGTCAGAAAGCAGTTCCATCCTAAGGGTGAGGGCACACAGCAAGATTCGGTTACATTTAGTCATCTTCAGAAAACGAAGCCACGAAGAAAGTGGATTAAAGTCGATTATTTGTTAAAAGTTTGTATTTATAGGAAGCGGTGGCTTATATATGGCATATATTGTAACAGAGACCTGCAATTCCTATTCAAGGGTTTCGTTTCTATAAGCTTTCCCTATCGCACCGCTGATGTTCTGCTGAAAAATATTTTATGTAGATAAATAAAAAATGTTGCCCTTCTGCTGCCCCTGAATGAGCAAATGACAAGTTTTCAACTCTCTTTTTTTTTTTAATTGCAGGAAATAACACGTTTGTTGCCCTTGTCCAAGATTTCCTTAGATGATTTCCTGGACAACAAAGACATCTGCAATGATCTGAGCTCTTATATTCAATACAGATACAGCAATAGTCAGGAAATCATGAACAATATTTCTCTCAATGGCAAAACAGATGTCAACACCATCAGCAAGCTGAGTGACCACTTGGTTATGAGAAGTCAGGGCTCGTATCTGTACCTCAAATTGACTCTCGACCTTTTTGAGAAGGGCCGTTTGGTCATTAAAAGCTCTAGTTACAAAGTAGTGCCAGTGTCTGTGTCTGAATTGTACTTGCTCCAATGCAATATGAAATTCATGACAAACTCGGCATTTGAGAAAGCACTTCCAATTCTGAACATGGCACTGGCCTCCCTGCACCCCATGACAGATGAGCAGATCTTCCAGGCTATAAATGCTGAGTGTATTCATGGGGAGCACAACTGGAAAGACTTTCAGCAGAGAATGGAAACCCTGTCGTGCTTTTTGATTAAAAGGAGGGATAAGACACGAATGTTCTGTCATCCGTCCTTTAGAGAGTGGCTTGTTTGGCGAGCTGATGGGGAGAGCACACAGTTTTTATGTGAGCCACGGTAAGAGCAAGCAGTAGATAGTATGGGCTACATAGTATGGGCTACAGTGTTTCCTATATATAGTTGTGATCTGACAACATAGTACTTTAAGTTGAAATTATAGTGTATATAGTTTAAGGAACATGAAACGGGAGCCTATATACATTCATCTTTGAATATTATTGGCTGCTCATTGATGTACATTTTTACAAAAATTTCACTAATTATCATCACCAACTTATTTGGTTTTTGCCATTTTGGCCATTGTTGTTCTATATTTAATATTTTGGTTATTACTGAGACTTCTCTGTTTCTTTCTAGAAGTGGCCATGCCCTTCTGGCCTTTATGTTTTCCCGTCAGGAGATGAAGTTAAATCGGCAGCAGACAATGGAACTAGGACACCATATTTTAAAAGCACATATATTTAAGGTAACTATAATGGCTAAACATGACTGCCTGTTCTAGTTGTATTAATGACTATGCTCTCTTTGTTGGTGTAGTAGGACAATAGCTATGCTCTCTTTCCAGCAGTCATTCCCAGCCCATTTCACCGCTTTGGGTGCAATTAGGGTGGTATGTGTCACACTTTAGGAACCAGTGCCACAGGGCACCAATCTCAGACACATACCTTTCATTGTTCAGGGTGCTCGGATTTGGCTATGTGGTAGTCATTACCCACAACAGTATTCAACTGGTTTATTTTCCTCAGAGACCACCAGTGTATAATTCTAAGTCAGCCTATTTGGAGTTTTTCATTGATACTTTGAGCTGGGTTAAATGGTTAAATAACTCTTAAACACAGAAAAATTGGATTGCCCTGCTGTTGGTTTTCTTGTGGGGACAGCACATAAAACATACCTCCCAAATGTCCCATTTTCAGTGGGACAGTCCCTTTTTTGACCGCTCAACACTCAGTCCTACGTTTGTACTGTAAAATCTCAAATTTCTCTGCACTGAAGAGCCAGATATGGAAAGAAAAATTCTAACTTAATTGGCTTTTGCCAGAGAGCCCAGAACACCTAACAGGTGCAAATAAGATGGTTTGTAACAATTTTGACATAAGTAATTGTAACAATTTAGATAAGGAAGTCCCTTGGAAAAAGTTAGACACACAACTTAAAGGGCAATTCACCTTCATCAGCAAAACTATGTTAACTGGGAAAAAAACACGAAAATATGTTCACTCTTTCATAACATAAGTCAAATTTTGTTAACTGAACATGGTAATTAGGGGGTGTGATCACAAACAGGGTATGGTCAAAAAATTTTGCCGCGCTATGAGGGCCAAATTTTTTTGTTCCTCGTTTTATTTTCAAAATGTTGGGAGGTATGCATAAAACCCTTGATATTAAATGGATACTGTCATGAGAAAAAAAACATTTCATAACACATCTGTTAATAGTGCTGCTCCAGCAGCATTCTGCACTGAAATTCATTTATCAAAAGAGCAAACAGATTTTTTATATTTTATTTGAAATCTGACATGGGGCTAGACATATTGTTAGTTACCCAGCTGCCCCAGTCATGTGACTTGTGCTCTGATAAACTTCAATCACTCTATACTCCCTTTCCCACCAGCAGCCTAACAACAGAACAATTGGAAGGTATTAAGAACAACACTCAATAGTAAAACCCAGGTCCCACTGTGACACATTCAGTTACATTGTGTAGGAGAAACAATAGCCTGTCAGAAAGCAGTTCCATCCTGAAGTGCTGGCTCTTTCTGAAAGCACATGACCAGGCAAAATGACCTGAGATGGCTGGCTACACACCAATATTACAACTAGAAATACACTTGATGGTTCAGGAATTACATTTTACATTGTAGAGTGAATTATTTGCAGTGTAAACAATGTAATGTTGAAATAAAAAATACATCATAAAAATCATGACGGAATCCCTTTAAGTATCAACTCTCTTCTATTTGAACTGCCTTCTTAGAGCTACTCAGAGTTTGTTTGGATTTATTTATACAGCAGCTCCAGTATGAACAGGGTATACACACATTATTTTTAAGCCCCAGAAGCAGTCTGCAAAGGACTGTAGCATGTGAATTCATTTGTTAACACCATCTACTGGCTGAAGATAATAGCCTAGTCAAAATGCCAGCAAAGTTTGTCCTACCATGCCCCAGGATCCCAAGCACTGGGTCACCCCATTCTCGTTAATCCTGTCCTGGAGCAAATTTAAGACCACTTGTTTCAGGTTACATGAAAATAAAAGGAAAAAAAAAAAAACAACCACCCCCTTTTTTTTTTGCTTTATTTCTTTTTGTCAGATTCTCACCCCTTTTCTTCTCTGTAATTAAATGCTTAAGGTGGCCATACACGGGAAGATAAAGCTGCCAATATCAGTTGTTTAGACCAATTTGACAGCTTATCTGCCCGTGTATGGGGGCTTCCGATCAATATCTGGCCAAGATATTGATCAGGACAGTTCGATTTTTTCCCCAACCGACCCGTCTGAGCCCATTGCCCTCATCGTAATCCTATCAACTATAGGGACGAATGTTTGGATTACCCCCGATACAGCCCTGCCGTTAGTGGCATTTCGGGGAAAGATCCACTTGTTTGGTAGTTGCCAATTGAGCTCTATGTTCAGCTTTAGTATATAGTATATAATGATTTAATTAGTAGACGTAGAGCATTTCTGTAGAAACATGCCTTTCTAGCAGTAGAGGAAAGTATTCAGTGATATTTAAAGTATTCAGTTTTAAAAGATGACATTTATAGTGATTTGCCCATAAACTTAAAGGAATTGTTCAGTATAGAAATAAAAACTGGGTAAATAGATAGGCTGTGCAAAATACAACATGTTTCTAATATAGTTAGTTAGCCAAAAATGTAATGTATAAAGGCTGGAGTGAGTGGATGTCTAACATGACAGAACAGAACACTACTTCCTGCTTTTCAGCTCTCTTGGTTTCCACTGATTGGTGAATCGAGGGAGGGCCACATTGGTCATAACTGTTGCTTTTTAATCTGAGCTGAATGCTGAGGATCAATTGCAAACTCACTGAACAGTTATGTCCCATGTGGCCCCCCTTCAAGTCGCTGACTAACTCAAAGTTAGAGAGCTGAAAAGCAGGAAGTTGGATTCTGGCATTATATTAGACATCCAGTCACTACAGCCTTTATACATTACATTTTTGGCTAACTAACTTTATTAGAAACATTATTTATTTTGCACAGCCTATCTTTTTATCCAGTTTTTATTTTTACACTGAACTGTTCCTTTAAGGTGGCCTACATGCTACAATTACAATCTTTCCCATGACCATTGGCCATAAGATCTAACGTTAAGGGGCATATTTACTAATGGTCGAATTTTGAACTTAATAAACTTCAAAATTCGACCATTACATTTTTTTTTAATTGACAGCAATGGCCCCATCCTTAACAGTATTAATAATCAGAAGGATGACATGTGAAAGCAGATAAGGTGAAGGCAGATGAACCATAACCATGTATAGGTCAGTAATATTATTATTATAAACATGTTATTAACATGTATTTCTATAGCGCCAACATATTGCGTAGCGCTTTAGTAATATCACTAACCTGCATTTTATAAAGCCTGACTATGAATCTGACTGTTAATATTGTTACTTGTTTCAGGGAATGAGCAAGAAAAATGGCATCTCCTCTAGTATGTTGCAGGCACTATGGATTGGCTACAGCACTGATGGTTTATCGGCGGCACTTGCTTCCCTAAGGAACTTGTACACTCCCAATGTGAAGGTACATAATATGATGCCTGCACACATTTCTTTTTTTGTTTCTGAAAGAAAAATGCTATTCAGAAAATGTCCACTCCATTTAGTGAAATGAAGCTTTCTGTCCTTCACCTCATTGGCTGGAAGTCAGCTGAGGAGAGAGGCCATTGGGTTTGGGAAGGAAGCATGGCCATCCATCAGCGCAGCACTGAAGGCTTTCCATCAGTACAACACATGACCTGAATATTCATAGTGCATGACTGAGCCTTTTATGGGGAGGCAGTGTAAATAATGCTAAGGAGGTTATCCCCATCTCTGGTTTTCAGATGCTCCAGCTTCCTCTAATGTAGTAAGAACCCATGCCCAAAACTTATTACCCCATTCTAAAGGCTCAAAACCATTTTTTGTGATTCAGGTTATCTGCTTGTTAAAAACCTGTACCTGCTGATTTCTCTTAGCCCACTTTCCATGTGAAATAAAGTGTTACATTTAGGGACCAGTTACTATAATTACTATAATGTTTAGAAAGGTGGTTCATAGATGGCCTTTAATCACTGCTTTCTATAGCCCTTTCAGAGTGTTAATTGAGTGGCTTATCTTTGGCAGAGGAAGTGCATGAGTCTTTACCTGATGCAGAGTGCTTTATATTGTTTTATGTTTCCTGACAATATTTACTCTTCCTTCCTGCACTGCATAGGGCAGTATGATCAGTCCTGCATTATGGAAGGGCATGTCAGAACATGACTTGTGCATTATATTCCCATCCGCTTTCTGGTAACCCTTTCTCTTTTTGCTTATCTCTGTCACTTACGTACTTCCCTTGAGGGCCTTGGTTTTGTTTTTTTAAACTATTTATGTTCCAGCCTCTCCTAGAAGCTGTTAGAAATCAGTATTTCCATCATTAAATAGAAGGGGGAGCATTAATTGAAGCATTTTATGATGATTGAGGCCATTGCTGGATATGAATAGTGATTATGCTGGTGGTGAATGATTTAGCTATGGCAATCAAGTGGGACTTTCATAAGGCAAAACAATATGTGTTCTGCTTCACCGACTATTAAAATAAAAATGTAGAATATGTTCAGGCTTCATTAGGGATCTTTATCAGGCGCAGGCATAGAACTCATCATTAATACACCTATTAAACAGGCTGCCTGGGGAGCGAGTAGGAATGGAATAGGAATGTTATTTGCTGAATTTAAACATGTCACAAAAGTGAAAGTGCAGCTATTTGCATTTTGGATAGAATCCATGGTAGATCTCATGCAGGTGAACATACTTGGTTGATCCAGACCCTTCAATAAACCCTGTCTGAGGTAGCTGCCGTCAGCATTCCTTTTATAAAGGTTTTAATGAGTAGCGTTTTTCTTGTATTTACTATGAAATAGACAGTAAAGATGGATGATGGTGCATTCATTCTCTTCATATTTTGCACCTTTACAATTTATCTTCTTCATTTTCTATTGTTATTAGCAGAACAGTGACATCTTGTGTTCATCACAGATAAAAAAAATGCCTCATCTGAGGTAGTCACAATGAATGCCAAAATACAGTTGTTTCCCGAAACATAAAATGAATAAGGGATCCATGTGCACAATAAGCTCTGCTAGAAGTAGCCACAGCTTCTCACATTAGGGGAAAGACTTCTATGGCTATGGGCAGGCCTGGACTAAATACTATGGAACCTTATAGCAGCCCCAGATTTCCATTCCGGGCCTGGCTATGGGGGATGCTGGAAGATGTAGTGCAATAGCTGAAGCTAAGGTGGCCATACATGGGCAGATAAAGCTGCCGATATCGGTCGTTTAGTCCAGTATGACAGCTTATCTGCCCATGTATGGGGGGCTTCCGATGGGTCATCCCGATGTCGCCAAGCAAGCAAGCAAATCTTATAGTCTATGCCAGTGGTCCTCAAACTTGGCCCTCCAGCTGTTAAGGAACTACAAGTCCCACAATGCAATGATGGAGTCTGACAGTCAAGCAAATGCATTGTCGGACTTGTAGTTCCTTAACAGCTGGAGGGCCAAGTTTGAGGACCACTGGTCTATGCTATGGCCAGCTTTAGCCTGTGATCTGGTTCTGGTGAAAAGAAACCTTGTGATTTAAAAGGTGACTTCTAAGCAACTTTCCAATTCAATAAATCATTCAAAAAGTTCCATGATTGTAAACATATTTGTAATTGGCATAGCAATACAGTATTTGTTTGTCCTTTTATGACTCTTGAAACAATGTTATAAAAGCTTTCTTTCATACAAGCCTCTATTTTCCACATTCCCATGTATGCTTGCCAAACAATAGTTGACCATAGCCCCTAGCGAAACCCTATAATTATTTTGCTGCAAACACCTTTTTTTAGCATGGCTTCTGTATATATTCCCTTTTTCATTGAAGTTTTTCAATGCTTTAGTCAGCCCTGGCTCATTGATTGCTAGAGCAACAACCATGTGATGTTTGTGTCATTGTATGTTAGTCTGATTTCTCTTACTTATGCTCAAGCTCGCTAAGGAACGACCATGTGTGCTGGTCTGAACCCAGGAGAGCTTGGATTAGCCAAATGTGAAATCAGCCAAGTATTAGAAAATTGCTACTTTGTTCTAGTGCTACAGGATAAATCATAAATATTTGGAAGCTTGCTAAGTGGCTAGGCAATATACTCAGTCTAATGAACAGTAGTATGGCAGCTCCTTATATGGGCAAATAAGGCTTTTGTGCAGAATAAGCTGTAAAGCAGTAGAGGCAGATTTTTGCAGCAATATATTTGTTTTATGATGTTTTTTTATTCTTACAGAAATATTTCTCTCACGTTTCAGCTATTACAAAGCAAGAGATTCTGTTCCTTTGCCTAAAAACACAGCCTCTCTCCCTTGAATTCACTTCAGTTTCCCTGATCATAATAAAACCTTTAAACAAGATTTCAGGATCCCTGCAATCCCAACATTCTCAGCTAGTAGCCAACCAATCAGAGTCAGACTCAAGTCAGAGATACTTAAAGGGACAATGTAATCAAAATATGGCACCTGCTCATAGCAGGACATTCATAAACATGTATATGCATAAATTAGGGCAATCAGAGTCAGGCTGTAAAAATACAGTTTGACTTGTTTTGTACTGATTAGTCTTATTGGTAGTTTGCAGTCTGGCAAGGTGAAGTGCAAAATAATTTCACATGCTTGTATTTGTTTGGCCTGGCCAAACACACAGATCCTAACACTTATGGTATACAGGAGGCCCAGGCCACTAACCCCTATCACCCACATACAAAAGTTTTATCCTCAACAAGAACTGATATCTGTAACCTGTTGTGACACATGCACGTGACATCATCATAAACCAGAGTGAAATTATCCAAAGGAAGACATAGCAGTAGGAAAGGGAGGTGGAAAACTTAATTATGCTAGTAGTAAGGCAAAATGCATTACCAGACAGTATATATGACCAACACATACAGTTACTTTGACCCCTTGCAGGACTCTATATCATCATCTTAAAATATAAAACCCTTTAAGTTTTCATACCAAGAAGGGAATATTTCACATTGCTTCCTTTTTTATCTCCATAGTCATTTGAATAAGTCTGACCACAATAAGCAGCAAGCCAAAATGTACTAATTCTGTAATTTGTCCCTCTGGGGCCCATGTAAAGCTATAAACCACAGACCATGTCCCGATGGATGAGCACTGGCAAGCTATTTGAATAGGTCTGCTTTATTTGTATATGTTCCCTTTATGTTATAGCCACTAACTTTACAAAAAACATATCTGAAATGTCTTTTCAGGTAAGCCGGCTTCTCATCCTGGCTGGAGCCAATGTCAACTACAGGACCGAGGTATTGAACAATGCTCCAATTCAGTGTGTCCAAGCACACCTGGGCCATGAAGAGATGGTCAGCCTTCTGCTGGAGTCTGGGGCCTCAGTGGATGGCATGTCTGAAAACGGCATGACCCCACTTTGCTATGCAGCTGCATCAGGCCACATGAACATTGTCTCACTTTTGTGCAAGAGAGGTGCTAAGGTAACATAGGTCAACATACTACAGTCGTGTCCCTATGTTTTACTGAACATTTAATGCCAAACCTAAAGTAAACCTTACTCATCAGTTGTACTTTTTTCTTTAACTCCTGCCCTAATTTCTCTCGGTCTCAGTTGTAAGTAAATGAACAGTTTTTCAGTTTTGCACAAATGCCAGGGAATTGTGCCCACACACCACTATAGACACTGATAGCTACACACATCTGTGTAGTATGATATGTTGCTTGTATTTATTTTTCAGTTTTACCTCAATAATATCTGAACTGCAAATCTCTGTTTCACTTTGCTTATCCAACTAGGCTGATTGCCCACTGACCTTATTATCTTTCAGTAATTATTGTAGGGGCTTAAATTATACTTAATTGTAAGCAACATGAAAGCTGTGCCTGAAGCCTTGGACCTTTTTCTGTCTTTTCTTCTTCACTTGTCATTTCTACCCAAATATGTCCACACCAGTAGATCCTTGTGCCACACATTGATCTTGTTTTTTTATGTATAACTAACTCCCACACTTTTTGTGAAGGTGCAGGAAGTTATACAGAGTTATTTACAGAGATATCTGACCAGTTCAGGGAACCTCCATTTCTGACCAGTTTGTTGACACCTGGGGTTGACCCAAATGATCTGTGCAGTCTTGCTGCCCATGCATGATTTGCTTGGTCTGGTTCTTTGTCTTCATTTTAACAAGATCGTACCTACATCTGCCTCACAACATCTTTTAATGGGCCCTTTCACTTGCCTCAAAGCCAGGAAGGTGGTGAGTGAGGGTGGTAAAGTAGAGTGGTGTCTGCATTCTTCTTTACAAACTCAAACATTCATTGTATAAACTGAAAAATGTAAAAAAAAAATTTACTTTCCTTTGAATCACTGAACTAGGGACATGTTTACTAACATTGGAGATAAATATCTGGATCTTTGTTTTCTTACTTACGGTAGCTGTTCAAATCTAATTGCTAATTGGTTGCCAAGGGCAACATTTCCAGAAATCTCTCCAGATACTTATCTCCAATGTTAGTAAGCATGCCCCTTAATTGTATAATCAGTGTTTCTGAGAACTACTGCACATCTGTGTTGCATGGAGTCCCACCAACTTCTGGCACTTGTTACATTCCACAGTTCTTCTGCATTTCTTGATTTTGCCACAGAAACACAATTTTTATGTCACCCCACAAGTTTTCTATTGGATTAAGGTCCAGGGATTGTACTGGCCACTCCATAACATCAATCTGTTGGTCTGGAACCAAGATGTTGCTGGTTTACTGGTGTGTTTGGGGTTGTTGTTTTGTTGAAACACCCATTTTAAGGGCATTTCCTCTTTACATAAGGCATAATGACCTCTTCAAGTATTTTGATGTATTGAAACTGATCCAGATCCCTTGTATGCAATAAATAGGCCCAACACCATAGGATGAGAAACATCCCCATATCATGATGCTTGTGCCACCATTCTTCACGGTCTTCATAGAGCACCGTGGCTTGAATTCAGTGTTTGGGGGCCGTCTGATACACTGTGTGTGGCCTCTAGATCCATAAATAACAATCTTGTTTCATCAGTCCACAAAACGTGTTGACATTTCTGTTTAGGCCAGTCAGTGTGTTATTTGGCAAATTATAACCTCTTCAGCACAAGCTTATTTTCAACAGTGGGACTTTGCAGGGGCTTCTGTCGATAGCTTGGATTCACATAAGCGTGTTCTAATTGTAACATTACTCACAGGTTACTTTAGACCTTCTTTGATCTTCCTGGAGCTTATCATCAGAGTATTTTTGGTTATTCTTCTATCCTTTCAAATGGTAGTTTTATGTTGTCTTTCAAGTTTGCGTTTCCATTTGAAAAGCACTTGAGATCATTTTAGCTGAGCAGCCTATAATTTTCTACACTTCTTTATATGTTTCACCTCTCCAATCAACTTTTAATCAAAGTGCGCTGTTCTTCTGAACAATGTCTGTAACAACCCATTTTACTTATATTTTCAAATTGAAATACACTATAACCAGCATGCACAACATGCTAAAATAAGGGTTGTAATTGACACCTGTTTTTTCACAGAATGAATGGCCTCACTAAATGAACTGCACACTGCTATTATTTGGAACAGGCTATTATTATGAACATTGCTATTATCTGGAACAAGCCTCAATTAATGATTCAATGACACAGCAGCATGCATGTTATGACTGTTGGGTCTTTTGGTTTTCTATTACTATTCCATATCTACTAGTAAATTATTTTCCATGTAGAAATATAATTTGATCAGGTTAGTGATGTCAGACTGGTATTATTCTGAACACTATTGAAACTAAATTTAAGAAAGTAGTTTAGAATATTTAGAATGCCAGATATTTCCCAGTCCAGAGCTAAGTCAACTTTTCAATACTTGTTGCCCTCTGTAAACCCATCAGAAACAGCGGGTCCCAATCACTTTCTACTAGAAGTTATGCAGCGGCCGCATTTTCTCATTGGGTACAGTCCCAGCAGCAAAAGGGAAACATATTACAGGCTAATTTGGCCTCTGGGGTGACTGTTTCATTATAGGCTAAGATATTTCATTTCATTGCAGTAGTGAAATAAATTTGCTAGCTCTTAGTTTTATTTTAAAAAAATGCTGTTAGTTGCATTGGTAAACAAGTTACTTTGCAGTCTGAAAAATAGGAAGGATAATTAAAATGAAAGCGCCAATAACTACAACAATAAAAGGGTTGTCTATGGTAAATGAGCTATACATGTATGCTAGTCAATAACTGCAGTTATAACAGCATTATCTTATTCTTATTACAGGTTGATCACATGGACAAAAAAGGCCAATGTGCTGTGGTGCACAGTGCACTACGGGGACATTGTGATATCGTTAAATATTTATTGCGTTGTGATTGGTCATCTTCTAGCCAGCAACTGGGCTTTGTGCGGAAAAGCCATGCTCTGCAGCAAGTGTTGACGGCAGCCTGTAGCATGGGGCACATAGAGGTATGTAGGTATCCTGCTGATTTTCACGTCCATTAATCAATGCCACAGAGCAATTACCTCTATTAATGCTACTTGCAGAACTGTGCTTCATATAGAGAAATACATATATTTATTTATATATTTATTGTCTCTGTGTACAAGAGTGAAAAGATAGTGAGTTGTCGCTGCTTATGATTGGATTGTAACACAATATGCTGCTTGTGGGAGGTGACAAGGAGCTTGTGCTTACCTGTTTGCAACATTGGCACATTAGAGTTACAATTGCTACCACAACTGAGAAAATACTGTATATAGTCAATTCTTTATATTAGTACATTGTAAATCCAGGAAAGGGAGGATTTAAAGGCATCTACATAGTAACATAGTAAGTTAGGCTGAAAAAAGACTCGCGTCCATCAAGTTCAACCTTTTCTTTTTTACTTTTAACTGCCTAACTGCTAGTTGATCCAGAGGAAGGCAAAAAACCCCATCCTAAGCCTCTCCAATTTGCCTCAGAGGGGGGAAAAAATTCCTTCCTGACTCCAAAAAGGCAATCGGACTAGTCCCTGGATTAACTTGTATAATGAGCTATCTTCCATAACCCTGTATTCCCTCACTTGCTAATAAGCCATCCAACCCCTTCTTAAAGCTATCTAATGTATCAGCCAGTACAGCTGATTCATGGAGAGAATTCAACATCTTCACAGCTCTCACTGTAAAAAAACCCCTTCCGAATATTATATCTGGATAACTGGTACCGACTTTAGTCAGTCCTCTAGCCATGTGCCCTTTAAAAGTTTTGTACTAATGGGAATGAGCTCCTTTAAGGCCTGGGTTAATGGGCAAATATTTCTTAATTACAGGGCAAAGCATTAGTGATCCCCCCCGCAGAGAGCTGTCTACAGTTGGTTACTGCCTCAGAACAATCAATAAATGGCTTTATTTCACAGCCAAAGGAGAACTATTAGCCGTCAGGTTCATATTTCACAATGGAGTTGGAAATCAAGAGACTAAACCTTTATGGAGCCAGCCACACAATTCTCAGAACACGCTTGCCTTCCGTTTGATATGTTGTAAGGAATAGTGAAATGCAAAACAATGTTCTTGCAGCTCCTGTGTAATCTCAGCCCTATCAGACAGTGCTCCAGGAGCAGTGATTAAAGGCCACATTATCCAGTATTTTTCTTTTTACTGCTTACTAGTTATTGACATCACCTGATGTTAGGGTTGCCACCTTTTCTGCAAAAAAATACCGGCCTTCCTATATATTTATCTTTTTTGCTTATTAATAACATTGGGATCAACCATCAAAAATACCGGCCAGGTGTCCACCCTACCTGATGTGCAAGAATGTCCTCATTTATATGCCATTAAATGTTAGTGAGAGAGGGGGGGCTCTGTTCTATATTAACTACATAGAAAAATTAAATATGCAAACTGTAGCATTAATTCATTCATGAAGACATCTTAATTAATAATTTGAAATCTTAATTAATACCAACTGAAACGTAATGACCCTATAAATTTGTAGTTGATATATACATATACACTAGTCATTCCAAAAATCATAAAAAATCAATTGAGACATTTCTTTAATGGTCCCTTCTGTAAAATATAAGTAAATAATATAATAATGACCTGTATAAAAGCTTGCAGCTTTCT
>CM044448.1:59318622-59328885 GCA_024363595.1 Xenopus borealis
TTTTTAAAAATCTGGATTATTTCATTACAATGGGGTCTATAGGAGATGGCCTTTTTGTAATTCGGAACTCTCAGGATAAGGGGTTTACGCATAATGGATCCCATACTTGTATAATGATTTATTTATTCGGCAGAGCTTGGGCCATTTTCCAGCTGCTTCAGATCCCATTCGCTGTTATGTCATGTTTATTCTCTTCCTGCTGTCAGATCTTTCTGCTGCTGGAGGGAGACAATAACATCCTACTTTTTCCCAGTTTTATTTCATCTTCCTGTCAAGATTATTCCTGTCCCAGTCCTAGACTATTCATTAGGTATGTCCTACTCAACTCTTTGCTGATGGGGTATTTACTTGTCCCTTTGAATGTGGTATAACTTTTATTCCTGCTCATTCTGAGTAACTGTTAAACAGAAGAAGTGACTGGGATTCAAATGCTTGGTGTGTGGTGGACTCTGCTGGGAGGAAAGAGGTTAATGGTCACAGAGCAGCTGGGAGCCTGAGCTTGGGATAAAAGGTGGTCTCTCAGCACTAGAATAGACGGAATTCCTGAGCATAGCTTTGCCTTGATACTGTTTATTTAAGAACACTGCGAGTTAGCCGGTTTCCGAATATGGTAAATTGGATTTCAGGGTATAGCTCGCAGGCTGCCGCCATAATCCATGGTAAACAACAGGCCATAATTATCTCCAACATTCTTTGTCTTCATTGCTTTTTCTCACCCCTCCTTGTTTCCTGCATTGCTGAATCCAGGTCTGAGGCCTGATGGGTTGGTTTGTTTTCTGCTCAGCTGTATATACAATTAACATTGTGTCTATTGCATCCAAGACTGTGTAGATCGGCCTTCAGTTGTTGGTGACATTTAGATAGACAGAGGTTTGGCTTCTTAAGTCTAGAATCTAGATTAGTGCAAAGGAATTGTGGGAGCACACACCTAAGGTCCGTTTAATTGTTACTATGTAATATGGCATACTATGTGTTGTATATATGAAGTCTCATGCTTTGGTCTAGAACAGTGCTGTCCAACTTCTGTGGTACAGAGGGATGGGATTCTACTGGCCTACATAGCAGAGGGCCAATAATGGAGCCCCACTTGCATAGACAATGATATAGTATATTTAGCCTGTAGGGTAGGTGCTATGGTCTTAGTTTCCATCTTACTTCTATTGTACAGAATATCCTGCAGCAGGTAGGGTGTCCCATATATATATATAACAGGACTTCAAGGATATTGGTAGGATCCACCAGTTGAAGATCAATCAGCATTTGCATTACAAGTTTAGCAGTGTTATACAGTTATCTGACAGTCACAGTTTCAAATCATCAAGCAAAAAATGTGGTTTGTCTTGTAATCTGAGTGAATTACTAATCAGCCTTGTGTCCTGACTTCTGTATTCAGTCTCCCTGTTCAAGAAATCACCAGAACATACATTTGCCTTAATGAAAACAATAGGGAAAACGGTTTAGAACAAGCCCTATTTATTGCACACATGTACTGCAACTTAAAGTGAACACCAAACTGGAAATTGGGGGTTCCCCAATCCCATGATCATTTAGCACGCCGTGTAGTGTTGGCGTGGAACATTGCACCCACTAGTACAGTCTCCATGGCTGTAGCTTTGAGATTTCTTTTCAGATGTTGGCAATGAGAAGGTTTTGTAAACCTTGATTCTAGTGTTTCAAGTTTTCTCATCTGTGATAATTATTTGGTGGCTAATGCCATTGTTTCCTGGAACATGACTTATTCATTTGTTTGTAACCAGCCTAAGCTGCGGATAGTATAGACATAGGTGGATTCCATCTGCTCTATCACTGACATCTTCTCCAGCTTTAACACTATTGCACTCTATCCCCTGGGCTCAATTACTAAATATCTGCCAGTAAATGTGGCTTTGGGCTGCTGGAGACATGAAGCCGAAATTCTCCTGGGTCTCTTTGCATTCACTGTGCTGTTTCTGTATTCATTTGTATTTCTGTCCATCATGAGAAATAATGTCTATATATATATATTTGTGCATTAGGAATGAGGTTCCATACTGGCACAATGGTGTATATGAACGTCTGTGTATACCCTGTAATGCTGCATTTTGACTAACTGTCAGTGTGTGTGTGTAAGCTCTTACAGCAGCGGCTGGACGGGGCAAAATGGAAGTGTGTGAGCTGCTGATCCACCATGGAGCTATCTTATCCCGAGTCAACAGGCGTGGAATCTCTCCTTTGTTCTGTTCTGTGAGACAAGGACACTGGCAGGTATGGGACCAGTAAATATAGTCATTTTACAGCCAGTGGGGTGTGTGTGTCAGTGATGTTGGATGCATATAATTAAATTGTGCTTATTGTTTGAACAGAAAACACTAACGCTCCCTATACTTCAAACTGCCTGTTTAACCTTATGTCAAAGGCCACATGAGAATGTATAGGCTCTTCTGCTGAAGGAGTTCATCCATTTAGCACTTAACTGTTGTATATAATAGAGTTTAGCCAAGTGTTACCTATTTCTAGATGACCTCTAAGCTAGAATTTGGTTAAGGGCAGGGGCACACAATGCTATTCGGGGGAGATTAGTCGCCCAGCGACACCACTTTTTGGGCAAATAATCTTGCTGCAATGACTTTCTGCTGGCTAGAATGTTAATTGCAGAGGGGGTGGCACTCGGAGCACTTCATTTTCCAAAGTTGCCTCAAAAGGAAACTTCAGGAGACTTCAGAAAACGAAGAGCTCTGAGTGCAATCCTGACGGCGATTTACATTCTAGCCAGCGGGAAGGCATTCCTGGGTGAATAGTCACCCGACGAAGAGGCGATTTGTCACTGGGGCAGCTAATATCCCCCAAACAGCATTGTGTGCCACAACCCTAAAGGAAAACTATACCCCCAAAATGAATACATAAGCAACAGATAGTTTATATCAAATTAAGTGGCATATTAAAGAATCTTACCAATCTTCCATCCGACGGGTTTCCCCATCGATATTTGGCCAAATGTGGGCCAGATGTCGATCGGGCAGGTTAAAAAATTCCATTGGATCGCAGCCGCATCCCTAGGGCCCACGATTGGATCAGCCTGATATCGCCCACTTCAAGGTGAGCATATCGGGGAGAGATCCACTTGTTTGGCGACATCACCAAACGAGCAGATCTCTGCGTCTATGACCTTTACATGTATGTCTGTGTGGTTTGTTTGTGTGAATCCCAGGGGGCAGCCCTTGTTTTTTTTAAATGCCAATTTTCTTTTTATGATGACCCAGTGGCACTTACTACTAAAAAAAGTATATTATTATGAAAATGGTTTATTTACATGAAGCAGGGTTTTACATATTTTTATAGAGATCTACATTGTTGGGGGGTATAGTTTTCCTTTAAGAATGAAGTTTTGCTACACATGGAGCTGTGTACCCAGGATGGAGGTACATGATCATCCATGTCTAAACTCTTGTCTTCTGAAGGTCCATTTTGTTATGGAATCCTGCCCCCTACTGGTGACATTGGTATGCCCCAGCAAGACCTAATGGCAGCTCAATAAGCTTGTGTGGCAACCATGCTGGAGAATACACGTGGTTTCCTTTGAGGTTGTAATTTCAGGTGCAGGTGAAATTGCAGATTATAATAATAATTATAAATGGGTACTCTTCCCCTTTAATAAACATGTGATTATATAATAATATACATTACTGATATGCGTCTACTGCCCAGTTACTGTAGCCTCATGTACTGATATATAGACTTATGGCGACTTGGGTTGCTGGGAATAATTTTGGGTTGTGCAGCTGCTGGACTTAGAAAGTAAAGATACTTACATGTGAACAAGTGTGTTTCTGTAGTGGCGAGGGAGCTCATTAATTCAGCTTCTCTGAGCCCCTCCACCCCATCATAAAACTGGTCAAATAATATTTCCAACAAGAGGGGATTTGAAAGCTCTTTTTTTCCCCTCTGCCCTCACCATGGAAATTCTAATGAGCTAGTCTGGCTCTTTGTGAGCGCCACTTACTTTGTGTTATTCGTTTAGCCTTTTACGTTTAGACAGATCTATTCATTGCATTTCATACAGTTCTGGCCACAATTCACTCACTGCCACATCACGCCTACAGTTGGACATGGCCTTTGGGTGGGAGCCAGACTGACTTGCATGTATTCCTCCTTGTATTCCATCAGAAAAGACCACTTTCTCATATAAAGGATCACATTCTGGATTATTTGCCTAAACAAATCCATGTGTATACCACAATATATGTGTTGGTGGGTTTTAAGGAGAATTAGAAGTCCTTTGGGACCCCCCCCCAAAAAAAAGTTTTTTGTTTAGTTGTAGGGTGCCAGAAATTTAGAAAGGCTGTGCCCCCAGGCTGGTGGGGACGATGAAGCTGCTGTTGACCAACTGGAGGCTCAGCTCAGACATTGTTGGTGTTTATACTCTATATAAATAAAACAATTGTTACACTATGTGCTTTGTATTATTATACAGAATAAAAGGGACAAGGGGCAAAATGCATGGCAGGAGTAGTTAGCCATTGCAGTCAGTTGTCTAAATATAAATAAATTCTATGTTTTTGTTGGCTGCTGCAGCTTACTAAACTTGCTTCAAACTAAGCTCTACCCTGAAAGTCCTGGCCATAGGGAAATATATTAGGGCAGTTACAGGTAACTTCTGTGCTCCCCTAAATGGAGAACAAAAATGAATATAGGTAAAAATACGATACAGTATTTTATATAACAAACTTATTGCACCAGCCTAAAGTCTCAGCTTGTCAATAGCAGCAATGATCCAGAACTTGTCACAGGGGTCACCATCTTGCAAAGTGTCTGTGACACTCACATGCTCAGTGGGCTCTGAGCAGCTGTTGAGAAGCTAAACTTAGGGGTCGTCACATTATCAAGTTTTTTTTTCCACTTACAGGTTGAATTCTCCTTTAACCTTACCTGAGCCCTGACTTGAGGTTGAAGTGATCCCTGATAATTGTTATTATATGTAGATATAAATAGCCATGTTAATCATTTGTTGTTATGGTTGTTGGCAGATTGCTAGGCTCCTCCTACAGCACAGCTGTGATGTCAACATTAGCGACAAACAGGGCCGCACTCCCCTGATGGTTGCTGCCTGTGAGGGGCACTGCGGCACGGTGGAGTTCCTTCTCTCTGAAGGTGAGGATTCTCTTTAGATGAAATGGGAGCACAATCTTTTTGTGTTCTTACCGAATAAACATACTGAAAAATATGAAACCTTGGGGCTAATTTGGGGTCATAAGGTAACACACAGGGCAAAGTTTCCGCTACGTCTTGGTATCCATGATATCACAATATTGGATTCTATTTGTTTCAGGTGCAGACATTGCGGCGCTGGACAAGGAGGGTCTGTCTGCGCTGAGCTGGGCCGGCTTAAAGGGCCACAAGGCTGTGGTTCAGTGTTTGGTGGAAAGAGGCTCAGCTATTGATCAGATGGATAGGAATGGACGCACGCCCCTGGACTTGGCTGCTTTCTATGGAGATGCAGAAATAGTACGTTATATCATTTGCCCTTAGCTTTATAGGAACCTTTCCTAGAGCTTAAATTTATCGTTAAGGGGACCTCAATGCTTTCTAAACACATGCACTTTACTGGTAAAATTCATATAGAATCTTCTATTTACATATTTAAAGGGATCCTGTCATGGGAAAACGTTTTGAAATCTGACATGGGGCTAGACATTTTGTCAATTTCCCAGCTGCCCCCAAGTCATGTGACTTGTACTCTGATAAACTTCAATCACTCTTTACTGCTGTACTGCAAGTTGGAGTGATATCACCCCCTCCCTTTCCCCCACCCAGCAGCCTAACAAAAGAACAATGGGAAGGTAACCAGTTAACAGCTCCCTGACACAAGATAACAGTTGCCTGGTAGATCTAAGAACAGCACTCAATAGTAAAACCCATGTCCCACTGCGTTCCATTCAGTTACATTGAGAAGGGAAAACAACAGCCTCCCAGAAAGCAGTTCCCTCCTAAAGTGCTGGCACAAGTCACATGACATGGGGCAGCTGGAAAATTGACAAAATGGCTAGCCCCATGTCAGATTTCAAAACTGAATATAAAAAAAATCTGTTTGCTCTTTTGAGTGATGGATTTCATGGCAGACGTCTACTGGAGCAGCACTATTAACTGATGCTTCTTAAAGGTACAGTTTCCCTTTAAGAAGTGCCGGGCACTCTTCATACCACCTAAAGCCCAGCACACACACATTTTAAGGGGGAATGTTTTAGCTGTGTTATTTTGAAGATGGAATATAACAGAGAGAACTTTCTACAAGTTTAAAGTAAAAGGTCAGGGGGGATTTCAGATATATTGTAGAATAGAAGGCGTTTATCCCTCCCCCAGTTACACATGTGCTGCTGCACAGCCGAGTGATCTAATCCCTGGTTGGCTGTTAAGCTCATGAAGCTTGTTGGTTTCTCCATATAGACTTCTATACTATAGACTTTATATGTGCTGTAACTTTGAGCTGGTTCTTGGCTTCCTATAGGTGCAGTATTTGGTAGATCACGGTGCCATGATCGAACATGTGGACTACAGCGGGATGCGTCCTTTGGATCGAGCCATCGGATGTCGAAATACTGCAGTGGTTGTAACACTGCTCAGGAAAGGAGCCAAACTAGGTGCAAATCATTTCCATACATGCACACTTTCACATATTGTACACACATTTCAAAGAGTTTTTATTTGCTGTAAAGCACCCATTGTGGCCAGACATAGATTTAGGCTGAACTACTGGGCCCAATGAAGAAGTTATGAAGCTCGTAGGTACTGGTAGCCAAGGAAATGTATTGGATAAACCACACTCCTGTAATTTATTCACAGTGCAGTAGTGTTGCTGGCCCTCCATTCAACTGGCAAGGTCCCACAGCAACAGTAACTTTTTTTATGGATCCTCACACACACACACACAGTTTTCTGCAGTAGGGGAAGTACCCCTTTCTTAATTTTATAACACCACCAGCATCAACGTTTTGGGGGGGGCAGGCCCAGATTTGTAGAGAGGCCACCTAGGCCCGGGCCTAGGGCGGCAGGATTTTAGGGGTGGCATGCTTCTAGCATAACATGCAATTGAAATAGATATAGTAGAAAAATGTTGTTCACTACCTTTGAAGTTGTTACTACTACCAGTATTCTTTTGCTATCCCCCTGGTATTTCTCATCTGTAGAGAAAGGAAAAAAATACATTTTCATATCATTGCCTGCATCCCTCTGAACCACTTCTAGAATCTTAACGGTGAAATATTAGGTTTCATTTCAAAGAAATGCTTCGCTTTTCTCTTTTTCTTTGGTCCGGTCGGCACCGGAATTTTCCCCTTTGACCTCAGGCGTAAAATTTCTTATAACACTTTTGTGTTTATTCATTCTCACCCTAAAGGTCCTGGACGTTTCGCCCACTGTCTGCAAGGACATTTACACTGTTACACTGTTACAATGGCCACAGTTATAGCACGGATAGGTGCCCATTTTATTATATATTATGTTTTGTGCAGGTTTCACCTTATAGTCTGTTCTAATCCCATTAGATATAGTCCTACCCCTTCTATAACTTAAGAGAGATTTTTCAATAAACAATGGACCATATATTTTATCTTTTTGTAAGATGGGCCAGTGCTGTAGCACCACTTTTTTGAGGAAGGCTGAATCTATCTGCCCCCAAATGTTGATGCTGGTGCTGTTATAAAGTAAAGAAAGGGGCAATTCCACCAGTGCAGAACACTGTGTATGCAGAGCCGTAAACAACAGTTACTGGTAGCCAAAGAGACATAGAAAGGCATAACACTTTCTGAATTAATGTCTATGAATCGTATACTCAATATTAACTCACTTAGTAGGAAACTGAAGCCTTCTGAAAACTTAAGGTATTTATTCATGCCATACACATAGCACTGCCTAAATACCAAAAACAAGTGTTTTAATTCTCCCATAAGGCATTGAGGGCAGAGACATGCAAATCACTCCTTTATGTCCCTTTGGGCAACTTTGCATCCAGAACCGCTGGTTTATAGCACAGATCCAGCCTAATAGCTCAGAGCCGTATATCCAAACTTACACACAGCCTGTTTCTTGTTAATCTTGTTTCTTCTCATCAGTGCAAGATATTACAATATGGCTTCTGAGGGGTAGGACTAGTAGCGAGTAGTGAAAAGGAAAACCGAACCTGGTTAGGGTGACATGGGCTAAAAGGAGCCAAAAAAGATAGGCTAGGTGGGCACACTTAGGAGTCACTTCAATATATAGACAGTAGTTTCCCTTTTAGAGAGAGGTTTGATATAATAAGCAGTCAGACAATGACTTGGTTGAAGGAAACTGATGTCATTTTCCTGTCTTTGTGTCAATGACATCTGTTCTGTGCTGCTTTATAAAGACAAATGTCCTCTTCACCCCTGTATGTAAAGGAAATATATCCTTGTTAGCCACGTGCATGGAAGTCTATGATGATGTTGTCCACCTTCTGTAGCAGACTTCCGTTTTTACAAAAACAAGCAGCCTATGTAACCGGCAGTTTTTGGCTATGATATACATAACTATATAGATATATGTATAGAATTTTATTTTATTTTTTATTTCTTTAAAGGAAACGCAGCCTGGGCAATGGCTACCTCTAAACCCGACATTCTGATCATCCTCCTGCAGAAGTTAATGGACGAAGGGAATTTGCTGTATAGAGTAAGTAGCTTTGATAGCCACACATGGGGGGTTATGTAATAAAAGGCTCTACGTTTGCCCAGGATCAATAACCGTTAGCAACCAATCAGCAGGTAGCATTTACTGGTCACCTGTTTGAAAACATCTTATTGGTTGCTATGGGTTACTGCTCCTGGGCAAAAGTAGAGTCTTTTAATACATATGGGAGATAGTGGCTTATTGACATGCCAGGGCTGTAGAATGCTTGCTTTGTGTGTTGAATGGCAGAAACACTGCAGCACAGCAGAGCAGCAAGCACCTTGTGTATACACAGCATTTCTGTAGGAGACATTAAAGCATCTTTATCAAAGAAAAAACTTTACTGCAAAGTAGTTTCTTGTCCTGGAACACGTGTGTATATGTACATATAAATATTCCCTACCATTACTGCTATACAGAGGCGCAAACAGCCCCCACCAGCCCACTTAATAGTCACTTTCTATTGCAACTTATAGCAGCCCCTCTGGCATTTGCCAGAACCCACACACAGACAGGGGACATTGCATCCTTTATGTGCAGGCAGTGTGTGGCTTGCACAGCTTTCAGCGGTCACTTTGCATAAACAGACTTGTATGAGAAATACTCACCTGCAGCTACAAACTGGCCAGTTGTATAAATAAATTGCCTTATGTGTAATTCTAATGTGTTATGTTTATGCAGAAAGGGAAGATGAAAGAAGCGGCCCAGAGGTACCAGTATGCCCTGCACAAGTTTCCCCGGGAAGGGTTTGCAGAGGAAATTAAAGCATTCAATGAACTCCGCGTGTCTCTGTTTCTCAACTTGTCGAGGTGTAGGAGGAAAACAAATGTGAGTAAAAGGTTCAGTATTCACACATGTATATGTACTTTCTAACAAAGATGCACAGTGACTTGCACATAGGGTTAAAAATTTATATTTTTTTCCTATTAACAACATTGGAATCATCCACCAAAAATACCGGCCTGGTGGCAACCCTACTTTGGCACATGGCACAACGGGAATGTTGGCGCATGCCCAATGAGAGAGAAGTGAATTTGAATTAGCCTCATGATACAATTCAGTATGATAGAATTAGTCATACCTACCTGCATTTGCTCATTACAATGGCACCACTACTAAATTGTCACTTGTTATAAGAGAATCACCAGTAGATTTATACAGTAAGTATTTAAAAACAAGCATATTTCCCCTTTATAAGATAATAAGCTTTGCTTGCATGGTGTTACCCTTCCTATAGATATATTCAGAAATAGATATGCATGGGAGATGCCATCTTGTATGCCTCAAATAAACTAAATGAGATCATTCTCCCTAGGCAGTAATGACAACTGTTACTGGTTAGTAAAGATGTTCCTACATTCCCAGTGCTGACTTTGGTTAGAGTGGACTAGGCCCAGGCCCAATGAGACAAGATCATGCCAATTGTTTTTCAGGAGCCACTTTTGCTACAGGCCTTTTATTTCTCATGAGCTTCTTCTAATGTGATTGAATCACAGGCATATGATCTTCATTCCCCGTTGTTTAGAGACTCATCAGAGATGGACATACATGTTATAATACAAGTTTCCCTTTCTACCTCACTAATATGTGTTTGGTTTACATGTT
>CM044448.1:59341883-59353509 GCA_024363595.1 Xenopus borealis
CTATAAAGAAATATATTATGCATAACACTAACCTTGTGTGATGAGTGAGGATATGAAGAATGCACCCTGTTCTCTGGAAAAAAATTAATACATTACAATTCCCATAGAGCATTGGTAAGCTTTAAGCAACTATAATATTGAAGGAATAGTCATACATGTTTAATGTCATATCCTTTCTAGAACCAAGCAAGAACCAATTGCAAGGCATAGAGACCCTATGATCAATATCCAACTAAGTGACATGCAGGCTGGACAGACAGACATCATATGAAGGGCCACACAGTATGGCTGCCTGTCTATTGTTCCATTTGTTTAGGCTCACAGTCCAATTGACAGGAACTGCAGGAAGTGAAATTGAGCTTTGGTTTATTTGCCAGATACAGTGGTGTTGGAGGTTTGTGAACCCTTTAAAATGTTCTATATTTTTATATGGATGTAACCTAAAATATCATCTGATTACCAAACAAGTCCTGAAAGTAGATGAAGAAAACCTAGTTATACAAATGAAACAAAAAATATTATATTTGGTCATGTATTAATAGAAACAAAATGATAAATAACATTTACATGTGGCAAAAGAAATTAAATCAGTATTCACTTTTGCACCGTATTTGGTGTGACCCCCTCTTGTACAGTAATAACTGCAACTCAACATTTGCAGTAAAAGTTGTGCACTTTGCACTGCAGTAATAAAATTGCAAGGGTTCGCCCTGCTGCTCTACATTCTGCGTGCCGGTTAGTTTCCTTAACCTGTTCACGAGGTGGCCGATTCCTCTTTCACTGGGCACCTGGGATATTTTGAACCGGGTGGTGTGGTGTGCGGTTCCTCTACAACTACTTCAAACCAGAACACTCCCACCACCATGTTTCACAGATGGGATAAGGTGCTTATGCTGGAATGCAGTGTTTTTCTTTTACCAAAAGTAACGCTCCTCATTTAAGCCAAAAGGTTCCATTGCAGCTTCATCTTCCACAAAGCATTCTTCCAGTATCCCTCTGATTTGTCCACATGCTCTATAGCAAACTGTAGATGATTAGCAATATTTTTGGGGCAGTGGCTTTCTCCTTGATACCCTGCCACACATTGCTGTTCAGTTTTCTCCTGATGGTGGACTCATAAACATCAACATTCACCAATGTGAGACAAGCCTTCAGTTGATTGGAAGGTACCCTGGGTTCATTTGAAACTTCTCAGACTGTTGGACTCCATGCAGTTGGACTTATCTTTGATGGCCAAAACTTCTGGGTAGGGTGACAACGGACTTGAAATTTTGTCTATTTGTACACAATCTGTCTGGCTGTTGATTAATGGAGTCCAAACCCTTTAGAGACAGTCTTGTAACCTTTTCCAGCTTTATGGGCATCAACAACTTTTTTTTCTAAGATCCTCAGACACCTCCTTTGTTCAAGCCATGATACACATACATAAATGTGTTATATATGTGACAAGGCTTTGCTGGATCCACATTCCTTAAATAAAACACAGTATCTTGCTCACACCTGATTGTCCTCCCATTCACTGAAAACGCCAGACTCAAATCATATAACAATCCTAAGGATTCACTTACTTTTGCCACATAAAGACGTTATTGGCTAATTTTTCAATAAATACATGACAAAATATAATTATTTTTGTTTAACTAAGAGTATACGTGGAAGAGAGATGGGAAGTGTGTGTTAGAAAAAGAAAACAAAAGGATGAAATTGCAAATACTTACAACTGTGTAAATTATTACAGACTTATCCACAGACCTTGTAAAATAAAAACAAGTAAGATTAAGCACGACTATAATATTACTATATAAATAATGGTAATTTACACAGATCAGCTGGGATTCTCATTGGAGAGAGCCATGGGCTCTAGAGAGCTGGGGGAAAGTTTTATTTTAGCAATATTGCATTAAGAATACAACCCTGATCTTGTTAGACCACAGCTCCCAGCATGCCTTAAAAATGCTGGACTTTGTAGTCCAGTAAAGTGTGGTTGAGTAGTGCAATACAGTAGGGTTTAATGCCCCTTTAAATTACCCTTCCCAGAAGACGGCACATAACCTGCAGTAACCAGATATACAGAGCTGTATCTTATATGGAAAGTCAAATTGCCAAATCTTGGCACAATCTACACAGTAAGTTCCAATCAAGTCTACAAGCAGGAGGGGTTTCAACATTGTGGTAAAATACTTCTGGTTATCCTGACACGTTAAGAAAATGTTATTTTAGAGTCTGTTAGGAAATAGCCTCAGTTTTATTTAACCCTAATATTATAAATCTTTAGGGAAAACACAAGAAAGAAATTTGTTGTTTCTGTGGGATCTTGTGATACTCTCCCCCGCCTTTCTCTAGGGAAATGGGCTCTATTAATATAAATCGTTTTGCACAGATACTTATGTTGCATTGCCTGCTGCTTACACTGCATATTAACATTATTTCATGTTATATGTAAGTTTCATATAACAGCATCACTACTGGATGGAGTGAGGGCAAATAGAAGGAAGGATTTTCAGGTACAGGCTGCCCCCTAATGATAAACAATAGAGGTTACACATGGAAAAGTCTGCTTACCCAGAAACCAATATCTGTCCATCATTGGAGAAAGCACAAGAGAGAACAGGGGAAGAATGCCCTCCTAGAGTCAGCTGGCATCTCATTTCAAAGCCTTTAGGGAGAGCACATGCATGTTAATCTGGTGTATACAAATACATTTGTTTCCAGTAATGTTTTAACATCTCTGCATACATAATGTCCAAGAGTTATAAAGGCATGAGGTACAGCAGTGGGAAATATATTGCCCTATGGTCGCCCCATTTCCCTGTTACTCTACAATTATACTTGTATTTTATTCTGTCTTTTAAATGCTACACCAATTGCTGCCAGTATATACAGAGTGCTCTGAGCAGAGGCTGTCCTAGTAGCATGAGAAGACCAAATATCTGCACATCATCAAGTCCCAAGTATTCTGGATAAAAGATTCTGTGCCTGTACCTGCTACATACAGTACTGGTGATAAACAGTTAAAGGGGTTGCTCGCCTTTGAGTTAATTTTAAGTATCACATAAAGAGTGATATTCTGATACAATTTGTAATTGGTTTTAATTATTTTTCATAATTTATGGTTTTTAAGTTAATTAGGTTTTTAAATCAGCAGTTCTCGAGTTTGCATTTTCTGCAGTTTGGTTGCTAAGGTCCACATTTTCCTAGCATGCATTGATGTGAGACTGAAATATGAATAGGGGAGGGCCTGAATAGAAAGAAAAGTAATAAAATGATGCAACAACAATAGATTTGTAGCCTTACAGAGGATTTGTTTTTAGATGGGGTCAGTGACCCCCATTTGAAAGCTGAAAAGAGTCAGAAAGCAAATAATTAAAAAACTATAGAAAATAAAGGAAGAAACACTACTATAGGTTATATAAATAAGCTGTTGTGTAGCAATGGGGGCAACTATTCAAAAAAAGAAAAGGCTCAGGTTACACAGCAGACAGCAGATAAGCTCTAACACATAAAAGTGTTATCTGTTATCCACTATTTAACCTGTGCCATATAGCCTTTTTTCAATTTCAATTGCTATACAACAGCTTGTTTATATGAACTATAGTAGTGTTTCTGAATACACATCAGTTTTACCAGTGCAGGACAACAGTACATGATATTTTCATGACTTTAAAACACTTTCATTTTCTAGTGTTACTGTTCCTTTAACTTAAAGGAAGAGAGATGTAGTCCAATAAAAGAAGTCCAAGTTAGACCTCCCTTAACCTGATTATGCTAGTTACCAGTTTACGCCAATAACCATTATCCTGTCTCACCTTAAGTGCTACTGTCCATTATACATACCTCGTGCATCATTGAATGAAATCAGCCACACTCTCATTTCGTTGTCTTGCCCACAAGATGCCATTTGGTAATATTCAATGCCACGTTCTGTTTTTAACCAGGGAAAAAGCAAAGGACATTAATACCTTCATTTTGGAACAGTGGGATGTATTAGAGGGAATGTTATTTGTACACAAAGAAAGAATTATTAGGTGCGGGCAGGCCCTGATTTGTGGAAAGGCCACCAAAGATTTTAGGGGCCGCATGCTGCTCAACCACACCCACATTGGTTGAAAAACACTGGGGATGCACAGGAGATACACTTGTTATTTACATTTCCTGTGCATCAATCCCCATTGCTCTGGTCCTGATAATGAAAATTTGCATGAAAAAAGGGACAGGGACAACAAATCCCAGTGGGCCTAGGGGCACCCGCTATATAAATCCGGTCCTGGGTGCGGGAAGGCTGTCTGGCTTGCAAAAGAAAAACAGAATCAACTTACAGTGATGTGTTGGCAACAGCTAATCTAATAGTTCTAACAGAGCCACAGTGTGAATGGAAGTGCACCAGATTAAATCTTGGGAACACCCCACAGTTTGTTTTCATTAAACAGGTACAGACTCCAGGGAGGTACCTGCATTACCCCACAACCATTTGTTTGCATTTAATCTAATAGCTGGGTGGCATAACCATGTCAACCAATGCATTTTCACATTACAAGTATAAGTCCCAGCCACAGTGCAAGTGAGTATTCTATACCATATCTCAATGCAACCCATTATTCATACATTCAAACAGATCCCATACCCGAATTACCAATAGAACCTTTTAGGCTGGCAAGGGGATATTTATATCAGTTTGGGGCCACTAAACCACCATTTCCCTTTTTTATTATGCTTTCCTGGCTTGTCTATGGGTATATAAACAAAGTCTGTTAAAGGAGCACTCAAACCCCTTTGTAATAAAAACCCCTACCCTCCATAGTCCCCCCTCCCTGCTACTCCCTGTACAGGATTTACCAGTAAAATACCCCAAGCAGATTATTACCCCTTGTTGCAGAGTTAGTGCAGCAGAGTTCATGGGGGCCATCTTCAACTGCTTCGGTAATCCTTGGGTCTTCTTCCAGCGCTTCGGTAATTTTCGGCACATGCGCAGTTGTAGTGAACCATGAAAATGCTCCGACTGTGCATCTGATACAACTTCCTTACTGAGATTACTGAAGTGGCTGAAGATGGCCCCATTGAGCTCCGCTTAGCTGGCCCTGCAACAAGGAGTAATTACTGGCTTAGGGGTATTTACTGTGGTAACTCCTGTGTGGGGGGTGCAGGGAGAGGGTACTATGGAGGACAGGGGGTAGGGTTCTCCTTTAAACTATCTTGTACTATGCAGTTACTGCACATAATAAAAATAACATAATAAGGTTGAAAAACCAATAAACATATTACTGAATGGCAGACAACTCTGAAGGGTTACATAAATGAAAAAAGCAGATCAGTGCCTGGGGAAGTAGAGAGATGGATGGAACAAAGCAGTAAAAGCATGCACAGCAGTTGTATATGTTTGTAGCTTAATATGTATTTGTAGGGTAAAAGTTATATGGACTTTCCATCCTTATGACCTGAGTCGTGGGAATAAGGACTACATTGTGACAAATGTTGGACAGCACTGCACTGAGGTGATCTCTATATATATGCTACTAGAACACCAACATCACCATCCAATGACAAAAATATGTCTTATGGCTTTGCCAGAGAAAGCAAATAAGCAGATATAAATGCATATATATAATTTTCCCGCATAAAGGACCAGTAGCATCAAAACATTTTTTTTTAAATTTAGTTAGAACACTACAAAAAAAAAAAACACCAATACGCATTAAACTTTAAAATCACAAAGTCTTCATTAAGAAATAACTTACCGAAACTCTGCTTACGCTACTCTTCATATCAGGCAATCCATCATGCGGCGCTCAATTTCTCCTCCCTGCCTTCCTTATAGGAGATAGCCAGAGAGGAGGAATCGAGCGTTCCAGGATGGATCGTTGCCCTGTCACCTTTTCTGAGCGCAAGTGGAGTTTCAGCAAGTTATTTCTTATTAAGGGACCTTACACACGGGCGTTTTTGACCTGCGCTGGTCTGCGCTGGTCTAGATAAACCTCATTATTTTCAATGAGGTTGTACCCACGAGACGCGTGTAAGCGCCAAACGCAGCAGCATCTGAACCTGCGTTCAGTGCTTACACGCGTCTCGTAGGTACAACCTCATTGAAAAGAATGCGTCTAGACCTGCGCTCCCCTGTGGCTGAACGCAGCCAAACGGAACGCCAAACGGGAGTGCAGGTCAAAAACGGCCGTGTGTAAGGGCCATAAAGACTTTTTATGTGTTGGTGGTTTTTTTTCGTAGTATACAAAAAAAAATTTAAAACTTTTTTTACTGTTACTGGTCCTTAAACCATCTAGTGGAATATAAATGGTGATGATGTCATTATAAATAAGAATCTATTTTCCCTTAGAGAGAACTTAGCTACTGACCAGTTAGTGTTTGTGACGAGAAGTCACAGCAGGTTACTCCCAAGTCATGTCCTTTTACATTGTGTAAACATTTCAGGCTGCCATCCCAGGCTGTTAAGTCACCGCATGATGAGCCGGTAATGAGGAGATTTCCATGGGGAGAGAATGCACATGCCACTATCGAGCCGTCTTTCACTGTAGCTGACCTAGAGAAGCAGGAATGTATAGTTAAAGAGCAGCAAACAAAATAAATAGTAAATTGGCATTTTAATATATTATATAGTGATACATTCTGAATAAGGAATATCTTCCTGGGGTAATTATTAATAAGTAATTCATAAAGACGGAGGAAACTGTGTTTTACGCAGGTCACAGAACTGTGAGGTATACTCATATTTATAATAGGAGAAGGGTTGTCACCTTTTGATTAAATCAAGTTGGGGGGGAGGTTCAGAGATGTCAGGGGGCAGGTGACTGTCGATGGGCGGGTCAGTGGCATTAGTGGGTGGGACTATGATGTGGTGATCGGCAATAGCCTGATTGCTGCATCATACACTTTAAGTCCTGTCGGGCCTTCCTATGCCCAGCTTCCAGTGGCCTGTATTTATAGGAGCGTGCGTGCCTTCTTCTGCCCGCCCCCTTTGTGCCATCAGAGATGACTGGGTTAAGTGCAACCCCTAATGTTTAATTACACTGTAGTATCAAGAAGCCAAAACAGTACAGTGTTCTCCTTATGCAGGATGACGGCAAGATAACTGGCAGGATTTCATTGAATACTTCTTACATCTGTAATTATTGGTTGCCTAGTAAGGAGGATTGGTATGGATGTTCGCTCTCTGAGGGATTTATCATAGGGGAACAATTGGCCCTACAGTAATTAGTGAGGGGAATTAGAAGCGCATTGGAGTTGCCAGAGGATGGGCTGTTACCTTGATTAATAGAACAGACACACTTATTTCATAGTACAGGGCGTTACCATGTTAGCTCAATCGATAGTAGGAGTGCAAGACAAGTCCACGGCAATAAACTTAGCAAGTTTTTTATTGGGAATGGGACGAACATGACATGTTTCGGGCTAGGCCTTTTTTCAAGTGTGTCTAAAGGTGACCATACACATAGAGATGCGCTAGTTTGGCAATGTCGCCAAACTAGCGGATCTCTCCCTGATATACCCACCTTGAGGTGGGAGATATCGTGCTGATCCGATCATGAGCCCTAGGGCCCAACGATTGGATCATAATGGAGGCCATATGGGCGGTCGGATCACGGGACCGCATCAACAAACAGCCACAACAGCCACAATTCAACGGGAATTTTAGTCCCGCCCGATCGACATCTGGACGAATTTCATTTCCATTCAGCACTTCCTAGATGCCACTGCTCCCCACACATTCCCCCAGTTCTCTTAACCATTTAATTGTGTAGCCAGGACATGGGGATAGACATTGGGTCCCCCATTCTGGTGCACAAACAAGATTCTGAGATGATGCAAGACTTGTCTTAATAACAGTGTCCACAAAATGGCTCCTGTCTGCTTGCTATAATTATGAATTCCCAGACTGAAGAAAATAAGATTAAAATAATTTATATAGTGTAATTAATGTTCATTTTGCTTGACTAATGTGATAAAATAGGATTTTGAATATTTCTTTTGGGTGACGGGTCCAATTAAATCCAGAGTTATTGCTTACTCGTTATGCATGAGTTTTCTTATGAACATAAAAGGACTAGGTTAATTACAGAATTACACCTTCACACTGTAATCAGCTGTTCTGAGTTTTGATAGCCTGGGTTTGATCCCCAGTGGGGGCCTGTGTTAGTATTGGCACATCTGTACTCAGAGACAGCACTGCAGTGGGTATGAACCTCAAAAACTTGTACAAGCAAAGGGTCACGCTACAAGGTGATCATGGAAAGAATTAGCCCCGGCTGAAGCAATAGAGAATGCAATAAGCATATACACGGATGCAGTGCTCAAAAACGGAGTTAACGTTTAACACTTGTTGCTCCACCTGTACATAAATGAACTTATACAAGTGTCCATAGCATAATGTTGCAAGATAAAGCCTTTTTAAATAAAAAGCAAATTAATAGAAAGTATGTCCTGCATTGAGACAGTGCCCCTACTGCACCCTATTAATTGCATCAATACTGACCTTTGGAATTTCATTTGTTGAATGTCCCATAACACTAGTGAACCATCTGCACCACCAGTTGCCAAGTAGCTGGCGTTTGATGAATATCGGCAAACTCTGACGGGACTGCCACTTGGTTGCTCCAACACTGCCAGCATCTGCCCGTTGTGCATACTCCATAGGATGGTCTTGCCATCGGTTGAGCAAGAGGCTAAAATGGGTTTATCAGGGGCAAAGCAGCACCAATGAACAGCATAGGTGTGTCCTTTCAGCGGGGAAAATGACAGCTCTTTAAAATCCTTCAGGGAGTAAACCCGGATAGTCTTATCCAAAGAGCATGTGGCCACGTATGTATCAGAGAAACTGCAGCAGTTCACATCATCCGTGTGATCTTTCAGCTCACAAATGAATCTCGCCATATCATTTAACCTATAAAGAGAAGATCAATATACTTTAAAATCAATCGTATCCATAAGATGTGGGGACATATGTACTGAGATCGTGAGATCGACGGATTTCAGGCACACTAATAAAAACATGCCGATTTAACAATTTCACTAAAATGGACTTTTAAAAAATGTCAGCATTTCTTTAAATAATTGCATTAATCACTGGCATGTCTCAAAAGCAGCATTTTCCATGACTAAATGACTTAGATAAAGCTTTTCATTCTGCAGTTTGCCAATAAACATTTGGTATGGTATAAATGGAAGAAAAAAAACATAACTGTAAAATCTAGGGTTCCAGCATGAAGGTACTTTCCCTTTGGGCTGTCAGTTCCAATGCTCAATAAGGTCTACGTGTGCTGCCAGAGACAAAATAGCTGTATTTATTTATATCGGGTGGATCAAGTCTGTCTGTAGGATATACTAGACATCACGTCTCTATACGCATCAGTTTCACATGGTGTAGTCACTGCCGGCATTTTTTAGTGACTAGAGAAACATCTGATCTGGGCCTTGCCGTATTTACTTCCAAGGGGTTATAAACCCAACCGTAAGCCCATCACACAGCACCCACTAGTTTTCCACAGAAGTTTCCACATAATGTAATCATAGGTGCAAAAAAAAAATATTTGCCAATAAGAATTCTATTTTCCAAAAACCTCCCTATAAATGCAAAAGAATTGCCCAATGAGAATGCTCCATACATATGTAGATAATAATGAACTTTTGGCTTCATTATCGTACACAGACAAAGGGATACAAATGTTAGGAAACTGTGCGTAAAGGGAAACTGTCATGGGAAAAAAAATGTTTTTCCCCCACAATGCATCAGTTAATAGTGCTGCTCCAGCAAAATTCTGCTAAATAACGCAAAAAACACAAATAAAAAAATGAAAACCAATTGCAAATTGGCTCACAATTTCACTCTCAATAGTTAATTTAAAGGGATCCTGTCATGGGAAAACATGTTTTTTTCAAAATGCATCAGTTAATAGTGCTACTCCAGCAGACTGAAATCCATTTCTCAAAAGAGCAAACAGATTTTTTTTTTTCAGTTTTGAAATCTGACATGGGGCTAGACATTTTGTCAATTTCTCAGCTGCCCCTGGTCATGTGACTTGTGCCAGCACTTTAGGAGGGAACTGCTTTCCGGCAGGCTGCTGTTTTTCCTTCTCAATGTAACTCAATAGTACGCAGTGGGACATGGGTTTTACTATAGATCTACCAGGCAGCTGTTATTGTGTGTTCGTGAGCTATCTGGTTACATCCCATCATTCTATTGTTAGGCTGCTGGGTGGGGGAAAGGGAGGGAGGTGATATCACCTGAACTTGCAGTACAGTGAGTGAAGTTTATCAGAGCACAAGTCACATGATTTGGGGCAGCTGGGAAATTGACAATATGTCTAGCCCCATGTCAGATTTATATAAAAATAGTTTGCTCTTTTGAGAAATGGATTTCAATACAGAATTCTTCTGGAACAGCATTATTAACGAATGCATTTTGAAAAAAAAAATTTCCCATGACAGGATCCCTTTAAATAATGCGAGACCCCGAAAATGTTGTTGATGGGGCCCGAGCTTTATAATGGCGGCCCTGTTAGTGTCTATTTTCATTTGCGCCACATTTCCTTCTTGTTCAAATCAAAGTGAATCATTCAGGCAGACGTTCTTGACTAAAAAGTCTAAAAGTAAAATACGCTGTACTATTGTATTACACTAAACTATACTCGGCTACACATTGCACAGCTCAGCTCTATAAATACGTGTGACGATTACAATAAGCAAACCAAGAAATAACATTAAAATAAGGGATATCAGACACTTTGTGTGTGCATAAAGTACCAGCGTGCGCCCTCTCCTTCTTACTAAACATAAGACATAAAGCTATTTTTTCCGAGCTGTGAATAAAAGCATGATTGCTCAACCCTCCGTTACCGTGACCGGAAACCACTTCCCTGCGCAGCTTTTATAAGCTGGGGTCTCCACCACACTAGGTTGGGGGAGGCAAGAAGATAGCAGGTATAGGACACAGTGAGGCCTATATAGACCCAGGAAATAAATAAGACAGCAGCATCCCAATATGTTTACACATATGTGGGCCGACACGACAAGCATATTCTAGGCGCTTACCTTTAAAAGCTGAAAGGGTGGGTTTTATCGACCCCCGTTGAGCTCAGTCGAGTGGGATAATCTTGACCCCTGCACTGCTCAGTTCGGCAGGTCGTCTCGGCTGTTTTACAGTGGGCGGAGGGATACTGGCGTCACGTGTTGTTGTTCCTGTCACTGCCTGATATTCCACTGAAATGCAATCAAGTGACATAAACTTATCGCTTTATCTTACACGAGTTATAAGGGAAAATGAGTGATGACACGGAGAAGAGCTGGCAGCCTTGGCTATTTCCTTGTTTTTCATGATTAGTATACCACACAGTGAATGAATCCTTGTTATAACATGACTCCCCATTGGTGCAAAAGCGTTGAGTAATGACTGGGAACATGTCAGTTTAAGCATACCTTCCAACAGTTTGGAAGTAAAAAGAGGGACAATTTTTTTTTCTCAAGAAGCGCTGCTAAATGCTTGACCACGCCCATTTTTGTGACCACACCCCCTAATTCCGTGTTCATTTTACAAAATATGGCAGGTTGTGAAAGTTTGAAAATGTTTCTCCTGTTACAATTACTTATTTTCTTATCTCAAAAATGTTACAAAGTATCTTATTTG
>CM044448.1:59359356-59399724 GCA_024363595.1 Xenopus borealis
TGCTCTTTTGAGAAATGGATTTCAGTGCAGAAGTCTGCTGGAGCAGCACTATTAACTTGTATGTTTTGAAAAAACATTTTTTCTGTGACAGTATCCCTTTAACTATCTGTTAAGATCCTAACAGCATTAGATATTATGCTTTTCCAAGAAGCTCATTCAGACTAGTGTGTCCATCCTCTGGCAGCATAAACCAGTTTTAGAGATGTCATTGCTCTCCTCATTCACAAGCACATTAGAGGGTGGTATAGGCCACTTTACTAACAAACCAAGGAACCTGGGCCGGCGTACCTCTTCTTTGCCAATTTAAAGGAGAACTAAAGCTTAACTAAAATTTAGTACAGGCATGTGATCCATTATCTGGAAAACCATTATCCAGAAAGCCCCGAATTACGTAAGTCTGCTGGAGTAGCACTATTAACTGATGTGTTTTGAAAAAAACATGTTTTCCCATGACAGTATCCCTTTAAGATGAAAGTGTTTTTTGCAATGTTCCAATGCTTGTTTACCAGTTGAATTTTCTATCTTGAGTTCACTACTATTTCATGCACCATGTTTTCTTCTATATTAATCTTTCCTCCCCTCTTAAATGGATTGCCAGAAATAATAATGTATAATTCATGATATCTATTTTGAACTTCTAATACATTAACAAAAAAACTATTGCAAAGAAAAAAAAAAGAATGTAGCTGCCTGGGGTAGATTTCATAAGTATTCTGTGCTGCCATACTCCATCTTTGTTTTACAGCACAGTGGTCCCCAACCTTTTTTACCCATGAGCCTAACTCAAGTATAAAAATAATGTTGGGGAGCAACACAAGCATGCAAAAAGTTCCAAATAAGGGCTGTGATTGGGTATAGGTAGCCCCTATGTGGACCTGTGGCCTACAGGAGGCTCTGTTTGGCAGTATGCATGTTTTTATGCAACTAAAGCTTGGCTTTAAGATTGGAATTCAAAAAGAAGCAGCTGCTTGGAGGCCAATGAGAGCAACATCCAAGGGGTTGAAGAGCAACATGTTGCTTGTGAGCTACTAGTTGGGGATAGATATATATATATACATATATACAAGCCGAGATAGGAGCGCACAACCATAACCATATAGCAAAATCTGGGTGCCAGTCGTTCAATTTACAAAATATCCATAGCGATGACGGCACACCAATATGAATCAATCTTGAAGTCAATCGTTTAAATAATGCAGGGTTTATTAGGTGAACCAACGTTTCGATTCCGCACAGGAATCTTCGTCAGGGTGAGAACAGTGCCAACACACAGTAAAGCCATATTTAAATGTACACAAAATGGCGCCAACATCTTGTTACTAGGGTGCATAGCAACGCAAGTGGAAAGACACATGGAGTAAAGAGTGATACAAAGGAAGGGGAACAGATCATAAATGTACCGTATATAGCCTCCTTACCTCGTAGAGGTATCCGACAAAGCAATGTGATGCTGTTATGCATAGTTCGAGGTCTAACCCGTCCGCGGTTCCTGCAGCGGTGAACCGGCGACCCGGAAGTGCCGTAACGGACCAGTGTTTCAATTGCTTACACGTTGCCAGGCAACCGCTCGGAATCCAGGCACGTAATTCTCTTCCCGAATGGGGTACACAGCACTTGACAAAGCCTGCTGTATCCGAGGAACCGTAGATCGTGGGGTTAACCAATGCTACTTCTAGCAGAGGTACGCATCGGTCCGCCACAAAATTCTAACTGGGTGCCGTACTGGTTGCAAGCATTATGACACCTAAGTCCGCATGTTCACTTGTAGGAACCAGGGTTCAGATCCTGCTATTGTGTCAAATGAGGCCATCACATATCGCCATAATTTGTACTGATCTATGCTTACGTTAAGGTACCTGCTGGCACAAGGCATATGGAGGATACAGAATATAAACGGTAACAATATATCAGAACTAAAAAGAAGGAAATAAAGTGCAACAGTGTAACAGATGAAGGGATTAAAAACAATGTAACAAACAGAAGGGGATGTAGACTAAGTCTGTGTGAGATACAGAGTACTGGCAGAAATAGGCAAGTATAAGAAACATAATCTGTATAGGGAAATGAACTGGGAGAGGTTGCCCAATTGTATAACATACAGTGGTACAATAAGAAGATTGTAATTCCAGCGAATGACATACTGCACAATTGGTAATGGGAGAGACTATATAAAACATCCTAATGGAAGTGTTTCATTAAGCCCACGGGGGGCTACAGTATCAAATTTGTAAATCCACCTCGATTCCAGTCTTAGCAGAGCCTGGTCTTTGTTACCTCCCCTAAGTAGGGGAGGTTGGTGGTCAATAGCCATACATCTAAAGGTGGGTAATGGGTGACCTTTAGATAGAAAGTGTCTTGCTACTGGTTGCTGTAGCAAGACACTTTCTATCTAAATGCTTTACTGATGGCTGACCGATGGTTTGCAATCCGTTCCCTCAAGCTGGTACATGTCTTCCCTACATAGTATAGACCACAGGGGCAAGTGATGATATATACAATAAAAGTTGATGTACAAGTCAGACTGTGTGCGGAATCAAAACGTTGGTTCACCTAACAAACCCTGCATTATTTAAACGATTGACTTCAAGATTGATTCATATTGGTGTGCCGTAATCGCTATGGATATATATATATATATATAGTTCGTCTCATGCACTGCACTCTTATCCGGAAATTCACTTCAAGTTAATGCTGGGTGCTGGATCCAAAAAGTGTGCATACATCCATGTAGAAAAGATCCGCACACCAGTTCTTTGCTTGTATCAATTCAAATTTTATTATGCACAAAATAAATTTGAATTGATACAAGCAAAGAACTGGTGTGCGGATCTTTTCTACATGGATATATATATAATCGACAGAGAAGATCCGCACTCTCAGGACTTAAATATAGGTAAAACATATATTTTATTTTAAACGAGCGACTGACGTCTGAGAAAGGCCTCGGAGGAGGCCGAAACGTCAGTCGCTCGTTTAAAATAAAATATATGTTTTACCTATATTTAAGTCCTGAGAGTGCGGATCTTCTCTGTCGATTATTTTGAAAAAATTTTGATACTGCACCCAGGCATTCTACACCCTTTTTCGTGAGTGCTGGCTTCACTGTGGACGATTGGATATATATATATACACAGTAGGACACAGAAAGGCTTTATGTGCGTACAATAAACTACAATAGAACAATAGAAACCTACTTGTACAATTTCCTGTTGATCACAAAAAAACAATGTAATTCCAGCAGGAAATGCAGGGAAAAAAACTGTGCTTACCTGTGAATCATTTTCTGTGAAAATTACATTTTCGGGTACATAAAAGTGGGGTTCTACTGTATTCCTAATAACATAAAAATACATGGAAGATGAACTCAACTATAGCAATGATACTAACCAAGAATTAGGGGCAAATTTATCATTATTCACCAAAGCCCTTGAATTCGGCAGAAATTTGAGCGCTATTCGATTTCTCGATCAATTCGTACAACCGAACGGCATTTCTTGATTTTTTTTTTTTAGAAAAAAAAAAATTTGTACGGTTCAAACAATCGAGGCATTCGATCGTACGAATGCTATTCGAGCAGGTAATATAAAAAAAAAGCGTATGGGGGATTCCCATAGGCTTCTATTGCAATTCGGTAGGTTCAATCTGGCGAAGTAGGCAGTCGAATAAAATCTTAAGGGGAAGTACTTTGATAATCGAATGACGATCAAATTTTGCATATTCGATGATCGAAGTGGCCAAATTTGCATATTCAAATATTCAATAAAATCGTATGATCGGAATTCGATCGAATTCAATCAAATTTCGAATCCTTCACACAAATTTAGTAAATGGGCCCCTTAGTGTGCCCAGTCCCGATGTCAGTGGCACACACGTGAGCAGGAGGACAGGACCGTCAATGTTCCCTTTAATAATTTCAGTGTGCAGACGTACAGTAGCGCAAACTCTCACCAATGAGGGGTTTTGCAGTTTGTCAGTATGCTGCTATTTGTATTCAAGCTATTGTTTCATTAGAAGCACACCCTTTCTCATGTTCCCCATTTATTCAGAGGGACTTTATATAATCTATATCAATCCCATCTGACTCAGTTTTTCCAGTACATTACTATCATACAGTTAAACATACTGATTGTAAAGGCAGTCAGCTAGATCTGTGAATGATTTACTCAATTATCTCTTAACTCAATGTTATTTTAAACTTTAATAGATAAAAACAAATGTGTGCCTGGGCAATAAATAGTGTTTATCACCTTAACATTCAAGGGTGTAACTACCAGACCCTGCAGTTGCACAAGGTTTAGGGGGCCCCATGAAGCCCTAATTAATGAGCACTTTCAATACATTTTGGTAAAACAAGGAAACTTCTGGATATGTGGGGGCCATAAAATTAATTGTATTAGTATTAAAATATGAATTGTTATTATTAGCATGTAACAATTGCACATAATCCTAATATGTCTCTCCAAAATATGGATTCTCATTGGAGAATCCATACTTGGGGTGCCTACTTTCAAGAGCTGGGAGAGAATAGAGTTTGTTTAAGGGAAGGAAAGTGTGTATAGCCATATAAGAATATCTCCAGTGACCATTGCATGAATACAGAACAGAGAAGGTAGTGGTCCCACTGGAGGATCTTAACAATGTTGTTTTAAGAATCTTGCTGTGATGTGACATCAGTGAGTTTTAAACCAGGCATGGATAAAAAGAAAAATCTTCTACAGTGTGAGGGCTGTTGGATCTGGATGATGCAGTCTCGCCATCTGAAAGGGTTAAATGAAGATTTCGACATGGCTTGTTTCCTGTAAATGTGTACAAGTTTACTAAATTCTTTTATTTTTCTTTAGATAAAAATTTCGCCGGATTGACCTCAGGGATAGTTTTCCCCTCTCTCATATAGGGTAAGCTAGTTAGCTTATTTTCTCGTGATTGAGATTGATACATTGTTAATTGTTGAATTGCTGTACCCTTTTCATTTATTAATGTGTAACTTTGTTAATCTTTGGACTATTTAAGGATCCTATCAATTATGAAAGTTATGAAATTTCCATTTTTATGGACAATTTTTCGCATTGATTTTTCCAATGGACACTTGTATCACTGGGACACTTTCACTCCTATGTATATCTTTTATTGGTGCTTTTGATTTTTCGGATTGTTTTTAACTTGTTTTTCTCGACTTGAATGAATTCTATTATGTATTCATTTCAGTAAATTTTTGTATCGGTTAATGCACTTTTCTGAGCGATTTCCTGTTTCATTATCTTGGTTTAATCAATTTAATTAATTATGGTTACACCCATTTAATGGTCACATTACTAACCCATGCTTTAGGGCCCTTACACACGGGCGTTTTTACCTGCGCTCCCCTGCGTTCCGTTTTGCTGCGTTCAGCCGCAGGGGAGCGCAGGTATAGACGCACTCAATTATTTTCAATGGGGCTGTACTCACACGAACGCATGTAGGCGCCAAACGCAGGAAAAATGCAGCATGTTGCGTCTGAATCTGCGTTCGGCGCTTACACGCGTCTCGTGGGTACAACCTCATTGAACAAAATGAGGTGCGTCTAGACCTGCGCTCCCCTGCGGCTGAACGCAGCCAAACGCAACGCAGGGGAGCGCAGGTCCAAAACGCCCGTGTGTAAGGGCCCTTAAAATAGCTGTGTGCATTCTGTTCCAACATACTTGATAAAGGGATTATCCCTGAAACGTTGCATGCCGCATTAAATAAATCTTAAGCAAGGGTTTCACCGTGCCAACATTACCTTTGTGCCAGTGAACTTTGTTTTACATTGTGGATGGGTTGCCGATAACCCTTTTTGCTGGGCACCAGGATTTCGTTCTACAGGAGGGACAGGGTGTGCATTTGCAGTTGGACAATTTCTACTAATCATTACAGCTCCCACCATAATATGTTTTAAGTATTCTGGTAGTTGGTAGTTGGTCCATGTCTGTGGAACACATTGCTGAGTGGGAGCTGGACTAGAGTTTCATTGCAACTGTGCATAAATTGTGAAATTACCACAAGCTGCAATGGAGGGTTGCTACACCATGTTTTTACTGGAAATACATTTTTGCTAAAAAGAGGAATGTGTTTTTGTTATGAGTAATAGGCTAATGCACAGCAACCTCACTGTGGTCTCCCTGAATCATAGATCTACTTCTCGGCTTTAGAGCTCACCCTTATCATGGACATCAAGGTTGAGAAGTTATTCCTCCACTTTTGCACCTGCTACACAGTGCTGACCCCTCAGGCTGGAATTTTGCATGACTGGGTGTTATAATTAGGAAGTCTGTGCCCAGTGAGTTTGGAATCAATGGCATATCAGGAAACATAACTTAAGCTTTTTGAAAAGTAAACATAATTTCAAGCAACTGTGCAATATACACTTATTTAAAAATGTGCAGAGTTTTCATGGTTTTTAATGTTTTCTGACAGTTCCCTAAGCCTAGCCCCCTGCTCTCCTGCTGATCTGTCTGACTACTTTGCTGTGCTGGCTGACTACTGTTACTTTGTATTAGCATCAAGCTGTCCTTAGCCTGCATCCTCCAAACCCCACAATTCCCTGCACATGTGATTTTAATAAGGATAGAAACATTATTGTGCAGTGCATTGTGGGTTATGTAGTTCTGGCATGCTGTCTGTAAGCTGTGGAGACTTACAATCTGTAACATCAGTGTTTAGTCCCTCCTTCCTGTCAGGATTTCAAATAATGTAGAAACAGCAGAACTGTTAAACAGATGGATTTCAGCATAAAAAATTGCATTTATTAATACTTTTTGAAGAAACAGGTGGGTATACTAGGGGATTCTGTGTTATGTGGGCCTCAAGTTTTGGTTTGAAAGCTGGAGTTCCCCAGCATCTCCAGGATAAAAGTAGATTAAATAATGTATGGAGGAAATAATACACATTCAACTACTTATCATTGCACAAATACAAAAGGAAAATGATAAATTAATGTATATTATTCCCTTCTTGGGGGTCTTTAAAATGTATACAGTGGAACCTCAATTTTACATCCCCTGATTTTGTTTTCCCTCATTTTACATTGTTGTTTTGTGGTCCCACCTATTTATTATTTTCCCTGATTTTATGTTTTCCTGGATTTTACATCATTTTTTCTGGTCCCCTGAAAAACGTAAAATAGGGGTTCTACTGCATACCAAGAAAATTATTTAAATCGACCTTAAAAGTGTCATCAAGAGAATCAACAGCCTTTACAGTAAATGACTTTATTTGTTATCCCTGATTTGAACCATGCACAAGACTACATTGTGTTCTGAAGGTCTGATTATGAGAATACAGAATTAAGAATTACTGGCATTAAATTGGTTATTTTCCTCTACATGATCAACAGAAAAGTTCAGAGTATTCTCAGCATTTAAAGAATGTTCATTGTTTCTGCCTGTTAAATTAAATGCCAGATCTCATCTCAGAACTGTACATCATGTCCTCATCTCAAATTTTCCCTTAATGTAAGGATCCCCATTGGCTTCTTAATAACCTGTATAAAGCCAGAAAGAAGTTTCAAGTCTGCAGGAAACAGTGAAGGCCAGGCCTCCCTGTGGGACTATTTTACACAAGACTACTTTGAGGAAACAAAAGTAATCTTTAGGTATGAAATGGACATTTTATTGCATGCCATTGTACAATGAGAGTTCAAAAATAGACTTCCAAGGCATTTACAGCCAGTGATTCCCACACTATTCCCATATTATTGTCTGTTATTGTAAACTAAATATTGGGAAGACCTGGAACAATAGATGCAACACATTTCTCTGAAACTAACTCTTTTGCACCCCCTAGTGCTCAGAAGTATCAACTTCAAATGCAAAATGATTCACCAATAACAATCTTCTAGCACTCAAAAGGGAATACTGCTATTCAGAGTTTAACCATGAGTTCTGTTTGATAGAGTTTTAGTCTGTCAACATTTGGGTTTGGCATTAATATGTTTAGTACTGTAAAATACTGAATGGCACCCACAACAAAAGACCATAGTGCCAGCCCTGTATATACTAAATTTCCTGTCAACAACACTGCTAAAAAGGATGAAAAACACAGTGGATGAGTAACAGCATATTCTTTCATGAAAATTTAATATTTTAAAGCAGAATATTATTATTATTCTCTCTCATAATGATTGTATTTATTCCATACATATAGGATTGGACTGGCCTGTCAGAGTTCCAGAGGAACTCCAGTTTGGGACAATGCCTATCAGCCCTTTTTTATTTCCCCCATACTCCAAAATTGCATATATGGCAGATGGAGCTTTTTGCTCGTCTCAGGATAAATATTTTGTTCTGTGAAATAAATCCATTGACATGGTTGTTGGCAATCAAGAACTGTGTCTTCTGCTGCCCCCTCCTTGTTGAACAAGATCCTAAACATTGCTAATTTCCCAACTTCACAGGCTTTATCCACCTAATCCATCCACCTATCCATCTAACTCTAGACAGAAAGTAACTTTCTAAAAGGGTATACTTCCTAAGGTGCCAATCTCACCAGTTTCCCATACACCACTGTAAATAACTGTGTATTATTTCCATTGTGAGAAAGAGAATACATTTATAAGGTCCATGACACGACAGCTGTTTCTCTGCCAGTGTTTTGGCCTGAAAAATGTGCAATTCTACGGCAAACAAATCGAGAGGTGACAGATGTTTCTTCCCAAATAAAAATAAATCGGTGTAGTAAGTGAGTGGTAAGCTGTGGGCTCAAGAAAACACCATTAACAAGCAAGAGCATATTGCAAAACTGTCCTTTATTGTATCCGTGCCACACATACTAGTGGGAAAAACTATCCTGTTCACAACATTTTTTTTTTTTTCATTTTAAATAAAACAACTTCAAGTACAATTGGTAGAAAAGAAAAGTCTGGCTGTCTTGGCTCTGCCAGGTCCACTACACAGCAGATAAAACACAGTGGTTAGAAATGCCTTTTATTGTATTTATTACTCCCGTGGCCAAGGCAAGTGAAAGGAAATGCATCTATGAAAAAATACTGTGTGTAGGAAATTGTCACAAGTTTATCTCACATGGATACAAATGATTATACTTTTGTCTGTAGGCCTAGTTAGCTTGAAATCATATAAGAAAAGAAGGAGAAAAAAAATAGAAATAAAAAAAAAAAAACCCTTAATATCCCCCACACCCTGTTTGAAAGGCAGGCACTACCAATATGGGGGAGACTCCACAGTGTTGGTAGAGGATACTGTACAAGCTATAGTTTAATCAACCTGGAAACTAAATTTAATGCTACAATTCTTCTAAGGCAGACATCAGTTAACATCTGCAATATGTACACATCATACATATTTAAACAAGACTTAATATAAACAATAATAAACAGTATTTACATATTTCTCCGTTTGTCTTCACCATCTTGAAATACAACATAACTATACGAGTGATGCAGCAACATAATATAATATAAATGTACTTGTAATTCTACAGTAAAGTTCCATCGGTGCCACAGCAGCACATCAGTGTAAACAGTTTTACTTGGCTTGGTTTTTTTTTTCCTTTTAACATTCTTGTTGTATTTTCAAGATTTAAAGCAATTCTTTTTTTTTTTTTTTTTTAAAGTCTTCCTTTTCACAGAAAACGAAGATTGTGTCTGCTGTATAATTATAAATAACTCGTAAAATTAAATACATTCGCTAAAAATAACCTACAAAATAAAAATATAACAAAAACAAAAATAATTACGAAAAAGAAAAGAAAATAGATTATTTATTGGTAGGGAATGGAGAACCATTTCCTCAGTATAGCTCTGGTGGTTGAAAATTCAGTGCGTTTTTATATATTTTAACAACTATTGCACTAGGACACCCCACTTTTGGATATTCTTTGGGTGTGCGTCCCTGTACTGCATAACAGTAGTTGATAAAAGACACAGACCAAGAAAGCAAGGGCTATCATTTTGTTAGGAATGAGACCTTCCCATGCATCGCTGCTCTTTGATAATGTCCCTTTGTCATAAACATTGAAACAGTTCTTGCCCTACCATCCACATTGCTGGTCAAGCTTTCCACCAAAATAGGATGTAAGATCCCCATGACAAGGTTCAGCTCAGGTTAAAAAGTTCTGTCCATCGTTTCTCAAAATGTACTCTCATTTTGTGTCCAGCTCTGCCTATTTCAGAGTCATCTTCATTAAATGTTTCACAGTTGTTGAAGACAAGTCTGACATCTAGAGCGAAAGCCTCAAAATTTGGATACCTGCAATGGCAAAGCAGGGAGAAAAGAGAAGATTAAAGCAGGAGAGAAAAAAATGGTCATATCAGGTCATATCATACTCATATTCGGAAGGTTCTTCCTTCCAAGATCAGAATGTGCTGTGTCACTGTATTTGGTGTAAAACCTCATTTACAAATGAAATTGACACAAATGTGAGCATCCATTGATGCCATTCATAAAAGTTACTTTAACCAAAACTCACTTCTTGCTCTTGCGATCACCCGTGGGGAAAGCCAAAAAAGATGAACATTATTCAAGTGTATACATTGATGCTATGGAACCCTGGAAATACCACAACCTAGATTTGGTGGGCGTTCCAGTATTCCATAAAAATGCTCTACTGATTTGTGCCAAATTCTAAAATAAATACTTTGCAAACTGCATTCATATTTGTGCATCGCGCACATGTTGTAATAGAAGCACCTTAGGGTGCACCAGCAATTAGGCTGGAATTCTGAGACATAACACTGCATTATGGGAATAGGTAAGAAGCTGTACTTACTGCCCATTGCTCAACTTGTCCCTTATTGTAGCAAAATCCATTGGTTTCTTAATGACCTTTTTATAGCTGGGAACTTGTTTTAAGTTTACAGGAAGTAGGAAAGGCCAGGCATCCTCATGCGACTCCATTTCCACCAAGATTACACTGAAAAAAACACATTAGGTAAGAGAACCTTTATTACGTTTTATAAATAGACAAGTAGCCTATTTAGGCACAACAATTCTTCCACAGAAAATGGAATCACCTGTAAGTAAAAGCATGAGTTCTGCTTTACATTATTTACCCTTTTTAGATTCACTGGCTCGACCAAAATTGGAAACCCTCCAAACGCTTCTGTACTGTGTCATAACTGAACATAGTAAATAATAACTATAGAGAAGTGGTGTGATTGTGGCATTAGGTAAAGTAAGTTCTAAGGCTGAAACCCACTATCAACATTAATGTCTTAGACGTATTCAAAATGTTTTTTATTAATTTATGGCAAGTAGGTAATTACATATTTTATTTATTTCCTGTTATTTATATAATGCCAAATATTTACACAGTGTTTTAAAGAGAATTATTTTCATTAGTCCTCAACCCAGCAGAGCTTACAATCCAAGGTCTCTATTACATGCTCTGCTCTACATCTTTTCAGCACTCTGACCTAATTAAAACTATTGAGGAAGCTTTCTCGTGGTCTCTCCTTCTTTCATACTATCTTCTCTACTGGCTGCGGGGGAGAGGTAGATAATCTGTTCTTTCTGCCATCTCTCATCTAAACCTTTCTATCTCGCTGCCCCTTACCTATGGAATTCTCTCCCTAAATTCCTCCATAGGGAACAACTTCTTCAAAAAGAAACTCAGATCCTACCTTTTAGAGCACTGGGACATGCAGTTGTGCTCATAAGTTTACATACCCTGGCAGAATTTATGATTTCTTAACCATTTTTCAGAGAATATGAATGATAACACAAAAACCTCTCTTTTACTCATGGTTAGTGGTTGGCTGAAGCCATTTATTGTCAAACAACTGTGTTTACCCCAGTTCTTAATACCGTGTTTTGCCCCCTTTAACATCAATGACAGCTTGAAGTTTGTGGTAGTTGTGTTATCATTCATATTCTCTGAAAAATGGTTAAGAAACCATATTGCCTGGTTCAGTCCTCACTCTTAAGGACCAGTGCCCAAATCTCTTTCCCTTTGATTTGCGTCTGTATATTTTAAATTGTAAGCTTTGTGGGGCAGGGACCTTCTTCCTTTTGTGTCTTTTAGTACATGGCACTTCATCTCTGTACTTATACTTATTTATTGCTATTGTTACTTATTATGCTTGTCCTCCCTGTCTGTACTTTTCTACTGTACAGAATACAGTGATGCCTATTCATGTAGCACTTTATAATTAAAACTGTATATTTACCTGCACAGAGATAGGTCTTTTGATTCATCCTTTGTTGATTTTGCTTTCTTGGAAGAGGGGGAGCTCTCCTGTTTGGAAGGGCTGACATTGTTTTCCTCCCCTTTCCTCTTTTTGGAATCTTTGCTCCCTTTTTTTCCTGGGGTTCCAGTTACTGTAGAATCCTCCTCTCCAGTGTCCCCTGGGGACCTTTTGCCTTTTTTCAGCTCCACACTCTTCTTCCTTTTCAGATTAGATTTTTTCATTTTCAAGGTGTGTCCACTTGCCTACAAAATAGGAATTATCAAGCAGAAAATGAGATTGGCCTGTAATATAAGATGATGCTGCAAGGATGATTGTTAAATTCTGATGCTAATTGCACTAGTTTCTGTGCTGTCATGTAGTAATTATCTGTATTAATGACTAATAAATCGTATTCTGTAACATTTCTATTCTATGTGTACTGTATATTGTGAGTGGGTCCCTAAGCTCAGTAAGTGACAGCAGCACAGAGCATGTGAATCAGTGAATCAACAGAAAAGAAGATGGGGAGATACTGGGACATCTACTGGGGAGACACAGATCTTTACTGCTAAAGGACTGTGGTTGCCTTGGGCTGGTACAGAAGCCAAAAACATCATGTACAACATGTCTAGCCTATTTATTTAGTTAAGCTTTAGTTCTCCTTTAATAAGGGCTTCATATACTTTAAGTCCCATTAAGCATTTCACTGAAACAAAACAATTATGTATTCAACCCTTTTATACTTTTAAACAGGCAACTAAAACCATTTTCATTTAAAACAAGCACTGTGCTAATATCTGGTGAAACTGTGATATATTACATTCTTTAAACCAAGTGACCTGGGTGCAGACTAACTTGTTTTCCTGAGGTTATGGAAAAAAGATAAGGCCTCTATCCAGATGAGTAATGGAAACTTTTACACACTTCACACTGCATGACCTGCAATTCATGTTTAGAGCTTATTCAGACTAGAGGTTTCAAGCCATTCCCTAGTAAAAGTATTCATATACTGTATTATTCTTTATTTACATAGTGCTAGAAATCCTGCTATACACAGTGTCATTCAAGGTGGATTTATCAGAATAGAAAATAACCAATTTCTAGACTGAAAGAAACCAGAAAAAAACAAACACAAACAAAAGGTAGTGCATACAGTCAGTAGTTATATGTAGCTAATGCCCTAGCTAAACCCAAGACCCTAAGAGACAGAATCAAGCTACTATGATACTGATTTCAGCCATAGTCAGCTGAGAGTTTATAATGTGAAAACAACACGTACTACAAATCACAAAGTCACTTCCTTGACTTCAAGCAATTTGGTTGGTTAGAAGTCTACCATAGTCTACCATAGTTTACCAATGCTTGAGAAAGGGGCGTGAACCCGAAACGTTGCATCAGCAATAAACACGCAAAGCACTTGCTTGCATTGATCCTGTGTGCCATTGGTAATTTTTGCTGGACTCATTGGAGTATCCTCTTACATAAAGTGGATATTTTATTAAACCCTTCTGTAAGAATACTCTAAATCACCAATTCCATTTAATGTAATGCTGCTACAAGGCTCTTTACTTTGTCTGTTTTTGTTCTCCCTGTACATTTGGTCTTTTTGATATCTCATATGCTCATTTGGCTTTAAATATATGCATCATCTGTATGCTAATGAAATCCAAATATATTTATCAAACGCTTCATTAACAGCCAATAATAAAGTTAAGTTGTGCAACTGTCTCCAATTTTAGGTGTATATGCTCATCAACAGGTTGCAGCCCCCATGTAACAATGCCGAAAATGTCAAGTTACAATAAAAAGTTACCCGAAGAGCTTGTTTTTCTTATCAAATCATCTTTGTCTGTTTATTGCAGGAAACACATGCACAACATGTTTCGGCGCAATCGACGTCCTTGGGTGCATACATTAACAGCTCAAACTGAGTCTTAGATCTCTAACTGCCTGCTAGCAGTCTCCAACTGGATGAACACCTCAAGTTGAACCTAACAAAAACTGAACGTATCATCTTTATCATCTTACTCCTGTTTTACTATCTCTATTGATAGCATGCTTATTAGCCCTGTCAGAACAAGCCCTCCTCTACTGAAGTCCACATCATGGCTTCCCATAAAACAAAGAATAACTTACAAACTCCTCATAACCATCAAAGTGCTTTAATCATCTGCACCTCACTACATCTTGTGTATCCATATATTCCTGGCTTACTCCTCTGCTCCCCTAAAAGCACCCCCACTGATACCTCTGTTTCCTGCCTTAAAGAAATAGTTCAGTATAAAAATAAAAACTGGTTAAATATATAGGCTGTGCAAAATAAAACATGTTTCTAATATAGTTAGTTAACCAACAATGTGATGTATAAAGGCTGGAGTAGCTGGATGTCTAACAGAACAGAACACTACTTACTGCTTTTCAGCTCTCTTGCTTTCCACTGCTTGGTTACCAGGCAGTAACCAATCAGTGACTTGAGGGGGGCACATCTGTCATAACTGTTGCTTTTGAATCTGAGCTGAATGCTGAGGATCAATTGCAAACTCACTGAACAGTTATGTCCCATGTGGACCTGTCACCCAGACACAAAAATCTTTATAATAAAAGTCCTTTTTCAAATTAAACATGAAATCCAGTTTCTATTTTTTATTAAAGCATTCATAGCTGCTGTACGCTCATTTACAAATCTCAGCTGTCAATCAAATGTTGTCTGCCCCTCCTCTATGCCAGTGGCATAGAGGCGTGGCAGGCAATTACTTTCACTTTCCATTCAGCACTTCCTAGATGTCACTGCTCTCCACACATTCCCCCATTCTTTTCACTGTTTAATTGTGTAGCCAGGACATGGGGATGGACATTGGGTCCCCCATTCTGGTGCACAAACAAGATTCTAAGATGAAGCAAGACTTGCCTTAATAACAGTGTCTACAAAAATGCTCCTGCCTGCTTGTTATAATTATGAATTCCCAGACTGAAGGAAACGAGATTCAAACATTTTATATAGTGTAGATAAAGTAAATTTTGCTTGACTAATGCGATAAAATAGGATTTTGAATATTTCTTTTGGGGGACTGTCCCCTTTAATTGCAAAAGTGTTCAGAGATGTAACATGATTGGGTTTACAACAATTTACGCGTGACGTCATTTCCACGCAACAGGTGACATCACTTACGCCGTGCGTAGGGGCGTATTTAGGTTCGATGCCTAGGGAAGCATCGGACCTAAACACAGTTCTGAGTTCAGACCTGAATGAGTTACATGGATAGACCAGATTGGAGTTGAATGAGTGGAAGCAAGCAGGCTGGTTTAAGGCTAATGACACTGTAATAATATGTTACCTTGGCAATGCAAGCAGGGCAGAACCAGTCACCCTCAGGTATGGTGGTGATTTTAGGTCTGTGACAGTATGTGTGGCAGCCTTTATCACAGCCATCACAGAGAAGCAGCAGTTCCTCATTATCTCCTTTACGGCACATCTGGCAGTACTGTAAGCAGAGAGAAGATAAGCAATTTACATTAACCCCTTTATAGCTCAACCAGTCAGATCAAGGCAAAGTCATTTTTGTTAGTAGTTTCCTATTTTGTAATTAGCAGTATGAGGGTAATATAGCCTACTCAGAACTCATTCTCCGTGTATTTTAATCAATACATACATTTGAAAAACTATAGAAATCAGCAATAATGATGATGACAAGCACCTGATTAAGGATATTTATATCGAAACATGTTGTGTGAAATAAATATACACTAAAATTGCTGTGGTTCTCCAGAAATCATCTTTAATACTGACAGTTTTGTGACTGGACGGGGCCATTTCTGTATTGAAGATACCCTTTAATACATGGAGTAAGGGACCGCCTAATATTTGAAACAATTTGAAATACTATATAAGCCTTTCTCCTTGAGCCCCTAAAAGACTATTACTATTTAGAGAACAAAAGTGATATTTCTGCTGCGGTAAGAACTAGGCTGACTCCTATTCAAATGGAAATGCAAATATATATTTAGTGAAAGCTTACCAATGTATATATATATATATATATATATCAGTTGGGAAGCAATGGCCCTAGACAACAGCCCTAGGTCTGTTATTTGCATTCTTATTTTATAGATTTCTAGGGTGAGCACCAGTTGCCAGAATTCTGAGTTTACACATCTAATGTACTGCAGTTTATCTGTGGGGAGAGCACTGTGAGTAGTCTAGGTTCAATGCAGTGTCGGACTGGGCCAGCAGGACAGCGGAAAAAACCCAGTGGGCCCCTGCCGACCCAGTCCCCCTCCCCTAAAGTCCAGCCTGACACCTCTGTTCACCAGGCCCCCCAAATAAAAGAAAAATTGGCACCTGTAGTGCATGTGAAACGGCGCATGCACGATAGGGTGTGCACTCATACACAACAAGTTGGCACTCACGCATGAGCACTGTTATGAGCGCAGGTGTTCACCCATGCGCATGGGTGGGCAGGTGGTTAGTAACCCGGTGGGCCCCCCATTGCCAGTCCAACCCTGGTTCAATAGCACCTGGTTTAAGATTACCAGAACAATGCATCCCAACAAGCTGGATTTCAGGGAAAATACAGCTAGTTGGGATGCATTGATTACCTTAAAAGGGTAGTTCACCTTTAAGTTAACTTTTAGTATTTTATAGAATGGCTCCTTTTAAGCAACGTTTAAAACAGTCTTCATTATTTATTTGTCATAGTTATTAAATTATTTGCCTTCTTCTTCTGACTCTTTTCATCTCTTATCCAAATCAATGTATGGTGGCTAGGGTAAATTGGACCTTAGCAACCAGAGTGCTGGAATTGCAAACTGGAGAGCTGCTGAACAAAAAGCTGAATAATGCAAAAAAATGAAAAACAATTGCAAATTGTCTCAGAGTATCACTCTCTGCATCATACTCACTTCAGTTCATTTATAGGTGAACAGCCCCTTTAATTTACATACAATCAATTTGCAATCAGTGCACCTAAACAATTCTGGAGCCTTTGCAGCATTAGCATGTCTCAATATCAATTTAAAGTGTCATTTGGCTTACAACTTTCATGATGGACTTTTCCCATGCAATAGATTTTTGCAGTTGCTGGACACACAATGACACTTGCGCTGCACTCCGGGCTTCTGAAAGTGCTTTCCTCCATATTTTCAGCCCTGGGGCAATGTCCTCCTCTGTTCTGCAAGGTAAAAAGTGGAAAGAGCTCTGAGCATTGATTTTTCTCTCCACTCACAGAAGGTAGCAATCACATCAAAAGCCAAGCAAATGACAAAACAGAGATAAACAGCCAGTATAATACAAAAGTTAAAGCAACTCAATCAAATGTAGAGCACAGATTATGTGCCTAAAAGCTTAGTGGCAACCAGGGAAACACAAGATACAGCTTTGCAGGATTATTAACATATATTACAAGGCACCATGCAGAATACAATGGTCTGTAAAGAACAAACAAGAGGACAACATACAAGGCAATAGAAAATAGGCTCTGATTAGCAAAGAAGCATAATAATTTGTTATATTAATGTCAATGACCTACCCGTCACCATCACCATTAATAGATGGTGCAGGAGCAGGCACAGTGACTGTGCCCACATTATCCAGTTTGATCTGAATGGTGGTACTTAAAGGGCTCTTCAGATACCTTCTCTCAATGTTCCTCTCCAAGTCAGTCAGCCTGGTTACTGCTATATCTAGAGGGTTGTCGCTTTTCCGCTCTATAGCATTGGAGCTGCTTCCTTCATCTGTTGTGTGCTCTCCACCATGTTCCTTATGACTTTTAGAAACTGACATATGCTCATAATATACCAAGTCTTCTCTTTCAGAGGCCGGCTCTGGATACATCCAGCCCTAAGCAGCAATAAAATGGTTAGTGGTGTTTTTCAAGATGGTGCTTCACCGCTTTACTTATCCAGTCGCCATATCTGGTGCCATGCAGGAGAGAAAACACAGTGGCACATTAAAACTACTAAATAACTAGATGCTACACCTGGCACAGGTTCTCCTAATAATCAGCCCAAGAACTCTTGATGATGACTCCAAATTGTCTTCCCGTGCTCTCATTACTGTAGGGTCTCTATGACATGTGGTTAAACGAGTTCCATCTTTGAAACTCCTCTACCCATATGACAATGTACTCCTGAAGTAATAGGAGCATGCAATGCTGTGCCACTGTGTGCATATGAGAGACCAGCACATCAGGGCAGTAGAGTAGGTTATGAACCCCTATGAGATTTTACCTTCACTTGCAAGCTAGCAGATGTCACTCTTCTTTCAAGGTCTTCAATCTGCTGTAGAACGGCCAGGTCTACCTCCAGTTCCTGATCTTCTACAGACCAGTTCTCCACAATGTCTTGCGTCAACTGACATTCCTCAGGGCCATTCATTTCTATGATGGTAACTATAGAAATAATATAATAAGGTAGGCTAAGAATTGTGTTCCATTTGATTGTGCAGCAGTCAGGAAGCCATTCAGCTGGCTATGTGTTGGTAGCACACAACAGCCACACAAGTCTTAAAAACCAATGCGGTGTTTAGGAAGACCCCTTTCTGAGAAAATGGCATACCAGAAACAAGTCATAACCTTATCGCCATAGAGTCATGGCCTCTCTGAAGTGCAGTTAATGACGACCATTGGTAATGTGGTGGGAACCAACAAATAGACATGGTTGGCAAGCTCATCGTTGTTATGTCATTTAACCCCTTGCCAGGGTCCTTTGATCTTGGTGTGCTGAATGTTACAGTTGAACCCAGTATCCAGATTCTGCCTTATCTGTACAATGGCACTTAAAGGTTTTATCCTTGTGTTTTAACTGTATGCAGGTTCATAGAATGGGGCTAATTAAATTACATAGGTGCAAGAGTGCACCAGTTCATTTACCAATCACAACCAAACAGTAATTCGCTTTAGAGATAAATGCACTATTAAGCATCTGTATTAGCAGATCAACCCCCAGTGTGTAGTTGGCCAGCTTAAATATATTGCAATATATGGACAAACAATCCCTGTTTTGTCTAGGGCAGATACACATGGGCAGATTCGGTGAGAATAGACGCCCGGCGACAAATCTCCTCTTCTTTGGCGGGGGGGCTGATCTCCCCCAATTGCCTTCCCACTGGCAACAATGTTAATCTCCGGCAAGATGGCACTCGGAGTGCTTCATTTTCTGAAGTCACCCAAAGTCTTCTCGTGAGGCAACTTCGGGCAATTTCAGAAAACGAATCGCTGGCGGGAAGGCAGTTCAGGGAGATTAGTCGTCTGGAAGATTTGACACCAGGCGACTACCTCCCTAAATCTGCCCATGTGTCTCTTCCCTTAAAGGGTAAAGGCATTTTTAGTAGCTTAAGGCATAAAATGTTTCAATGGCCTTTATATATAGATAATGGGTTGAGTGCAGAGGATCTCTTGCATTTATCTTTGTGAAGTTTGTGGTCAAACCCCCGCCTAATTTTTTTTAAAATTGATGGTGAGCACAACTTTCCCTTTTTTGTTATAGTGTGTGGTATGATATCTGTTACTAAGGAGCAGCTATAAGAGACTCCACTTTCTGGATAGGTTGCTATGGGGTGACGTCTCCCTAGTAAACAAATCTTAACATGCAAATGCTTCTGATGGCAATTTCTCAGGGGCATTGTTATGGAAGAAGAGAACCCTGGAAATTCAGGAAGATTGAACCCCATTCTAAGAGGGTGTTCCTAAAGTTCCTAAATCAAATGTATATTAAAGGTATATGACAACTGGTATGCAATATAATAGGCACTGTATTGTTTCATCTATGATTTGCCCACCAAATTGGACATATTAACAGGGGCCAGGATAAATAACATTTTCCCCCTACCACAAAACTGTTGGAGATGCTTGTTTCAGGCAGTGATATATAACATTAATGGACGAAGTCATGTAGGTGCATAAGCTGTAATCCATTGAACTGCTATAGCAGTAGTAAATACCTACCATCTTTTGTTTTTATGCAGGTCTGGGTAAAATATTCTAAGTGTTTCTGTATTTGCTTCTGCAGAGATTTCTCTCGTATTCCTCTGAGATGAAGAACTTTTAGCAAGGATTTCAGGTCTTCTGGATCAGTTACTCTCCACCAGCCAAGCTGCATTTCTGTGGGCAGATTGTAAGACAAACTTTCTAACAATATGCTTCAGAACACAGAAAGTATCTGGTTGCTAAATTCAGTTACCATATTTAATTGATAATAGTAACCTAGTATGTATTATCACACGATGTTTATCAATTATCCATATGACAGCACTCCATCTCAAAAGCATCCATGATGGCTCAGCGGTTAGCATTGCTACCTTGCAAATCTGGGGTCCTCAGTTCAATTCTAACCAGGGCACTATCTGTAAGATGTTTGTAGGACTTGTAGGTTCTGCCTGTGTTTTCTCTGACCCATACAAGCAGAAAAACTGGCTCCTGATAAAACAGAGCAGGGACTGTTGCTGCTGTGAATCATATGTATAAATGTGCTGATGCTATACAAATAATGGATGATAAATAAACAGTGCGTGCAATAGAAAAATGAATCAGGAACAAGACTATATCTCTTATTCTGCTAATGTGACCTGAGCTAATGATGCTGTCATTGTTATTTGCATAACTCTCTTTCCTGGCACCAACAGCTGGAGAGAAACAGATGAGATTCCATTCAGTAACAGCTGGAGAGCCTCAGGTTGCCTGTCCCTGATCTACTTGGGCACAACTGAGGGTCCTAATTACAGCATATGGATGAGGGACTGTTGCACCGATTTGTCTCTGTGTTAAAGAACACAGGCAGTGTGGCATCTCATGTGCATAATGACCCCAAGCAGTTCAGCTGTAACTGATGCTAGTGAGTGACAGAATGCATCTGAATGAAGCTGAGAAAGTGAGAAAACATGTGTAGCGCTGCATTGTAAATAGAGATGGTTTTATTCAAAACATCATTTATGTTTTTATATCTGTCCATCACTTACCTTCTGGGATTGGCCTTGGGGTTGGGAAATCTACTTGCTTGGGGACCTCCACAGTAGAGGGAGGTGTGCCGATGGATTTATCACTTTGGGCTGATTCACTTTTACTGGGTTGGGTGTTAGGTGTCAGGAAAGAATGTGAACTCCCTTCTGATGCTGTTAATCCCATACCAGGTACTGGCAATGAGAAAGGAAGATTTGCTGGCACGACTGGGGATGGCCAACCACAAAACTGCAGTCCCATTAGCTGCAAACCAGGTTTCATCTAAGTACAGATAAATCAGTGAGTATCACACAGACAAAGCACTTTAGTAATAAACATTTACTATGGGCAGAAGACCATGTGTTTGAGCACAAAGGTACATTTTCAAGGGATTCTTTGCCCCATGCCAATTATTCATTAACTGGATGTAAGGATTTTATAGTCTGTGTGCTGTTTGGTTCTGCCATACCCATTGTAAAGTCAGTGACATATGGAGCAAAAAAATTCAACATAATGAAAAATTAAGTACTCCTATATTAGTTCTCATTGGAAATCTCAAACAGTTTGTGCCAATGACACTTACCTGAAGTGTAGATAATGTGAATGGATTCATCCCCAGTGTATTCTGTACAGGAGAATGGTTGGAGACAGGAGGTGGAAGAGGTGAGGGTGGCTGGGATGGGAGCCTGCATTGTGCCGTGGTGGTAACAGCTGGTGATGATTCAATGTAAGTCAATGACGCATCATCGCACGGTGTCCTAGGTAGAAGACTGAACCACTGCCTATTTTTGTCTGTGAGCGTTTTTAGCAGCTGTTCATTGGGAATCACTGGTGAATTATAAAACTTTCCTGATCCACTTCCAGGTGGTGTAAAAGAACTAGAATCCAGTTTCTCAGTATTGCCCTGGGATGTACTTGGCTGCAGGTTATTGGGAGTGGCCCTACAGTTATTCGTGTACGTTAAGGAACACCTATTTGGTGAAACATTTGCTTTTTGGGTTAAAACATCCACTTCGGGGGACATTTTGGCCACTTCCAGCAATTTGCTCAACTTTGAGAATGAGCCAGGTTTTTGAAGGAATAAATTTGTGCTGTCTTTTTCCTTTTGGTCCCTGTTACCAGAATTCAAACAGTTTACTTTCTCCTCATAGCTTCCAAGCATCTCTTCGTTTATCTGGATATTTTCTGCTGCCTTTTGCCTCTCTCTTTCCTTTGCCAGTTCTTCTGGACCTGCCCAAATGAAAGTGATTATGTGAGCAACAGACTCTACACCTAGGGGCAGATTTATTAAGGGTTGAAGTGAATATTCGAATGCAAAAAATTTGATATTCGAAGTAAATTTTTGAAAACTTCGACCATTGAATAGGCTACTTCAACCATTCGGCCATTATATTCGAATGGTCGATTAGTAAAATCCTGCGATTTTGAAGTACTGTCTCTTTAAAAATACTTAAATGTTTTACTTCGCCAACTAAAAGCTGCCGAAGTGCTATGTTAGCTTATGGGGACCTTCTAGACTATTTTTGTAAGTTTTATTTTATTGAAGAACAATCCTTTGATTGTACGCTAAAATCCTCCGAATGGTTAGAGTCGAAGGATTTTATTGTTCGATCGAACGATTATTATTCGATCGCACGAATGCCAAATTCTGTGAAAAATCATTTGACTTTGATATTCTAAGTCGAAGGATTTTAATTGAATCCTTCCAATATTTTCTACTTTGAAATTCGACCTTTAGTATATCAGCCCCCTAGTGTTGCACTTAGTGATGTCAAGATATTATATCTGTTGGTAAGTTCACTAGTCAATGTAACCAATAAGCAGAGCTGTTATAAGATTTGCCTACCTTCACCACTTTGCATGCCTTCCACAAACATTCCACCACACTGAGGAAGGATCCAGTACCTTCTCCTGTAACGATCCTGACCAAACATCATTGACCGAAGACAATGGGAAGACTCAAACAACTTCTTCCTGTACTGATTTTGTTGCTGTAGATGAAAATATATATCAACTGCCACATTTCCTAATTTTTGCAAGGTTTCCTTGGATGGTAAAGCAAGGCAAATGGTAAAGCAGTATGAGAATTCTTACCACCTCTTAATTTTTAAGTAGTCAAAGTATAGAAATTAGTACCCATTGTGCATTTCACAGTTTGAACTCCTGATCTTTTTAGTTTAAAAAAAAAAGTGAGTAAATGTAAGAAAACCTGATAAAGAGTTTCAATCAGTGGGTAAATATATGCAACAAATGCCTTCGTTTAGATAAGGAGGGTCATAGGAATACAATTTGAATGGGGGGGTGGTCAGATGGATTTCAGAAAACTGTATTATTATTATTATTATTAACATGTATTTCTATAGCGCCAACATATTGCGTAGCGCTTTAAAGTAAATGTGATTATACAACTAAATCACATGAATTACATACATATGGAGTTACATTCAATCCCAATCAATGCAGATAAAAAGACGAGGAAGGCCCAATACAGAAAGAGCTTACAATCTAAAGGTAAGGGAGTTACACATAAGATGTGGGAATGGGCAAAATCGAATTAAGTGGGTGAGAATTGTGGAACTGTATGTAGTGTTGCATTTGGTAGTTAAGAGTGAGGGTAGGCTTCTTGAAAGACGTGCGTTTTAAGAGATTTCTTGAAAGCAGAAAGGTTGGGAGAAAGTCAGACAGACCGTGGGAGAGAATTCCAGAGGAGGGGAGCAGCTCTTGCAAAGTCTTGAATCCGAGCATGTGAGGAGGTAATGAGAGAAGCATTGAGTAGCAGGTCAGTAGAGGAGCGTAGTAAACGGTTGGATGAGTATATAGTGATAAGTTCAGAGATGTGGGGATGGGCAGAGTTATGAAGTGCTTTGAATGTCACGGTCATTAATTTTAATTTAATTCTGAAGGGGAGTGGAAGCCAGTGCAGGGTTTGGGAGAATGGTGTGGCAGAGGAGGAGCGGTTGCTGAGGTATATGAGCCTAGCGGCGGTGTTCATTATGGACTGGAGAGGTGACAGTCTCTGGCGGGGAGAGAGACAATAGTCTAGACGTGATATGACGAGAGAGTGAATAAGAATTTTGGCAGCATCCTGGGTGATAAATGATCGTATTTTGGATATGTTCCTTAGGTGGACGTGACATGATTTAATAAGTGACTGGATGTGAGGAGTGACTTATAGGGCAGAATCCAAGGCACTGGGCCTGGGGAGATGTGGTGATAATGGAATTGTTAACTATGATGGATACTTCACTGATGTTACTGGTGTTAGTTGGAGGAAAGAGAACCATTTCCATTTTAGAGAGGTTTAATTTAAGGTATTGTTGTGACATCCAGGTAGAGATAGCGGACAGGCAGGAGGAGATGCGAGTAAGGAGTTCTGGGTTGAGATCAGGAGATGAGAGATAGATCTGAGTATCATCAGCATAGAGGTGGTTGTTGAAAATCATACGAGTTGATTCATTTGCTGAGGGAGGAAGTATAGAGGGAGAATAATAATGGTCCCAGGAGAGAGCCTTGAGGAGCCCCTACAGAAAGAGGTAGGGGAGAAGATGCTACTCCAGGAGGAGAGACTGAAGGAATGATTAGTGAGGTAAGAAGAGAACCAGGACAGGGCTGTGTCACGAAGGCCAAGTGAATGGAGGGACTGGAGGAGGAGAGGGTGATCTACAGTGTCAAATGCAGCTGAGAGATCAAGCAGTATTAGTAGTGAGAAATGATTGTTGGCTTTAGCTGTTAAAAGGTCATTAGTTAGTCGGGTCAGGGCAGTTTCAGAGGATATATTTTTACAGTACAGATTAAACCAATACAATATTGGTGTGGAGTGGTTACCTTAAGCAATTTGTCAATCTGCTTTTCTAGTTCTTCCACGGTGGCTGTTTGATCGCCATCATCCTACATACAGTAAAGGGAATATATGGTGAAATCAAAATAAACCAACAGGTTACCAAATTAACCAAATTAACTACCAGCATTATCCAGATCTAAGCTATGTATAGTCCTACATGTATTCATGTGAGATACCTCATCATCACAAGTTTCCACTTTTTTCCCCTTTTTATCCTCATCTTCCTCATCTTCATCTTCTGCTTGATCATCGCTATCATCATCGTCGTCATCATCATAGTCGCTGTCTGCAGCTTTCCGTCTGCGCTTGCGCCCTTGAGTAGGTGTTCCTAAAGATTGCTGCTCCTCGCTGCCTTCACTCCCAGCTATGGATTCTTTTTTCCCTGTCTTTTTAGCATGGATCATTCTAAGCCTTTATAAAAAAAATATTTGTACAAGAACTATTATTAATGTAATATAAACGACAAGCAACGAATACCGGATTTAGCAAATCTGAACTTTTTATTTTGGAGAATTGTCTGGTCTAACTGAATTCAAACAAAAAAAGGAAAGTTGTGCTCATCAATAATTTCTATGCTATTAAGCATGGAGGCAGTGTGGATGTGAGCACAAATCATTTGCACTCATCTTATTATCAGATAATGGGTAATGGGTTGAGTGCAGAGGACCTCTTGTAACTGAAGTCAAACTCATATCAGAACAGTGCTTTGTCTTCTGTTCGTTCTTCTGACATTTCCCCCCAGCTGTATTATGGACAAAAAGTACTGACTGTAGGTGGAGCTTTTGTTTCAATGTCATACAGGGCTGGAACTAAGGGTAGGCAGAAGGTGCACCTACTACTAGTCCAGGCCCTTGGTCCCCCACAGCTGTCTCGCAATTTACCTCCCACATCGAAATGTGAGATAGGGGGATAAGAGCAAGGTGGCCAGCTGGTTGCCTAGGGTACCTGGCGAGCTTGGCATGGCACTGATGTCGTATGAGCATTATTAATTATTGCTAATATCTTGGAATATAAAAATTTTAATTGCAAAGGTGCTTCGTAGCTGTTATGTAATGATATAATCCCTAAAATATAAACCTTTCAAGATTTCAAGAGAAATGGTTTCCTTTACTTATTTCAGTTTAATAAGAAGATAGACCCAGTTTCCCATTCATATTATACACAGTACTTACTTGCGAAGTTTGCCTTCAACCATCCACTTATCTCTTCTTAGATTTGACATGTGGTCAATGTTTTTATCAATTTCACTAGAATTGAAACAGAAAATGTTAGAAGATTACAACACCCAAAAAGCCTTAAAATTAAGATTTTCACAATAAAAAATGCTAACCCAAGCAAATTCTATTACTTGAGCAACTGTGCTCAAGAACTTCTCCAAAGAACAGTTTAGCACCCTTAGGGCTAGGCCAGACGGGGAGATTCGGGGGCATTTTGCCGCCTGGCGACTTCTCGCCGCGACTTGTAGCCCCCGAACCTCCCCGAATAGCCACTTACCGAAGCGCACCGGCGTTGCTTGAAAACGCCGGCGCGTATCCACACGGAGCAATTTGGAGCAATTTCAAAAAGCGCGCCGCTCCGTGTGGATACGCGCCGGCGTTTTCAAGCAACGCCGGTGCGCTTAGGTAAGTGGCTATTCGGGGAGGTTCGGGGGCTACAAGTCGCGGCGAGAAGTCGCCAGGCAACAAAATGCCCCCGAATCTCCCCGTCTGGCCTTAGCCTTATTCTCACTTTGCACTTATAATTCTTCCATTATGCAGAAGATCGTTTTGGGTGCACATCTGCTTTAAAGATGCATGCTAATTTACCTGACAACACTTTTACTACATGCTAGCTCATTAACCAGGAAAGCAAGAATTGTGGATTTCTGTTGAGGAGTGTGCGTCTGAAAAGCTTTGGTCTTGAGGCTTTCTGTAATGTCCGTCTGCCCACAGTGAGCTTCCATGAAGATCTGAAGCACCTCAGAAACGTTGTCCCGGTTAATCCCAATATTCAGTATATGTTCCCCAAGAGCTGTTTTGGCCTTACAAATAAACAAAGGATACAATTCTGTTATTACATGAAATAATGGTCTACAAACAGGTCTTCATAACCAGCAGGCTGATCTCTATAAACAACCATTGATGAGTACACTACATGGTTTTCACACATGAAGTTCAACTATGCTGAAAGTGTGCCTGGACTGAGGTTCAAAACAGGGCCTGAAACAAAGACACGCAAACAGCCCCACAATATAGAGCAACAATCTGCTGCAGCTTGCAGCTGCCGCTGATATTTGCCAGAGTTTCCAGGTTCCTAACTATTACTAGGTATGATCTTCTCGTCTTTCAGTTTGTTAAATATCAAGACTTACCCAGGGTTAAACTCAAATGGTGGAAATCTGATACAATGAATAACAACTACCTTCTCATTCCTCTCCTTCCACATCAAGAGCAACCTTATGATAGACACATATCTACCAGCCTTTATACAATTTATTCATTATTCTAACTGATTCTGTCTTAACTGTGCTTGTTTGCCCTCTTTGGGAAATTACAGGCATTAAGCACTGGAACACTTGCACATTCACACAGTAAGATTCAGTAAGTTTTGACCCAGCAAGACTCATTCTTCCTCAAGACCAACCTTTAACAGACTCTTCTTATCCTTCAAACATCTGGCAACAACTTTACTTTACATTTTAACAAATCTTTCAAACAAGAAATATAACCATAACAACTACAAACCAAAAAGAAAATAGCTGTTTATGACAGCTTGCCTTGCAAGTAAGATTGCCCCATTGTTTGAGAAAAACTGATTTAGTTAACATGCATCTGTAGACTGCTAAGGCTCACTGAATGTTTATGTTCCACTATTTCTGTTTGCTACTAGATCTACCTTGTTACCTCCCAACTCTAGGGCCGGATTTACATAGCGGGCGCCCCTAGGCCTACTGCCGTTCGTTGCCCCCATACTCTGCCCTTTATTCGTAATTTTTCATCATTAGCACAGGAGCAATGAGGATTGGAGCACGGGAAATTAAAAAAAAACTATTGTATCTAGTGCATGTTCCCAGTGTTTCTGAATGTGGGTGTGGCTGGGCAGCATGCAGCCCCCTATAATCCTGCCACCCTGGGCCTAGGTGGCCTTCCACAAATCCGGGCCTGCCCAACTCTTCTCTACTGCAGGTAATGTGCCAGTACCTTATATCCTGGTGGGACTCCTGGGTCACAAACAGCAACAGATAGCAGCCGCACAAGCAAATCCTGCACTTCTCCCATGCTGTCTCCCATATTCAATAAGCCTTCTTGGAGAACACTTAGTGTAGGAATGTCATTGTGCATATCGAAATCCAGCACTTTGCCAAAGTTCCGGAGAAACTGTACTACCATAAGGCAATTGGAGAATGTGCTGCCAGATAGAACAAGTCCAGGGATTCGAGGCAGTTCTGGAAAAGGCTGTTATGATATAAATGGAATAAAATAACTGTAAGTAATAAAGTTGTTTATACATTTGTAATGAATTTAGGGTGAGGGTTTATAGGAAATACAGAAGGCAGAGTTCTGTTTATAGATTACCTTGTGGTCTGCAAGACACATATCTTCAGTTGGCTTCTTCAGCTCCTTTGCCAGCTCCAGTTCCAGCCTCCGTTGTTCAAGCTTACGTTCTTTATTTAACCTTTTCTCATCCTGTTTTTCTTGCTTTAAACGTTCCCTTTCCTTTGACAAAATGTAAAATATAAAGTTGTTTTAATAGATGAGTAAATCAGGACACTTCTCTGCAGGTCAGCACAATGTCTGCCAATTAGAAGATATAAGGGCTTATTTACTAAACACAACTGCAGCTGTGATAATTCAATGATGGATTCAAAAATTGGTCCCAGTCAATACAGCTGCTCCATTCAAATAGTTGCTCTTAGCGCCACTGTGTCCAGTCTGCCTCCTGTTTCAAATTGTGCTCGAAATGCATCCATTGTGTAACGAACGCGGCCCGGAACTCTTCCAGGACCTCGAGCGACATGTCTCCCTTTACCAGCAGCGCTCCCAAAATGGTGGCGCCCATGGCCACCATGTGGGTAGCGGCGCCAGTGCAATGACGCTATGGACTCAGGTTCAATGCCCAAGAACAGGTTTTGAGTAATTCATTCCTGGGTGCTCTATAATTCTTCTAATATTGTTTTCTAGACTTTGACCCTTGCCTGGGCCTTGACCCTGCCACTTGCTGCCTGCCTCCTTGTTCATTGCTTGGACTTTTGACTACAATTTCGTCTGAACCCTATCTGTACTGCATATCTGGACTTTAACCCTTTGCTTCCTCCTTGGTCCTGACAAACTCCCACAGGGAGATGATAGGCCCACCCTGACACATTGACACTGGGGAATCTTGGAGCATCTGTCACTTTAAAAGTGGTGGCTGCTCCAGGGCTCATACAGTAGCCTGTGTCAATGGGCAGAACATACTTTCACCCAAAGTATTACACACAGATGTCATTGCACAAGTTTGACACATTGGCTGCAGGGTGAGACATAGAGGGCATTTCCATGCCCCATTCTAGGCTGAGGCTCCAGTCCTTCTGCATTTGTACGGTTTCCCTGTAACTTGTAAATGTATTTTGCAACTATATTGAAAATCAGCACTTCCTGGGAATGGGAGTGGATCTTGAGCATGGGAATACATCTTGGGCATGGGAGTATTTCTTGGACATGGGAGTATCTAGTGGGTATGGGAGTAAATCTTGTACATTTACAACCTATTAGCAAAGTTACCAATAGTCTTTGGCATCAGCACCCACTACCAACTATGGGGAATGCAGAAAACCTTTTATGCACACACATCATGGTCTTCACAAAATTAATGGGAAAGGGCAGAATGTCTACTGAAATGTTGCAAAACTTACTTCAGCTTTTTTTCTGGCTTCCACAGCTTTCAGCAGCATGACATGTTGCCTCCTCCTCTCTCGTTCCTATTAGAACAAACATAATCAGACAGACCTCAACTAGATTTACAAACAAAAGAACAACATAAAACACACTGCGTTTGGTGAACGGGAAGCCAAGAGCTGCAGATTCAGCACTGACACAAGTCACAGCGAATGCTAAAATACAAGACATGTAAAGGTCAAGTTTGTTGCACGTTTTAGTTGAGGTTTAGAAAGCGGGAACACAACTGAAAGCGATAAAGTAGAGCAATGAGTAATGGAGACAGTGTAGTATGAGAGGTCACATTGTGATGCTTTATATAAGCTTGCTAGCAGGACACAAGGCAAAAATGTTGGCTGGAACAGGTCAATTCACTTACATCTGCTTTTGGAAAGCCTCTAAATAATAAAGGGCAAGCCAATTATGTTTGGTAGATATGTGTATTTACAGTTTAGACATGACATTCCTTAACTATGGACTGAGGGATGGATAAAGATTGTCTTGGACTTTCCATGGATGCATTGCATAGTCACAGAACTGTGCTTTTTTGCTTTTTTATTTAATGAATAATTAAGTGTAATTAATACTTAACATTGAATATCCCACGGTATTTAGAATAAGAATAAAATATGTATTCTTTGGGGGAAGAACAGCCAATAAAATGAATGAAAGTAACATGGAACTAGGGCACCACTGGTAGTTAAAGTTCAACACTAGACAGTTTCTAAATGGGGAGCTACTGTGGCATCTTATGAGGGACATATATTTACTGCTAAAGGACTGTGGTAGTCTTGGACTGGCATAAAAGCCCAAAATATATTGTGTATCTATTCTACTTCTTTAAAGGAGTTCAAGTTGAAACAACTGACCGCTTCTGGCAGTTGCAGAAAAACACAAGGTGGGAGCGTCTGGGATTTACCGTTTACTTTATGGCCTCATTGCTGCTCACCATTAATTTTAGGGATATTTCCTGTTTAGTAATAATACTGGAAACACGGCAATCTGATCAGTAGGGTGACACAAGGCAGCAGATGTATGCAATGCACTGTGCTGTTAAGCCATGCAGGAGTATGTGATATCACAACAGCCAGTGCTATACTTTATGAAGTGCTATGAGAACCATATCACAACCAAATCACGATGCGGTGTTAGATGTACGAAAAGAAACATACCCATACCATATCTAGTCTATGCCTCTCCAACTCCTAGCAGAAAGAGTTGGCACATCATTACGAAACAGAAATGAATACAGATCACAAAACTACTTTGCAAGAAGATAAATCCCCAGAAGACCCCAAATACCAAAGCAAAGCAATATTACAAGATACATTGTATAGGTGATACACCTTAAGTATGTCTGTGCTAAGAGGGGTTGCCAGGGCCAGCTGTAGGATTAGCCTCTGATTTACACCTTTAAGCTTGGCCAGAAAATAGTGTTGGTAAAATGCTTAGCTACATATTCCAATGCAAAACATTCATGGATCATATATTTGGAATATTTAGGTCAGGGATGCCCAGCATGCAGTGCAGCAGCTCTTGTTCAACTGTATTGTAGATTAGTAGTTGAACAAAAGCTTGAGTGCTGTAGGACACAGATTTAAGTTTAATTTCTTCTCAAAAGTTTTGCCTGGGCCCCCTCTTTTTGGCCCTGGATGTTGCAACTTCTATTCCACTGTTAGTCAATCAATGGGAGATTTAAATGATTCACAGCAAAATTTATGATAAGAACAGTTCAGAGACCTAGTATTAACAACATACAGACCTGGTGTTTCAGTAGCACTGCCTGCTGCCGTCGCATTTCCTTTGCCTGAGGGAAAAAAAATAGGATAGAAACACACCATTAAGCCACGAGAATAAAACATTTACACATGCTCATCATTCTAAAGTGACAATAAGCAAAAATAATTCTAGCAGATGTCTCACCTGGATGGATATATACCTAATAACGACATTCTTACTATTTACACCACTGGTCGTCAACCAACCAGCCATGGTTGCCCCCAACTCTGCTATGTCGCTTTTCAATTGGTACAAGGGAGGATGCCCACTTAATGCAAGAGGATCCTCCAATTGAAATCTTGCTGGCTTTGTGTACCTGGTGCCTCCCTATTCTTTCTTGACATGATCTTCATGGTAGGAATTAAACATATTACTTCCAATATTAAGCACATTAGTGCTGTCTTCACCCTTCTGATGTATGATGACAGTGTAACAACAGCAAGGCAACGCTGCACAGTAATCTCCCTATGTTAGATTACAGCAAGATGTCTGATGTAGTGCTACTGGATAGGATTTGCAAAGGAGCATCCTTTTGTGTATGTATTTGGATTTTAGCTGCTTCTTTAGAAACACATTATGTACATAAGGACACGATCAGAAAAGGAACCAAGGCGGGTTATCTAAACTAACCTTTATTTGTTTCTTGGCCTCCATAATTTTGGCAACTGCTGCTTCTTCCTTCTTTTTCTTTTTAGCCTGTGCATGCAAAACAGGTCTCAAGGTCATGCAAGAGCACAGCTACAATCTAAAAAGGTTATCAGACTCAGAGAGAGAAAGCTGCATACTCTTCTGTGTGACAGTATAATACAAGAGATTAGAGCAGAATTCCTACAGCATGCTAATCTGCTGCCTTCCTTTCAAGTACATCATTTGTGTTCAGCAGCTGTACAGTTAGACATGGGGGAGGTTCCTTCACAGGGACCCTTTAAAATTATCAGAATGAAAGTATTAAGATGAATATACAATATCTGTGGCTTTGTGGCATACATAAGGGCAGGGGTCGCCAACCTTTTCTACCCGTGAGCCACATTTAAATGTAAGATAAGTGGGAGAGCAACACAATCATGCAAGAAGTTCCTGCAGGTGCAAAATATGGAATGTTGTTGGCAATTGGTAGCCCCTATGTAGACTTGCAGCCTACACAAAGCTCTGTTTGGCAGGATGCCTGTCTTTTGTTCCACTAAAGCTAGCCTTCAAGCCAGGAATTCAAAAATTAGAACCTGCTTTGAGGCCACTAGGAGCAACATGTTGCTCACGAGCCACTGGTTGTTGATCACTGCATAATGAACAATAGTCCTGTAAGCTTGTCTTTTCGAAAATAAGCAACTACATATGTGTATGCAAATATATATACTTTCTGCACAAGTATTACAAGTGAATGGAATATCAAAAGGCTGGTTAGATTAGGAAACTTGATTACATAATCCAGGCCAGTCCCAGGCCTATCAAGGCACAGTTAAGTATCAACAATGGGCTTCAGTTACCATATTCACACAATTTGGTGGTGGACACTTAATCCTATGGGGAAGTAGATGCCTAGGGAACATTTTAAGGGAGACGGAAACCTTCCATTGCCCTCCCAAGTATTATTACAGATGCAATAGGACACTCCAATGAGAATCCTGCGTACCAGCACATCAGTCATCTTGCTGTTATCTAAAATAAGGAGATTACAGTGCAAATTTGGCTTGTCAATATTACACTGTTATCTGAGATTAGAAAGGCGGTCAAAGGTCTTCGGCGCTAGAAAAAGCATGCAGTTCATATCTTCAGTGACGCTCACATTCAAGAAGGAAGAAGGAGCCGGGTGTACACAGATAAGAAAGAATTCTTATTGGAAGACGTCTTGCATTGGTCCTGAAGAACTGAGAGAAGTTGTATCAAACAGCATTGCTTATAAGAAATCCATCCCTGGTGTTCTTGGTCTACAGCCCCCAGCATCTTTTAACCCTTGACAATGTTGAATTCATCCAGGTTACGATATTCAATATATAGTAGCAGTACATTTATACTGGACTGGACTGGACTGAAGAAGTGTGTGGTGCAATGTTTTCCAGATTAATAAGCAAATACAGTTACTTTAGACTTACCACTACTTGATATTTTAGAATATACTGGGAGTTATAGTCCAGCAACCTTTGAGTGGAGCAAGACTGGTATGGAAGGTTTACATCTCCTTTAATATGATGATACATCTTCTTCAGCTGCAACTTGTATTAACCCACACTTTCCCTTAAAGAAGGACTAACCCCTTATTGTTGTTCAGCTGCAGGGTTTCAGGTTGTTCTTAGATATTTTGAAACCACACTACAAGCATACCGAAGGCGTAGCAGATTTTGCAGCAGAACATGCAGAGTAAATACTGCACCACATACCAGTATATATGCATGTAGTAAAACAAATAGGTGCGTTTACCTCTAGAATTTGTTGGGCACGAAGTTCTTTTTCCATTCTTACTTGCTCGATTCTTTTTATTTTTTCCTTACGATAAAAACAAGTTAATTATTTACTGGTTAGCCTGGGGTTAGGCAGTTGACAGTTTATATGTGCTAGAAAGCTACAGAATATCCAACATGGGATCCATCCTATTGCTGTGACCAGACTGAAGAGAAAAACGTATCTTTTCACTTGCTTGGGAGATGCAATGGGCTATGTCTTAAGAGACATTACCATAACAGTACAGTGGCACTTACAGCATAAAGCCTAGCCCGCTTCACCCAGCTCTATACTTAGTTCTATACTAAAAAGGCTAGCATAGGGTTCATTAGCAGCAGGAACAAGCACAAAAAAGGGATTCAAGCTAAAATGATGCCAACTGCTATAATGCACAAACCTACCTGTTGTTTCAGGATCTTAACTTGCTCCTTTTGCTTCCTCTTCTCCTCTGCAGCCATTTTAGCTGGAACCACAAGAATATAATATTTAGTAATTTGCCCCTTCCCTGGCACTCTGCAGTCTTGCTGTAGGGGTAGCTATTAGCCTACCCTGCTGTTTCTTTGCTTCCTTGGCAGCTTGAGCCTGTTCCTGCCTTTGTAGCTTGCGGAGAAGCTTTATTTGTGCAGCTTGTCTTGCGATTTCTACAATAAAAAAAAGGGACAATTAATGGAATGGTGAGTTCTAGTTGATCCTCCAACTAGTTTTTATGTAAAAATGATCTGTTTGGTATGAGAATAGCTCAAGATGCTTACTGAAATATCAGTGGATGATAATTCAGTACATAAGAAGATGGGGATAAAAGACATATAATGGAAATAATAAAACTCCACTTATTCAGACTAAAAAAAAAGAATTGTTGATGCTCCTTTTGTATACATAAATTAAATTATAAATACATACATTGAATTATTGTTAACTGATGTAAGACTTCATGGGACATGTAATTTGCGACTCCTACAAGGGCTTTCTAAAAGCGTTTAGTCAAGTATATTCAATAACAATTTAAACTTTCTCGAGAGAGTAGTACATGGCCGATTGGAAGTTATCGGCACACGCCAGAGCTGCGGCTGGAATACAGGGGGAGTGACACGCATATTACGGGTGAGCTCCGCTATTACACTTTTAAATCTAATTCAGTGACTGAAACAATTTAAACTTGCCAACACAAGATACTAGATTACTTAGAAATTACTGGTGAGCCTGCGCTAGAAATAGAAAGAGAGGGAGAGAGAGAGAGAGAAACAGAGAGAGAGAGTGAGAATACTTGGGGTAAAACCCCATAGTAACCAATCAGCTGGTTGCATTTACTGGTCAGCTGTTTGAAAACATACATCTGGTTGCTTGTTATGGGTTACTAGACCTGGAAAAACCTAGCAGCTGACATTACTTTATATTTTATGTGATTATATATTTTTTAATTATTTGTGATTAATTATATATTTTAATAAATTGCACAGAATCTAAAGATGGTCAGGTTTTAGCACATAATCTAATTTGATTATTTGGATAGATCCATTAATGGTCAAATACTTTAGTTAATCGAAGTGTGAGGGAGGTGTCACTTCTATGACCAGACAGCCAACCACGAAATTAAATCTATGAGCAATGGAGGCTGATCCAGAGGAAGCTATGGTTGGACACTTCAGTTCAAAATTACAATTGCCCAACAATGTGAACCATGATTGGGAAATAGAAGCTTTAGTATGTGACAAATGCATTGCCTAATCAAAGTCAAATACCACTTCAACCAACCTTGTGCCTGCAGCTTTCTTAACAACTTGGCATCATCACTGACCACAAAATCAGCACTTCCTACATTAGGAGGACGCCCTTTCCTTCGTCTCATCCTTGATTCCTCCCTAGCCAGCTGCCTGTCTGGGTTGGGTGGCCGGCCTCTACGTCCCTCCATGGCCCGGATCCGTGGCACTATTTCTTCCTCTTTCAGGAGGTACCACTGCATTCCCTTCAAACAGGGAGACAAAAATAGGTTAACTCGCTGTGCATGTGGCTTCAGAATCCACAGTCCATTCTTACAATACATAAATTACATGTATCCTACCATTTGATACTTTCAGGAGTAAAAATAAAGAAACTTGGTAGATTTTTTAAGTAACGTTTTTTCCTGTTGGGATTCACTGGTTTTATTATTCTTTTTTTATACTGCAGACACATTAGTCCCATCAATATCTTCAGCTAGATCAACATCACCTGCTCAAAGACTGAATATTCCCACTCTGTACTTATGGATATGTAAGTAGGGGTTGCATTCCTTTTATCTTCCTTCATTACAACATATTAGTATAAATGACTCCTTAAGAGGTGCCTCATTTGCATATTTATGTACATGCAGAATGGGAGCACCCTTACAGGGTTGCTTGCAGTAGGGGCTTAAAAGAGGTTGATGGCAGAGCAATGTGAAAGTTATATATGGGGAAAATAGTTACAAGGTCTCCTAGGTATTCCGGGAAGCCCTGTCTGATGGCAAATTAAGGCTAAATCTAGGATAATTTTGTAAATGCATAATTGGCCAGTATGTGTCCCATTAAAGTTACCCCATTATCTTATATTTTTGTCAAAACATGTGTTTTACTGATTAAGTGATATTTCCTTTATAAGCACCTAGGAAACATATATGAAGTAACAGAAAATGCACAATATCCCAATATCAAGGGATGATCACATCAAGGACAATGGCACTCCCAACATTACTTCCTATTAAAATCAGTCTCAGTGTTCCTTTTATTGTCATTGTAAATATCAGGCTACAGTTGACTGAGAGGACATTATCTACATTCTTGCATATATACACTGAGCTGCCATATTGCTTGATTTGGCTTATGCATTTAGCATCAAGCTATGTAAACTGAGACAGGCAGTATGCCAGCTCCCACTAACACTCAGAACCACAAATATGCTCTATTATATGCAGTATTTTATCAGCTTGGCTGAATGTGGTAATAGGTCACATATTTATCTAAGAATCTGGCAATGCCAATATCACCAGTACAACATGAGCTGAGCCAGTGTCACTGATTACATTTATACACAGGTAACAGCAGAGAAAATGGACAAAACCATATCAATGTTTGGTATACATTGTAATTCTATGGAGATACATGAATATGCTGCCCCTTACCTGTCAGTATTGGAACTGCGCAATAAAAACTTCCCAAAGCACTTTCAGTGAGTACAGAGAATATTTCTCATTCTGTAAAATATCTGCCAAGGTCACACAATGTCACATATTTATCAGAACAGAACTAGTTTCCTTTGATGCCATCAAGGACTCAAGAACAAACACAGTGGAATTACTAATTGCAGCTGTATCTCAGTATCATGTTTTCTCCCATATTAATTAACAGAGCTTGGGATGATTAGGGAAAAAATAACAAAACACAGGAGAGCTGACTTTTGTTTCTTAAATATTATTTTCCTGTGCAGCTAATTGGGATCCTACAACTGGTTTGTTAGATACTGAACACTTTGTTAGGCTTTTAATGCATAAGATGTATAACAACATGTACAAGTTTATTCAAGGTAATACAGAAAGGCTGCAACCGCCCAGTTGGAGGGGGGGGGGGTAATTATTACCTCCCTCCAGCTTTTAATGAACAGCATTTCTGATCATACAGTGTAATTAAGTTTGGGTGACCTTCTCTGCAGAGCTGGGTAGTTTAACTTGAAAGGTTAGCAGAAGGCCTGTGTTCCTTGTAAGTCTTCCTCTGCCATGTTTAATGCTATGATTCCAGTAGGGGAAAGGATGAAAGGGATGTTACCTTTTAGACCAACATGCAATATTATGGATGGGGGGGGGGGTTTGAGGAATTAAAAAACAAATGACAAAGCAAAGCAACCCAGTGTGGGTTGTAGCATGAAGTTCTTCATAACCATAAATAAGATAGCAGCAAGACAGCTTGTGCAGGTTTTCAGCATTCTCATTGGTTGATTCTCTTGAACAGCTACATAACTTTAGCTTTGTTTATATTGTGAGAAGCACATTAAAGTGGACCTGTCACCCAGACACAAAAATCTGTATAATAAAAGTCCTTCAAATCAAACATGAAATCCAATTTCTGTTTTTTACTAAAGCATTCATAGCTGTTGTAAGCTCATTTAAAAATATCAGCTGTCAATCAAATATTGTCTGCCCCTCCTCTATGCCTTAGGCATAGAGGTGGGGCAGATAATTACTTTCACTTTCCATTCAGAACTTCCTAGATGTCACTGCTCCCCCATTCTCTTCACTGATTAATTGTGTATCCAGGACATGGGGTTGGACATTGGGTCCCCCATTCTGGTGCACAAACAAAAGTTTGAGATGATACAAGGCTTGCCTTAATAACAAAATGGCTCCTGCCTGCTTGTTATAATTTTGAATTCCCAGACTGAAGAAAACAAGATACAAATAATGTATATAGTGTAAAGAAAGTTCACTTTGCTTGACTAATGGGATACATTTTGAATAATTCTTTTGGGTGGCGGGTCCCCTTTAACTCCTCTTTTAGGGTAAGGCCAGACGGGAAGATTCGGGGAGATTTGTCGCCTGGCGACTAATCGTCTCTTCTTTGGGGCAACCAATCCCCCCGAACCGCTTCCCCCTGCCTTCCAGCGGCTTTAATGAATAATCGCCTGCACCTATTCACATGTGGCGCTGGCTTTTCTGAAGTCACTCGAAGTTGTGAATAGGCGCAGGAAATTATTTATTTAAGCCGCTGGAAGGCAGGGGGAAGTGGTCCACGGAGATTAGTCGCCAGGCGACGAATCTCCCCCAATCTTCCCATCTGACCTACACAGTAGGGGCCATTTACAATGACCCTGTACACAAGTAAAGCGCTACGCAATATGTTGGTGCTATAGAAATACATGTTAATAATAATAATAATAATTATAATAATAATAAAGTGCAAGCGCACTAAGCAGTGCAAAAGCAGGTTTCATGTTTGGTATTTACAGGTCTCTCTAGCCGCTCCCTAACTTGTGCAAATTACTAAAATACAAATAACTTTGCAAATTAGTGGACAGATAAGGGATAGGTCTGAATTCATGGGGTACAGGAACCTGCAGCAATTCATTTTGTGGGCGAAGGGGTACAAAGTGCAAATTTTTGACCAGGCCCATTTTTGTGGCCACACCCTCTAATTACGTTCATTTTACAAAATTTGGCAGGTTATGAAGGTTTGAAAATATTTCTCCTTATCTAAACTGGTACAATTACTTATTTTCTTATCTCAAAATTGTTGCAAAGTATCTTATTTGCACCTGTTAGCTGTTCTGGGTTCTCTGCCAAAAGCCAACTGAGTTAGAAACTCTTTTTCTGGCTGTTCAGTGCAGAGAAAAGAGGGACTTTCTAGTACAAATGAGGGACTGCAGGTTGAGCTGTCAAAAGAGGGACCGTCCCTCTGAAAAATGGACAGTTGGGAGGTATGCAAAGTGCAATAATATGGTGCATTGTGCTCTGTTTTTGCACCCTGCCTTGCACATTGGCAGTGACCCCTAGTATCCCCAGATCTCATTATATATAAGCGACTAAGGATGTGATAGAAACAAACAACAAATCTGAAGCAGAAGTTTCACCAGATGCTTCCATGCAGGTTGGAAGCTACTTTCCCATCCTACACTATTCAAGTTCAGCTGCTCAGTTTATTTTCAGTATTACAGCTATAAACTGTATAATACAGGGATATATGCTAAGGAAGGTGGGTTTGTTAAGAACATTGCAGCCACATACATCTATATTAACACATCACTTCTATTTTCAATGACACGTAGGGGCATATTTATAAAGACAAAATGGTACTGAAATAAAGAACACATTACACGCCATGGTACTCGGGATAAAACCATGCTTAGTAATTAATGAGTTTGGCATATTTGTAGTGGTGTATAAAAGTCTTGTGTAGAAACAGGTGTTAAATTGAAAAATGCCATATAAATCCACTGTTTTTAACAGGACTTTTTCATGCCAAATTTCTTCACTGCTTGGATTTGTCCCATTGACTTGGGTCACATCTGGTCTGAGTTGGAGTAAAATGATGGCATATTAAGAAGTGTTTGTTGGCCATTAAGAGATACTGTATACACTCTATTCCAACCAATTAACTACATATTTGAAACACCTTAATATCTATGTCCCATAGTGCTTACTGAAGATTTAAATGAGCCCCATTTTGACATGATCATGTCTATTTTACTGTCATACTCAGCTTCTTCTAAAACAATAAGAGACGCACACTATAGATATTCTGTTTGGCTGGCACATTATTCTCTGTTTGTCATACACTTAGATTTGCCATATTTTTAGAAAGGTAGAAATTTTTTCTACTTACCGTAATTTCTATTTCCAAGTCA
>CM044448.1:59406082-59429866 GCA_024363595.1 Xenopus borealis
GCCCTGCACTGGTAAAACTGCAGTGTTTGCTTCAGAAGCACTACTATTGTTTTATATATAGCCATGGGGGCAGCTAGTCAAAGGAGAAAAGGCTCAAGTTACACAGCATATAGCAGATAAGCTCTGTAGAACATAATGTTATCTGTTATCCATTACTTATCCTGTGCCATCTAGCCGTTTTTCAATTTCCGCCATTGCTACTTAGCAGCTTGTTTATATGAACTATAGCAGTGTTTCTGAAGCAAACAGATCAGTTTTAACAGCTCAGGGCAACACTACATGATATTTTCTTTACTTTAAAACATTTCATTTTTTGGTGTCACTGTTCCTTTAAGTAAAGGAACTTGCTATTTAAGCTATGCACATGTGCCACTGCATCATACAATGACATTCTTGATAATGCTGAGCTTCCTACTTCTTGGCAATAGTTTGGGGAAGGCCCTTTTCTGTTTCAGTAGATAAGAACTCCATACAAAATGCAGAGATGGGAGAACTTAAAAGGAACAGTAACACCAAAAATAAAAGCTTTTTAAATGAATGATGATTTAATGTATTGTTGCCCTGCACTGGTATTTGCTTTAGATACACAACTATAGTTTATTTAAACAAGCAGCTGTGTAGCCATGGGGGCAGCCATTCAAGCACAGTAGATAACAGATACATTCTGTAGAGTCCCATTGTATACTACACATCTTATCTGTTATCTGCTGTGTATCCTGTGCCTTTTCTCCTTTTTCAGCTTTGAATGACTGCCCCCATGGCTACAAAGCAGCTTGTTTATATAAACCAGTGATCCCCAACCAGTAGCTCATGAGCAACATGTTGCTCTCCAGCCCCTTGGATGTTGCTCCCAGTGGCCTCAAAACAGGAGCTTATTTTTTAATTCCAGGCTTGGAAGCAAGTTTTGGTTGTATAAAAACTGCCACTGCACTGCCAAACAGAGCCTCAATGTAGGTTGACAATCCACATAGGGTCTACCAAATGGCCAATCACAGCCCTTATTTGGCACCCCAAGAACATTTTTCATGCTTATGTTGCTCCTCAACTCCTTTTACTTCCTAATGTTGCTCACCAGTCCTAAAGGTTGGGGATCCCTGATATAAACTATAGTGGAGTTTCTGAAGCAAACACACCAATTGATCCAGTGCAGAGACAGTACATTATATATTCATGCCTTTAAAACACTTTTTTTGGTGTATCTGTCTTACACAGACCACTTGAGACAGGTCTATATTCCCAACCTCTTACCTATAAAAGCATATATTTAGAAGCAATATCCCCCAATATTTTTCCAACATCTAATGGAGAGCTTTACCAGAATAGTAATAAGTAAAGGGATTTTTAGAGAGAGGGTCAACTTGTACATCAGAATGGGCTGTTAGTGTGTACACCAGAATAATAAAATTGTTCATCAAAATATGTTGAGAGAGTGTACATTAGAATATGAAGCTAGGTGCCAGGTAGAAAGCAGGGTTTACCACGAGTACAGATCACTCAAAGCAATACACTCAGAACAGAACACTCTGGAGAAAATCAAGAGTGCATTTGGGAGGACGATCACAGCTACTAAAGGGACGTGAAGATGATTTAAAAGAAACATATCCATGTCATCCCCAGAAGATAGTAGTTTAATTAGGACAGACATCCTAATTGACAGATCAGTGAAGGGTGGATTGCTGAGAACTTGTGTAGGGAAAGTGAGGTTAGCAACTTAAAAATTTCTAAATACTCTTTTTGATCATGTTAATTGGCAACTAATATCTATGTGCAATGTTGTTGCCATCCATCATCATTCCGGAGATTTAAAGTCAAATAATTACTAAAAACTACATGACACAAGTTATCTGACATCATTGTAATAATAATATTATGACAAACATTAGCACTCTAAACATAAATACATGGGCACAATACATTATTAAAGTATCACAAAAAAAAAAAAACTACAGTACAGCTAAACACAGATATGGTCTAACCATATTATGATAATACAGCTCTACAATTGGTATACTGCTAACTGAAATTAAATTTTAAAGTTAAATGGTGTGAAAAGTAAAACTGAACAGCCAAAAAATAAGCCAGCAGAACATGAAAACAAAAACAACATAAAACGCCACAATACTACTACTAAACACATATATATAGTCTAACCAAATTGTGATAATACAGCTTTTATCACAATTTCTTTCTTTTACTTTTAATTTACTGCTTAATTTAAATGGTTAAAGAATGATAAGTGAAAGCCAATAATAAGTCAGATTTATAAGAAATGTGACTTAGTAGCAGCAGTTGTGCTAGTACTATTTAGACTATAGAATTTGTAAGTGGATACCTGTGGTCCATCTCTGGCTTCATAGAAGTCACCCACTCTTATTTTTGCACTGAAGCTGAAATTGTCCCTTGAGATATCCATTATTCCATTTCTGCTGAGATACTGAAAAAATCACAGATTTTTTCACTTGAGGTTTGGAAAGAATGACAGCATAAGTTTGTTGCCTAGCTTCCCCCAGGAGATGGCATGCTCTGCTGCCCACACAAACACGGATTCAGTACTCCTCTTACATACAGATCATGCTAAATCGGGGGACTTTCATTTGTCTCTTATCTCGGTTTGTCATCTATCCCCAAATAATGCAGTCTTGGTTTCTGTTTAGAACTGTGATACACAAGATGTCGCTACCAATTAGTCATGATCAGTGTCGGACATCAGGGACTGACCCAAAAAACCTTAGACCAGGGGTTCACTCTCAGTACTATTATTCTTCCTCTCCTCACTCAATTAAAGTTCTCCTTGTTTCTTTTCTTTACATACTATAATATAGTATTTCAATTATTTAGCCTCTTTGTTCTCATGGAAATGGACATGAAATAAGCCAAATGTTTAGCATGAGGGCTCAATGACACATGGGCCCACCAGGAATTTTCCTGGAGGCCAGTTGGCCAGTCCGACACTGCTCATGATCAAAGCACCAATGATCACCACTGATTACTTCAAATTTATGACAATGAAAAGAACCTTCAACTGTTACTCAAACTATTCACCTACATACATTTGGGTAGTTGCAGTAAGGGACCTATTTAACTTACTTTTCATTGTCATCATTGGGAGTTGAACTTGCATATTTGTCTCTGATACTCAGCAGTAGTGATGGAAATTTCATGTAACAGGACATCACATAAACCATGGCTGTTAATAGCTTGCTTCATGTTATTACACTAACAAGAACAATTCATTTTAACAGCCCGGGCATTCTCCATGATGATATAGAAGTGTCAACGGCACATAAATCCTGTGCAGGTAGTAGCCAGAGGCTACCTGGTAATTTTTTGTTGTAGGAGCTGCAGCTGAGGACCACTTGTAGCCCCTTCCTTGGTTAGAATCACAGCCCAATAGTTAGATACTGTAGGCATCACCTTCATACCACCTTTCATGTTGCTCTTTAAATGAGAGCACAAGTACTTTCTAGGCCTTAATCTACAGTAGTCAATGAATACAAGAATTTTCTTTAATTTTTATTCCATGTTTAACCTGCAAACTAGATCTTGTATCTGTTACTCATCTGTTTTGCTCCAGTTAAGAATCCTACAACAACCCAAAAAAATGTAAGTACTCACTAGTGGGTTGCTAAGTGTTATTGGATCAGGCTGTTGCTTTTCTTTTGTGCTTTTGTAAACAGAATTCTATCTTTGTTTGTACTGTGTCCAAATGTACCCCTACATTTATATCCAAATGGGTGCTTCACTACAACTCAAGAGCACTTGAACATGTTTGAAAATGTACACCACGTGCATTTTGAGACCATTAACAAATGTGTATATCCCCATCCAACATTCAACCATTCATGTCTGCATCCTGAAGAGCCATTAAACTAGCCATAGCAGAACCTGAATTTGTTTGTGAGAATCTGCTGCATGTAATATGCAGGGACCCTGCTGAGTCTAATATTTTGTCAAAGTAAAAGCCTCCTAGGCAGAACATATCTTAAAATATAAGTTTAGCTGGATAATTTATCTGATGTGAAATGGATTAAGGCAAATGGATGCAAACATCCTATTATGTTGCTATAGCTATATAGATGACCACGGCAAACCTTATCCCTTCCAGAACATAGTCTCTTAAAATCTTGGGCTAAATTGAAGTGCATACTGTACATGGGTCTCCAAAAGAACTCATTATTGTCAAGAGACCCTGTAGAGCAACAACAGCAATTATGGCCACTTTCATAGGGCAAACATAAAGCTATGTGGGAAGACAAGATTGTAACCCTTAAATACCAACCTAGAGAATAACTACATTATTGGCTTGCCTGTGACCTTTATATCAGAATAGCAAATACAATTATTATTAAGAATTTCTACTTCTTATATATTTAACCCATTAAAAGATGGAATCCTGATCTAGAAATGTAAACTGTAGATACCTGAAAATACTAAAGGGTATTCAATATACTGTATGTTATATATAAAGGCTCCTGGTATCAATAACTGGATGGCACTTCTGTATCTAAGAAAAGGATAAAGCTCAAGGAATAAGGATGTAGCTCTTTTTAAAGCCCGCTTTCTCAAAATCAGAAAAATGTATGTTATTGTAGAAAACATTTAAAAAAACCTTAGGTGGCAGGACTGTAAACAAAACTACTAATGGTACACAATTCCATAGCATAATTTACCTTCATTACTTCAGGGTACTGTCGGAATTTCTTGCCACATGGAGAGTAATAAGTCACTTCCCCTTGAAGACGGCCGCTAAAGTTCTTTATTCTTGTTTCTCGTTGCCAGCTGTATAGAAATATTAAGACTGTTACAACATATGCACTGCGAAATTTCACGGATGCAGAAACATAATTACAGTAGAATGATTCAGTGCTGAGTTTAAAGGCAGCCATATTTAATACAGATATTCCTCTTGTATCAAAGATCACTTGCCTGCAAACATCAATTTTCAATTTATTTTAATACAGAAGGAAGATGGAAGTTGTAGTTTTGGGTGGTAATGGTTATCTAGCGTAGTAGAGGGTACATTGTCAAGTGTATACTCCATTTACTTCCAGCAATTATTCTTGTGTGCGATTAGTGAAAATAACCTACCCATATTCTAAGGGAATTCCCAATTCACCTTCATCAGCTACTTTTCTTCTTTTGCCGGAACCTTAAATAATATAGAAATTGTTACAGTAAGGAATGATAATGATAAAGAAATGATAAAGGGCACCTCAGCACAAACCAGTCACACATTTTAAAGGATAAGGAAAGGGATTTTACACTTGGGGGTGCCAAAGTTAGACACCCCCAAGTGACTACTTTTACCTACCCGATACCCCGGGTCAGCTCTCCTATCAGCCAAAAGCCGCACTGGTCCAGGGTTCTTCTGGCGAGCACCATGGAGAGATCAACTCCCTCCTGCTTTGATTTCAATCTTCCCAGGGAAATCGCATGCACAGTAGAGCAAAATAGCCGACTTTTTTTGTTAAAGTTCGGTTATCCTCTCTACTGTGCATGAGTGGCCCTGAGAAGACGAGGAAGCAGGAAGTTGATCTCTGCGTGGTGCTCGCTAGAAGAACCCCAGACCAGTGCAGTTTTCAGCTGATAGGAGCAGCGGCCCAGGGTATCAGGTAGGTAAAAGTAGTCACTTGGGGGAGCCTAAAATTTAGCACCCCTAAGTGTAAAATCCCTTTCCTTCTCCTTTAAAGGAATTGTTCAGTATAAAAGTAAAAACTTGGTAAATAGATAGGCTGTGCAAAATAAAAAATGTTAGTTAGCCAAAAATGTAATGTATAAAGGCTGGAGTGACTGGATGTCTAACCTAACAGAACACAACACTACTTGGTTTACACTGCCTGGTTACCCTGGTTACCAGGCAGTAACCAATCAGTGACTTGAGGGAGGGCCACATGGGTCATAACTGTTGCTAATCTGAGCTGAATGCTGAGGATCAATTGCAAACTCACTGAACAGTTATGTCCCATGTGGCCCCCCCTCAAGTCGCTGACTAACTCAGATTTAGAGAGCTGAAAATCAGGAAGTTGTGTTGTATTCTGTTATGTTAGACATCCAGTCACTCCAGCCTTTATACATTACATTTTTGCCTAACTATCTTAGAAACATTTTTTATTTTGCACAACCTATTTACCCAGTTTTTAATTTTACCCTGAACTTTTCCTTTAATGGGGTGGTTCACCTTTAAGTTAACTTTTTGTATGTTATAGAATGGCTAATTCTAAGCAACTTTTAAATTAGCCTTAATTTTTCTTATTTATAGTTTTTTAATTATTTGTTTTGTTTTTCTGACTCTTTTCAGCTTTTAAATGGGGGTCACTGGCCCAAAGTAAAAAACAAATGTTCTGTAAGGCTACAAATGTATTGTTATTGCTAATTTGTATTACTCATCTTTCTAATTTGTATTACTCATCTCCCTCTCCTATTCATATTCCAGTCTCTTATTCAAATCAATGCATGGTTGCTAGGGTAATCTGAACCCTAGCCATTAGATTGCTGAAATGGCAAACTAGAGAGCTGCTGAATAACAATCTAAATAAATCAAAAACCACAAATAATAAAAAATAAAAATTGTCTCAGGGCACTCTCTACATACTAAGGGGCTGATTTACTAAAAGTTGAATTAAATTCGAATAAAATTCGAACTTCAAAAATTAAAATTTCGAATAAATTTTGGGCTACTTTGACTATAGAATATTTGAATTGAAAACAATTCAGCTGCTGAATTGCCATTTTAGCCTATGGGGGACCTCACAGAACTTTTTTCTAAGTTCTGAGATCGAGGGATTTTGGTGAAAATCGTTCAAATCGTTCGATCGAATCGAACGATTCGAATGATTTTCATTGGATCGAATAAGGCCTTTATTCAATTGAAAACAGCCATATTCAATCGAAAATTGAGGGTCGAATTTCGAAGTATTTTCCACTTCGAAATTCGACCCTTAGTGAATCAGCTTAAAGTTAATTTTAAGGTAAACAACCCCTTTAAACATATTGATATACCCTTCCTGCAACAGTTTAGCGTCTGTACAACTAACATTGTAACATATAGAAATAAAAATTGGAAATACCACATGGTGTACTTGGGCTAAGTGTTGAAGATGAGGCATGAAAATCTTGGGCCTGAGCCTCAGAACACAGGGCGGCAGGAGCAGATCCAGGGTTCTTTATAACCTGCAAGTTTAGGGGAGTGGAGTGTGCAGTAATATTATTGGTTGTGCTGTTGGATGGAGCTGTTTTGTTAAGTTTTAATGGGGTTTTTTCCCCATCTGTGTCACTGTCTGAATCATCTTGATCCTTATCATCATCTTCTTCTGATCCATCTGAATCAGATTCAGAATTACTGTCCGACTCTGTTGAAAAGAAAATATTTTACAGGCATGTTAAAAAAATACAGCTTCTTATGGCCGATGCTTTGAGACATAGTGGGTTATTAGTTAAACACACAATGGCTAATTCCCATGCAGTGATTGATACTGGCCCTTTGTAGTTCTAAACAGATCTTCCCAATTACTAATAATCCCAAGGCCCAAAACTGACCAAATTCAGATTTTTATGAAGTTATTCTAGATCTAATAGATTTTAAATTCCTTCGGGCAGGGACCTCATCCAAACTGCTCTTAAGCACTGATTTATCTATAGTTAATGTATAACTTCATTATTACTATACCCCATTTGTGCTCACTCCTTGTAAAGCACTGTGTACAATTGGGATGCTATATAAATAAATACATACATAGATACAGATCAAAGTTCCCCAGACTCTATTGTTCTTAATCATAGTGAGATTCTACTTATGATAAAACATTGGATTTCAAGACTGACAACTGATTCTGACTATTTTAGCCCTAAAACTAAATGACCCACTTATAACAAACACCAGAAATATCTAGACCCTTATAATAAAAAGGCCCCAGTCCTCTACCTAAGCTTGTATTTTAAATTGATAAATTTAATTGATATGTTTGTTATCTTTGTCCTTGCTGAGCAGAATCCCTGAGTGTCATTAAGGGCAGAGACACATGGGCATATATGGGGAGATTAGTTGCCCAGCGACAAATCACCTCTTCACCAGGGCGACTAATCTCCCTGAACTGCCTTCCTGCCTACTAGAATGGAAATTCAGGATGGCACGTGGAGCGCTTCGTTTTCCAAAGTCGCCCAAAGTCTCCTCGTGAGGCAAGTTCGGGTGACTTCGGAAAACAAAGAGATCCGACTGCCATCCCGCTGCCAATTTACATTCAGACGGGAAGGCAGTTTGGGGAGATTAGTCGCACCGATAAAGAGGAGATTTGTCGCTGGGCAGGCCCAGATTTGTGGAGAGGCCACCTAGGCCCCGGCCTATGGCGGCAGGATTTTAGGGGGCGGCATGCTGCCTAACCACACCCACATTGGTTCAGAAATTTTAAATTTCCTGTGTGCCAATTCCCATTGCTCAGTCCCGATGAAGAAAATATGAGCAAATAAAAGGGAGGGAACAGGGGTGACAAATGACCGGCCTAGGGGTGCCTGCTATGTAAATCCGGCCCTGTTTCTGGGCAAACAATCTCCTCAAGTCTGTCCATGTGTCTGTTAGAATTGATACAATAGCTGCTAATATTCCCCATATACTACAGAGAAATGTATCCTATAATTGTATCAACTAAATGTAGCACATTGTAACAGTTCATATTCCTGGATCACCGAGCTGCCAGCCTGAAACACCAGAGACATGAACATTATACTTTAAACTTAAAGGGAAACTGTCATGTTTTTTTTTATTTATTTATTTTTAAACACATCAGTTAATAGTGCTGCTCCAGTAGACTTCTGCACTGAAATCAATTTCTCAAAAGAGCAAACATATTTTTTTATATTCAGTTTTGAAATCTGACATGGGGCTAGCCATTTTGTCAATTTCCCAGCTGCCCCAAATCATGTGACTTGTGCCAGCACTTCAGGAGGGAACTGCTTTCTGGCGGGCGGTTGTTTTTCCTTCTCAATGTAACTGAATAGTACGCAGTGGGACATGGGTTTTACTATTGAGTGCTGTTCTTAGATCTACCAGTCAGCTGTTATCTTGTGTTAGGGAGCTGTTATCTGGTTACCTTCCCATTGTTCTGTTGTTAGGCTGCTGGGTTGGGGAAAGGGAGGGGGTGATATCACTCCAACTTGCAGTACAGCAGTAAAGAGTGATTGAATTTTATCAGAGCACAAGTCACATGACATGGGGCAGATGGGAAACTGACAAAATGTCAGATTTCAAAATTAAATATAAAAAAATCTGTTTGCTCTTTTAAAAAATGGATTTCAGTTTCAGTGCAGAATTCTTCTGGAACAGCACTATTAACTGATGCATTTTGAAAAAAACATTTTTTCCCATGACAGGATCCCTTTAAATATGTGGAGATCAGTAAAAAAAATTAATTATGAAAACAATTGAATAGTCTTTTTAACAGTTGAAAACAACTCAACTGAAAAATGTGTTTTCTTTAAAGCTGTAGAACTGTAACTAAACCATTTTCCGAGGCAGGTGGAGGTTATAGAACCCCCACAGCATACATGCTCAGCAATCAGATTTTTTTAGTGTTTTTTTATTATAAGCTACAATGAGGTGTAGTTTGTTACCAAACTGTACCATGAAAAAGAAGTAAGCTTTTGTTGCCTAAAATCATAATGTTAAAAGAACAGATTTAAAGAACAGACCTGACTGACTGTCAGAATCATCTTCTTCATCATCTTCATCCTCTTCTTCATCGTCCTCATCATCATCATCTTCCTCCTCCTCCTCCTCCTCATTAGAGTCATCAGAATCCTTGCTGCTAGGAATGTCAGAGTCCGCCCCTCTGAATTTATCCAATAATGACTTAGCGGCACTGACACGATGTGAAGTCTTTATTGCTGGTGAATTAGGTTTGCCCGGAGGTTTCTCTTTACAGATACTTTGTAGAACTGGAGAGCTGGTAGGCCCAAGTGAAGGCTGGCTGGAAGAATTCTTTCTCAGAGAAGAACTCAGATTTATTGGAGAGGAAAACTGGGAGCCAGGTGAAGATGCAGAACTGTCATTTATTTTACCCTGGCTCTTTGTTTTGGTAGTAAGTGCAACAGGAACATCTTGGATAATGTTTGGTAAGACCCCGTTGGGGTGATGGTTTCCTAACAGAGCATTTGTCAAGAATGGATTGGAACGGTTATTTTCTGTTGAATGGGGACTTAAAGAACTAGAGGCAGACTTGGGCACTTGCAAACCTGCAAATGACTTCTTCTGGTGCTTGGAGCTCTCCTGTGGCTTGTTTACATATGCTGAGAATGTTGCCTTGTGTTGATCCTGTATAAAGAAACAATACAGTCTTCAGAGAAAGAAAGCAGGATAGAAAAAGTATAGAAAGGTACTGTATATTTATATGTGAAGGACAATGTTCCTTCTTACATATGGAAGGTGTTGAAGAATGAAACTAGTTGATTAGAAATCCATCTAAATGTTAAAATTTTTTATTGTACCAGACACTAATTGGAATAATCGTCATTGAAGGTTCCACCAATGACAGGAGAGTAATTTGGTAGGTTTCTGCTGTATTAGTTCAGAACAAAGGGAACTCAGATAAAGTACTTGTGTCTCAGCTCCTGACATCCAGTAACAGCCATTAACGGAACCAATAACAGTTTGTGGGGAACTCAGAATTACAGAAGGATTTCTTACATTCTTGGAATGCAGCCTGGCATTCTTCTGGAGCCACCATGGAAGGTGAGGAATGTGTTTCAGTTTTTACATACAGGTATAGGAAACCAATGTGATTCACATTAATTAAATCCAACAATAGGTTCATTCTCCTCTGCAGCTGAACTATCCGCAGGCATTTTTGTAAATGTGCAATACGGTTAGGATTTAACACACACTTGTGTTTATGGAATAATAACACCTGCCATTGTCATCTATTGCTTCTCGTGGGAAATGCAGTAAAGCAAAAGCTCAAATAAATCTCTCCATAATACTGTATGTGCACAAGAGAGAAATGTGTGAAATTGATCAATGCTGGGGTATTCACACACCCGCCCACTAATATCCCAGGATGACAATAATGCTGGAATCACCATTTTTGCCAATGCCCTAAAAAAGTAATAATGAGAGCTGAATAAACAAACCACTAGATTTTCAGCAGCATCTGCCTCAGGCTTACAGATCATGAGGAAATCAACAGGGGTTTATCTGTGGACTGATAATATAATTAACTACTTTCTCTCCCTCTATTATTGCTCTATAGAAACAAGTAAATGAAAGTATTTTCAGTTTGCTGTTTGTTCTTAGTGCAATAAATAATAAAAACCCTATTTCTCATATGGACTAGGGTTGCCACCTTTTCTTGAAAAAAATACCAGCCTTCATTTATGTTTCTCTTTTCTTCCTATTAATAACATTGGGACCAACCACCAAAAATAAAATTCCGGCCAGATGGCAACCCTAAGTGTCACAGCCAATAGGAGTATGAGGATGTGACACCAGTGCAGACATCCAGCCAGAGTGATGTTACCTGTCAGTTTATACATCATTCACATTTCTTACCCTTTTTATTCTCAAGTCACTGGGTGCAGATTCTTCAGAGGTATTTTTAGTCCCTACTTTAAGTCCATCAGTGGAAGGCGTTCCAAGCTTTAAGCAGTTATCCTTATTGGAGTGATTTAGTAGAGTCAAAGGCTTCACATTTGAGACCAGTCCTGTACACTGAATGACACTTGTGTGTTTGTTCACAGTCTCCTCCTTGGCCTGAGAGCTTGGGAAAGCAAAGGGAAGATGCTGGGACAAAACCTGAGGATGCTTCTGCTGAGACTGGAATGGTAAGCGAGTTTGGGAGTCTGAAATAAGAGGTATCTGCTGGTGAGTTCTTTTCTCCTGGGACTTCTCGGGTTTGTTTCCATCACTTTTCAGTTTATGTAATAGCACCTAAAATAGAGACAAGATGGAGTCAGAGATACTGAATTTTCAATGGGTGTTTTACCAATATCATCTACAGAAAATTCTAGGAGCAGGTATGGGATGTTATCGATAATGCTTGGGAGCTGGGGTTTTTCAGATAACGTTTCTTTCTGTAATTTGAATCTTCATACCATAAATCTGCTAGAAAATCATGTCAACATTTACTAAACCAGTGATCCCCAACCAGTAGCTCGCGAGCAACATGTTGATTTCCAACCCCTTGGATGTTGCTCCCAGTGGCCTCAAAGCAGGTGCTTATTTTTGAATTACTGGCTTAGAGGCAAGTTTTGGTTGCATAAAAAACAGATGTCCTGCCAAACATTCTCTCCTGTAGGCTGCCAGTCCATATAGGGGTTACCAAAAGACAATCAGAGCTCTTATTTGACATCCACAAGGACTTTTTCATGCTTGTGTTGCTCTCCAACTCTTTTTTAAATTTAAACGAGCAAAAAAGGATGGGGACCCCTGTACTAAACTCAGTAGGGTTAATTCTATCTAAGTTTGGAATGTGTACAAGTTAATGAGTCTATAGGAGACAGAATTTCCATAATTTGGGTTTCACACAGTCAGCAAAGGGCTCCTGTGAAGATATAGTACAAAAACCTCCAGTCATTGACCCATCTCTTAAAGGAGAAGCAAAGCTTAACTAAAGAAGTAGCTAGAAATGTTGTACATAATGCTTTGTGCTTCTTTATCAGCCCAAGGCAACCACAGCCCTTTAACAGTAAAGATCTGTGTCTCCAAAGATGCCCCAGTAGCTCCCCATCTTCTTTTCTGCTGATTCACTGATTCACATGCTCTGTGCTGCTGTCACTTACTGAGCTTAGGGACCCATTCACAATATACAGTACACATAGAATATTAATGTCATAATATAAGGCTGATTAGTCATTAATACAGATAATTACTACATGGCAGCACAGAAACCAGTGCAACTAGCATCAGAATTTAATAATTAGCCCTGTAGCATCAACTTATATTACAGGACAACCTCATTTTCTGCTGGATAATTTGTGACGACCACTAAGCTTAGCTTCTCAACAGCTGCTCAGAGCCCACTGAGCATGTGAGTGTCGCAGACAGTTTCCAAGATGGTGACCCCCTGCGACAAGTTTGAAGTCCTGGATCATTGCTGCTATTGACAAGCTGAAACTTTAGGCTGGTGCGATAAGTTCTGTATATAAAACATGGCATTTTTAACCATATTCACTTTTAGGGTCTACCTGACACCAGAAACTTTTTTTTACATCGATCATAATATTGTCTTTGAATGATATCTATAATTTTGCCATAAATTTATTTGGAGAATCTTTTACATATATGAGCTTCAGCAGTCTGTTAGCTTTAGAAACTCTAACATGTTGAGAAGCAACAGTCAGGCTGACAACACAGTCAGGTCTAGGAACATCAAGTAACAATTACTTACAGAAAAAAGGCAGCTTTATCAGTGAAAAATGATCAGGTTACTTTTGATGTTCATTAATATTAAAAACTTACCTGCCTATTCACACGGTCGAATTTTGAATTTTTTTCAATTCGAAATTCGACCCTTAGTAAATCTGCCCCTTAATGTTATTAGACAAGAGCCATGAATATCCTATAAATGATATCCTTATAAACAATGCTTAGTGATGTCATCAATTCTGTCACGTGAATATATAAGTTATACAATCTGTATAAAACACTCCACAGCCATAACCTTTGTGCCTTTATTTTATATCATCATAGTGCTCCTTGGTATCTTATATTATCCAAATATTTTATGCAGGGGGGCTCATTATCAACAATATAAACTACAATAGGGTTGTGTTAGTTTTTAATTTTTACTGCCTTTCCTGAAGGTGGAATATGTATGGCTATATAATGTAACAGATAATAGTGTCTCTGTGTCTTGCATCCCATTAGCTGAAGCAGCTTGCATTCCTGCTATCCTTGCCTCAAACACATCTGCTGCATCACTTACAGGAATTTCAAAGAAAAATTAGCAGTCCTGACACCTAAACACTGCGGCTGTCCTGATTGCCCTTTACCAGACTTCTAAATGAAGGTTTCCTAAATGTCTACCCTGCAAAGGATAATTAGAGTGAATGCCTGCAGTCAGCAGTATCATGGAAGGCGCGCATTGTGTATCCTAGCAGGGATAAGCCGTGACAGCAAAATGTTCTTTAGCCTACAGATATTAGCTGAAATTTCCTTACACTGATAAAATGACTGCTCTCAATTCAGAGAAATATATTGGCCCCATTAATGGAAGACTATCGTCAAATTATTTTAAACATTTTTATTACTAGCATTCTTCTTACAAATCATAGCTCATTTCATGCAGCCCGGTCCAAAGACTTTTAGAAGTGCTGAATCCCTTTGACATAGAACATTTCCATTTCTAACTTAATTGGCTTTTGGCAGAGAGCCCAGAACTGCCAGGAGGCTCAGATAAGATGCTTTGTAACAATTTTGAGATAAGCAAATAAGTAACGACAACAATATAAGATAACAGGTCGCTTGGGAAAAGTTAGTCTCACAACTTAAAAGGCAATTCACCTTCATTAGCAAAACTGTAATAACTGAAAAAACACATAAATATATTCAGACTTTCATAACCTGACAAATTTTGTAGAAAGAACACAGTAATTAGGGGGAGTGGCCATTTTTGCCATGCTACGTGCAGCAACTTTTTTGTCCCTCTTTTTGTTTCCAGAATATTGTGAGGTATGTATAAACAGGGCAGTATTTTCTATATAGCCAATCAATAGGCCTTGTTTAGGGCAGCATCCTGAGAGGGTGGCCTATATACAAAAAATATGCATTAAATCATTTCTGCTTTATCTGCTGACAGAGGTGAATTCGGGATAACTCTCATTCCGGAATAGAAGGGGTCACTCAAGAACTCAGGGCAAGAACAGACCCAAATACAGATTTGCTCTTAAAAGAGAGATAAATCATACGACATCTGTAGTATAGTGATGCTGAATATGCATGTTAACAATATAAAGCCATCCCACTGTCCCACATAGTTCTCTGGAGAATTAACAAAAAATGAATGACAAGCAATTCAATGAATATGTTTGTTGCCACTATGTCATGCATCTTTGCTTTTATCTCACATAAGGTGCTTGTCATTTCTGTTTCAATATATTACACAAGAATCAGACATGGAGATAAAGGACAGACGTGTTTAGTGCTGGGAAACTGTGCTTCCAACTCCAGTTGGAAGCCAGCTTTACACAGATCAGCTGGGATTCTCATTGGAGGATTATATTGGGCCCTGTAGTGCTGTTGAAAAGTTTTATTGAGCAATATTGCTTTAAGAAAACAACCCTGATGCTGGGATTTGTTTTCCAGTAAGGTGGATACTGGATTTGTAGTCCAGTAAAGTGTGGCTGACCAGTGCATTGCAGCTGTGCTTAGAACCCCATTAAATAAAGGGAATGATGTATTGCAACTATGGCAGAAAATTAGCCCTGCATCCAAAATAATGCTTGGAAAGAATGGGCTATGCTTCTCTTTACCTTAGTCTTATTTTTAGTTTGTGCTTCACTCTCAGAATCGGAATCATCGTCATCACTTTCCTCAAGGCTTTGGTCTTCTTCCTCCTCCAAATCATCAGAATCGCTGCTACTAACACCATCGCTTGATGTATCAGAAGATGAACCAGAATCACTGGAGCTGGAGCTTTCAGTAGCTTTTTTCCTTTGCTTCTGTTGGCAAGGAAATTAAAGTTATTTTAAGGAGCTGCTGAAATCCCATTACTAGTTGAAAATTTCATTATGTTTTGGAAATGTTGAGTAAAATACATAGAACTTGGGTTATTTTCCATTGGGAGATTATTCATTAGCATATCTGTGTTTATTAAAATTTGGAGTTGTTATAATATATGTTTTGCCAATGTAAACATTAAAATTAATATGCTTAGACACCAATTAAACAGTTCCCCATGTAGTGGCCAAATAAATGAGAAACACATATTATTCTATCCCTTTAAAGGAGAACTAACTGTAATAATCAGCCTGCGTTGTCTGCATTACCACTGCTTTGAGCAGCTAAGGCCCTGGTTCGCTCCTACGGATATGCCTTGTAACTGCAGGTAAGCATGGCTTCTTTCACCTGTTGCCAGTGTGGCCACAAGTGATCTGTGTAAGCTATTAAGGTGGCCATACATGGAGAGATCACCTTGTTTGGCGATGTTGCCAAAAGAGCAGATCTCTCCCCAATATGCCCACCTTGAGGTGTGAGATATCGGACTGAACAGATCATGATCTTGGCCCCTAGGGCCCAATGATTGGATCAGAACGGAGCAGATATTGACGGTCAGATCGCTGGACCGCATCAACGAACAGATGCGGAAGGCATCCGACAGGATTTTTAGTCCCGTAGGATCGATACCTGGCTAACTTTCAGCCAGATATCGATCGGGGAAGCCCGTCGGAAGGCCACATACACAGGCCAATTAGCTGCTGACTTGGTCTGTCAGCAAATATTATCGGCCCGTGTATGGCCACCTTTAGTCTGGCTATAAAACCCCCTACACTGCACTGACTCAGTTCCTAGGAGTGATTCCTGTCCAATCTTTCCTGACCCTTGCCTGTTTTGACCTTTTGCTGTATCGCTGCCTGAACCAACCCTCTTCTGGATCCTGACTTTTGTACCATGTTACTGATTGGTTTTGACCCTGGCCTGTTTATCCTGACTACTCTTCTGGTTCCTGATTCTGCACTGCACTGTCTGACTGGTACTGTTGCAGTCTTTTTAGCCTGACTATGCTTCGGATTCTGTACAGGTTGTCACAACCTTTTCCACAACTTCACTCTGCTCCCTGTCTCTTCTCCCTGGTCCTCTCACTTTAAGACCTGGCAGCATCTGAGTAGTGCAGGGCTCCTACCGAAGCCCAAGATGGCTGCTATAGGCAAAAGCATGAGCCGAGACTGGGGGGGGGGGGCTTGGGGTTTGTTCTGGGGTTTGGGATACCATATATTACACTAACTACCAAAAGAGGATTAGGTTAGCTATTCTACACCTTCTATCGAGCTTCTGTACCTGCTCAGATTTGGATAGTACCTTATCTTTAGTTTTTTCACTTCTGCCATCTGACTTGCTTTGCTCCTCCTTAGAAAGCCTCCCTGTTGCCCCAGAGGCCACACTCTTTGTTTTTCCAACGATACTGGCGTTTGTACTTGATAGTATGGATGTGCAGTTACTGGTTACTAATGTAGGGCTGCTTCCATTCAGAGATCCATTCATACCTGTTACAAGCAAAATGAAATACATAATGAGATCTTAAACACTTTTTCATTTGACTATTCAGGCTTTTGTGCTATATGTCCCAGGGTCCCAGATAACTGACATCAGTTAGACTGCATTTCCTATAGTGGAAAATTTGGGCTGAACACATATTTGCTGGCCTAGATGGTATATATGTATTATATATTTGTATAGTGGATTCACTGTCACTACATATAGGCAAGCCTGCCTGGTTATAGGAATCTCTCATTCTAATCTAATGTACAGTATCTGCAGTTGTACTGCAGATACATTAGATTAGATACAGTGGATACCTTTTTCACAAGTGTGAAAATACAAGGCTGCCAGTGTGTATCATTGCACATGGTTAGATTCAGTGATGGGTCTGGTTGCTCTTGAGGACTCAGGAAGGATATATCCCCCTCCTTTGTTTCAGCCCTAGAGATTAGGTAGGAATTATCTGAGCAAGATTTACATATGTCTTTTTTTAACATCAACTACTATGTTAACTACACAGTATGTGTCATTTAGAAAATCATCCTTCATCTAAAAAAAACAATAAATGGATCAATAAATAAAGATTAGGCCTCAGTTGCACTACAGCACATGGCAATTTTGGCATGAAAATGGTTATGGTAACAATAACAGAAGCATTTTATTACATTAATGATTCTGTTCTGAGAAGGCAGTGCAGGAAACATGAATGCAATAGACATAAAAAAATGCAAACATGCAATTACATACTGCACTGCAGCAAATAAAATAAATCCACTCGTCTGCAAAAAGTAATGACATGGGTATAGTTCAACGAACAGCCATAATTATCATACAAACAGAATGACTACTACCACAGCGATAGCTATAATTATTACGTTACTGCCATTAAAACACCCACAAATTTAATTATCAGTCTCTTTAAAAACAAATATTAATTTGCATACACATTCCCTTTCCTAGCCAAACGCAATTCGGATTTACATTACCTTTCTCTGGGACGCCGCGACTGTTCTTCACAGAGTTGCGCAGGTGGAAAGAAGAATCATGGTTTGGGGTTGGTTGAGTGAACAGTGGAGGAATCCCGAGCAGTGGAGGGAAAAAAGCAGCACGAGTGTGTGCGTCGGTCGTACGCCACCATTCTGCACCTCAGGAAACATAGGGGAGACCCCTGGGCAATTAGCAACGTGTCATCCCAGGCAAGTAGATATTTACCATAAATGAACTTTTAAAATATGTTTTTATTTGCATCATGCTACAATGATACACAAACATCAGAAGAAAGGTGTTATTGCAGTTATAGATAAAGTCATGTTCAATTAAATTGGGTTCCGTCTAAAATAATTTTAAAGGGTCATTTACTATGAACAGGGGACAAGTTATGGAGCACTACAGGTTGCCTCCCTTAAAGGACAAGGAAAGTTAAACAATATTTTGCGCTTCTGTACCAGACCAAGGTAACAACAGTCCTTTAGCAGTAAATGTATGTGTCTCCAAAGATGCCCCAGTAGCTCCCCATCTTTTTTTCTGCTGATTCACTGATTCACATGATCTGTGCTGCTGTCACTTACTGAGCTTAGGGACCCACTCACAATATACAGTAAACATAGAATAGAAATGTCACAATATAAGACTGATTACATGCAAAAATCCAAAATACTGTAACACACTGAGCTGAAGTAATTTTCAGCAGGTGATTTATTGGCTCAAAACATATACGTATACAGACTATAAGTGGCAACGTTTCGGCCCTCACAGTGCCCTTTATACCCGTGGCAGGTCTGGCTTATTACTGTTACAGCACCTGACCCAAAAGGGATTTAAGGCAAGAGGTTTGAGTACTCCATTCTTGTGTTGAATATAAGACTGATTAGTCATTAATACAGATAATTACTACATGGTAGCACAGAGACCAGTGCAATTAGCATCAGAATTTAATAATCAGGCCTGTAGCATCAGCTTATATTACAGGCCAACTACATGTTTGTCTTGATAATTAGTGACAACCCCTAAGCTTAGCTTCTCAACAGCTGCTCAGAGCCCATTGAGCACTTGAGTGTAACAGACACTTTCCAAGATGGTGACCCCCTGTGACAAGTTTGAAGTCCTGGATCGTTGCTGCTATTGACAAGCTGAAACTTTAGGCTGGTGTAGATAAAGTTCAGTAGATAAAATATGGCATTTGTAGTCCTATTCATTTTTAGGGTCTAGTTCTCCTTAAAAGACCTTACAGGTTGCATGTCCCTGATATAAGGTGTCTATAACTGGCAATTACAAGAGAGATTAATCACAATGTACTCTGTTTCCAAGCATTTTACTTTCTATATGATTAAAACTCTGCCAACTGCTTATTCCTGGAACTATTCAAAGGAAACATTGTACTGATGGGACTGTCTGTATTACAGAACTGGAATTAACTTTCTTCCAAATGTTACTGTGAGAGAATCATCTGCATAAATGAGACACTGCCATTGGAATATTCATATACTTATACTTAAAGGTTATGTAAAGGCAAAAAAATAAAATCCCATTTTATTTTAATAAAAAAGAAATCTATCCCCAATATACTTTAATTAAAATATGTATACCCTTTTTATAAGAAATCTGACTGTATGCAGTGAAATTCTCCCTTCATTTACTGCTGGGGAGAGGAATTGTCAGATGGTCCCTAACTGCTGTGCAGCGGCGCGATTTTAAAAGTCGGTCAAAATTGCCTGGCGAGGCAACTTTGAGAGACTTTTAAAATCGCGCCGATGCATGTGAACAAGCGCAAGTGACTTTACGCCTAGCGGGTGCACAGTGCTAGCTAGCTATTCGGGGAGATTCGGGGGAGATTTGTTGCGGCGAGAAGTCACCAGGCGACAGATCTCCCCCGAATCTCCCCGTCTGGCCTTGCCCTAAAGGTGCTCAAAGTGTTGATGTCTACTCACTTTTCACAACCACAGCACAATAAAGGATAAAAAAAAAAAACACTGCACTAATAGAAGACATGTTCGTTTCATCAGCAGAGTATGTGCCTGAAACAACACACAGATACTGTATATAGTTACTTGCTCTGAAACAAAATGGAATTACTTTCTTTTTTTGGTGTTACTGTTGCTTTAACACATATCTTGTGTAAGAATTACAACTAATATAATCCACAGCACTATGTATTATCTGTTATGGCAACATGTGCCCTTTTGCCGTGTTCAGTTTGAATAGCTTTCTCCATGGCTACCAGTGTAGGGTAGCAGGACGCTATATTGTAGTGAATATAAAACCTTCTGGTGTTACTGGTCCTTTGATGTCCCTTTTAAGAGAACAAACACACAGCTCTTGTGCCTGCATTGGAACTGCAATACATTTTAATATTTAGAGCTTTAGCTGTTTCTTCACTTCCATTTCTATGTTTTTAGCCTCAAATAACAGTATATTCTTTGCATGGGTATTAATATGTGTTCATATTGATTTTCAGTAAAAGAGAGCAGAAATGGCTGTTGGATCCTTGCATTCACTGCTCTGGCTGAGAGTTCATCCCTATACCATATATGCCATATTTATTAGTAAAGAAACCCCAATAACAATAAGCAATAGATCACAGTACACACAAAAGCTCCCTAAAGGGCAGCAAGGAACAAGCCTCTTGGAAGCGGAAGCAGCAAATAGCATTCATTTATTCCAAAGAGAATGAAATAAGTAGAAACAACAGCTGGATATTTGATAGCTTCAGAGATTGCTCCCATGAAGCCCCTGGGGTGCCTACAGTGACACATAATATGGTCACAGAGGTAGCTGAACAATTCATGGCATAAAGAACTTTTCTATAAGGTTTATTAAAGAAAAAATAAGTTGTCTCAGAGGAGGTAAAAATAAAGGTTCTATTAGGTAACACATGCTAGAATTGCAGAACATGCTGTCTCCAACTTCCCTCTGAAAGGTTATGATTCCAGTATGATGATGCTTTTTCTCAAAGGTAGCTTATATACCCTAGGCAACTCAACAAACTGATTACAGCTGAAGGAGAACATAAATTATTCCCTCTATGTATCGCAACAGAAATTGATATATTTATCTTCCTGCAATATGTATTCACCTGAACCAGCGTCTACAGAAAATCAAGCATTCTGATATTCTATATACTATATATGATCCACAGCTAAAACAGTTTAACCTTCATTTAAAGTGGTCCATAAACAAGCAGCTTATTGGTCCCTTTATGGGACTATCCATATGGATGGTAAATTGAAAAGATCCTCTGAAATATGCACCCACCTTAAGGCTTCCATCTCAATCAATCCAAGGGAATTGACATGAGGTTAGACCAATTACCTGCTGTGGAATAAAACACATACTTTCTATAAAATGTACATTCTATGAAATGTAGGAATTGGACGCTGGTCTTTCTTTGGAGTTGAAGACCAAGGGCTAGATAGAGAGGGTAGATTGGTATCAACCAGCAATAAAAGGGAGAGTGTGGGCATGAGACCCCAGGCGAGTGTGCGCCCAGGGCCACCATCAGGGGGGACAGGGGGGACAAGTGTCCTGGGCTGAAGGGGGGCCCTGAAGTGCTGCACTTCTCCAAGAGCCGGGCCCCCTTACGAGTGCCGCCAAAGCCGTCCTGCTCCTTACTGTGCTGATGCAGAAGTGCCGAAGATAGTCGAAGTCCTGAAGCGGCGGAAATCACATCCAAAAGACCGCAGCACTCTGACAACTTGGTTCCGTGAAGTTGTGTATCTTTATTGGCTCATTTAAAGTAGAAAATTGCAAAGTTTCGGGTCACACAGGACCCTTCAGTCATGAAGGAGCCGACAATGAAGTTCTGAAGCAGCGAAAATAACTGAAAACAGCTATAATGGAGTTCAATTCTACTGAAACCAATGTGGGTTTATTTTAATACTCTATAGCCCTAATCTATATTATTTTTTTTTAACATGTAATGGGGGCCCTGCCACGAATGATTTTTTTTTTTTAATTTTCTGAGGCCCCAAATTTTCTTTAACTTTTAAGGGGGGCCCTGGTGCCAAGTTTTTTTTTTTAAATATTCTCTCGGGCCCCAATTTTTTTAACTTGCAAAGGGGGGGCCTGGCGCAAAGGATTTTTAAAAAAAATATATTCTTTGGGGCCCCAATTTTTTTTGACTTGTAGGTAGGGTTGCCACCTTTTCTTTAAAAAAAATACCGGCCTTCCTATATATTTATCTTTTTTTCCTATTAATAACATTGGGATCAAACATCAAAAATACCGGGCAGGCCGGTAAAATACCGGCCAGGTGGCAACCCTACTTGTAGGGGGGCCCTGGCGCCCATGTTTTTAAAATAAAATGTATATGTCTGTGTGGTCTTTTAACGTTGATTTCTAATGGCGGCCCTGTGTGCGCCAGTCAGGGAACTGGAGTGCGTAGGACTAGGTTTGAGGGAACCAAGTGGTGCTGTATCGAGACAACTTGGGAAAAGCTTATCCACACATAAGGAAATAATGAGGAAGTAACAGGTTAAAGGAGTCCCTTTAATGACTAATGGCACCTTGCTAGTGTTCATCGACATGGCAGGTATTGAGAGCTTGAGAGAAGAGAGAGTATGATGTGTGTGACGAAAAGAGAGAGGATCTTTTGAGCAATATTTTATTTGTGTAACGGATAACTGCTGGTCAAGATTGGGTTCTGGTTTGCCACGGCTAAACTTGTGAGACACTGTCAAATAAAGCCTGCCTTGGTTCATTGCATTGATGTCTGAAACAGGGCTGGATTTACCTAACGGGCTCCCCTAGGCCGGCTGTCGTTTGTCGCCCCTGTCCTCTCCCTTTTATTTGCTCAAATCATCATCGGGACGGAGCAATGGGAATTGGCGCACAGGAAATTAAAATTTCTGAACCAATGTAGGTGTGCCCTAGGCCTAGGTGTCCTCTCCACAAATCTGGGCCTGGTCTGAAATACTTACTTCTTACAGTAAAAGCCCATTTGATTCACCGTCCCATCCTGGGAGCATATCAGCAATGGGTATCAACTTTACAAGTGGTTTAAAAAGATATTGTTGTAGCAGGTTCCTATGGAAAGAGCCAGGTGGAACCAACCATGGCAATGTGCATTTATGAACATGAAAAGATAAGCATATCCCCTCTCATCTGAAGGCAGGTTCATTCAGAGGTGATCAATCATGATTTTACAAATCAATACATTAAATATATGTATATAAATCGCTTTGTGAATTAAAAATCATCAACAAATAATGGTAACATCATTGCAAAAGATAGTTCTCTGCACTTCCTCCCTTTCACTCCTTTCTTTCCAAGGTCCCACATAATTCCTCGTAATTATTACTTTATCCTGTCACACTCTGTCCTGTCATCCACACTGCACAGCCATCACATATGTTCTTTCCTTGGTCAGAACACCAGGAGAAAATACAATTGTCCTTATAATTTAATTCATCACCTTTTAAAGCCAATATTTACACACATTTTTGTAGCAGTTTTTTAAAGATAAGCTTCTCTGGGTAAGTTGTCAAATTGACCTTAGATGCAGCTCAGGCAGGCTAATTCAACAATGAGAACATACAGATGGCCTGCAGTGAAGATGGCTTTGACAGGGCCCGATCCGGTTATAAAGATCATATTTTATTTATACA
>CM044448.1:59455923-59474332 GCA_024363595.1 Xenopus borealis
ATCATTTTGTTCAGAGAAATATCCTTTATTTGCAAGGAAAAGATGCTTTCCAGCCCAAGAGACAATGGCAAAGTGGTGTTTATGATTTAGCTTTAACTTAAGAGTTCTCATCGCTATTAATAGCACTGGTATTTAATATTTATATATGCTGCTGCCCATTTACAAAGTACTTTGTAATTATACTTCCCAGACATTATTGCAGTTCTTGTTAGATTTATGGAAGCCTATGGCCAGGAGCTCAGACCTGAGTGGCAGACTCCAGGCAAGTTATCTGCCAAACACTACCCATTAATCATCACTATTAGTTTACCAGTAGCCACAAAATCACTGTGTAGAATCTCGATTGAAGGGGACCTGTTATTAACATGAAATAGAAAAAAATCCACCTAACTGTAGTGGATGCTAAATAAATCTATATTATGCTTTCCTTACAGGCTTTAATAGAAAAATATTTTATATTTTCATAGTGAAATCCCTTAATCTAAGATTTTTTCCTGCTACAAACACACTTGGTTCCACACTGATATCAGCCAGGAGAAGACAGAGGAAGGAAAGTTTAGGTGAATAATGCCTAAAATATGCACATTTTGTGCTAGGGTTACCACATTTTCTCCCTTGAAGGGCTGGACATGGGTGGAGTGGATGATATGGGTTGAGATGATAATGTTTAGGGGCCGTGGTGATGCCAGGTGCCTAGGGTTGCCCCATAAAGAAAGCCTACAGGCCAGAAGGTATAGTCAGAAGGTACAGATGCCCCTACTCAATACAGCTAACAATCTAAAAGACTGTTAATTTTGGAACACAAATGTTCTGGAGATATACCATGGATAACTGGGAAAATATAAATCTGAATCAGTGGCGTAACTACTCCCTGGTGGGCCCCGATACAGGATGGGCACCTGGGCCCCCCTGTCAGGCCCTTATCTTTATAAATCGCATGCTGGAGTGTTGATGACATGTGTACTGTAAAATCTTCCCCTAGATAACTGCCTGCCATAACCATTTTTGTGGCTCAGATGGGCCCCAAGGGGGTGGGGGCCCTGGTGCAATTGCACCCTCTGCACCCCTGGTAGTTACGCCACTAATCTGAATTGGATCAGGCACTCACTTTAATAAAGCCCTGCATACATTTAGAAATTGTAAAAAAGAAAAAAGTCTAACTCATGCTGTAACTTTGTTGCCATTGCATGGGTTCCATTGCAGATCAGAGAAACTATTATTTGGTTGGTTTCACTCAGCTTTACCAGCTGATATCAAACAATCAGTTGTTCAGAGCAGTTCTATCTGGGAGTGGCAGGATTCAGTCTCTTTAACTGACGTGTAAGGGCAACTCCCAGCAGGAACTGGCAATGGGGACACTGGACGTTTTAGCTACACAATATCTGGATCAGTGAAGGATGTTCCCTTTCAAACAAACTGGGGATCATTTATCAACATTGGACAAATTTGCCCATAAGCACTCATAGAAAACATCATTAACTGTTTTTTTACATCCATCTGCAGTTAGATCAATGAATGCAGCATTTCCTTTGCTGCCATGGGTTACTGCCCATGTGCAAATTTGCCCAGTGTTGATTAATGACCCCCACTGTGTTCAGATTATCAGGAGCCAGTTGCGATGTATTGATGATGATTGCATGAAGTATCTTATGGAGGCACAGGGAGAACATGCAAACTGCTTGCAGATAGTGCCCTGGTCAGAATCAAACCCCTAAACTCATGTCACTTTTAGATTCTCCAACTGGAACGAAATCCAATTAAAAAATTCTAGTCTCATGACTTTAAAGGGTTGAATTTGTGCTCAGCTGAACTCTTTGAACAGAATCCTACCTTTGTAGATTTCTAATAAATCTCTATCAAAAGCTAATAAAATGCAGGGGTTTTGCGGACAATCATGATCTATTTTATTTTACAGTTTCTGTATGGATTGGAATTAAAAAGCATAGTCTTTCTAATGTTTTTCTCCCTTTGAAGACATTGAGAGTATTTAGTACAAAGAGTCCTAAAATGATATCTAATACTTCACATTCCTCTGGGATTGTTCTTTGCCACATTCCTTAGATAACTGACATTGCTATTAAACTATTAGATATTATGCAGTGCTATACACACACGAAGAGAAAATGTTCTTTTATATACAGTGTGTGATGCCCCAGTTCTTGCTTAGTATATACTGGTTACTCTCTTTATAAGGGCCGGGGATGGGGTTTGGTGGAAACAGTATGGTAAAGAAACATTGATCACTGCTGAAATAAACCAATTATAATAAAAAAAGATAATAAAACAGTAATTTGAAGGTAAGTCATGAGGAGAATATATGAAGAAAACCTTGATGAAAAAACATGGTCCTGGATGAGAAAAGAGACAAGCAGGATGGATTTTTGACTTATAATGGGCTAATCTACACTAGGTACATAACCAATACCAACAAGGAATGCACCACATCCATAATTTTGTGTTTCCTGTGGGCAGGATTAAACTCCAACAGACAGCAGGAACTATCATTTGAACAGCGAAATACTGAGTACTGAGGATCACCCATAAGCAGTGCAAAAGAGAATGAGATAGTTCATAAAAAATATCAAATGGCTCACTCAAGTTTCAGGTGAACAAACATGTTGAAAACAAAATAAGATTAACTGAGAAGTCCTGAGTAGTGATCGGTTAATTTATTCACCAGGCACAAATTGACAGCGAATTTTCAAGTTTTGCCGGCGGCAAACAAACTCCCGAAAAAAATGTTGTGCAGCCGTCAATCGTCAAGCGTCTAGTTTGATGCCGGTGTCAAGTTGGACAAAATAGGTGCTCAGTAAATTGTTGCTGGTGTCAAAATTGTCACCTGTTGGTCCATATTGACTCTGGGATCAAAATTAAAATTGTGCATTTTCACATTTCGCAAAGAGACAAATTTGCCCATCACTAGTCTTGAGGTTATTTTATGGCAAGAAAATAGTGGTAACATTGGTTTGAAATCTCATAATAACTGCCAATCTATACTTCAATTTTTGACAACCTTGCACCTCCATTGTCTTGATACTGCTACTGAAACTGAAGTTCTGGCTGGACCGATTGAAAAAGTATGTTCTAGCTAACCAAAACTGGCAAATTCTGCGCCGGCGTCAATGGTTTTTTTGACGTCGGCGTCTAGTTTGACGCTGGCGCGAAGTTGGCCAAACTAAGCACTCGGTAAATTGCTGCTGGTGTCAAAACTGTCGCCTGCACCACGATTTGACACCGGTGTCCAAATTCGCACTTTTCAAATTTTTCACCATTTTGCAAGAAATTCACAAATTTTCTGGCGAATTGAAACAGGACAAATTTGCCCATCACTATTAACATGTAATGCCCACCCATTATAACATGGCAGGTTTGAACAAACATCAGTAATCATCAGCCAATAATTATGCCTGCTGCAGATATTATAAACAAAGCAACAAAGAGCATTCAGTCTAGTTTATCAGTATGAATGAATTTGAATGAAAGGTAATTAATGTAATGTGGTATAGATATGGCACCAATTGAACCCATGAAATTGAGCTTAGCCACAAAGCATTTTGGTTAAATGCAGAAAACCTTAGGGCTGGCCTTATTAAATTAAATGCAGGAAATTGGACAGATTAAGCAAGGGGTAATTAGGAAATGGGAGCCATGTAGAAACACCAGATTAAGTAAATTACATCTATGAATCTTTGAAAACCACTAATTGCATTAACAAAATGCAGATGCAGTTACAAAGTCGCAAGAAGTCGCTGTAGTATGTCACTGAGAGACAGAAGCATGGAACAAATATTATACATATATATATATATATATATATATAATAGCTTAGAGACATACAGGATTTTCCTCATCCGTGCAACCATAGCTGCTCCCACTAGGAATAATAATGGAGGGCCCTTAATAAAGTAGCCCATGACAAAATATTTCTGCCAGGCTATTTCTCCAACTTAAAGTGATACTGACATATTCCTGTAAAAATAGGAACATGCTGGTATCAGTGAAGAGAGGTTGCACACTAAATATAAGCAGCTAAAAGCCTCCCAAAGCTGCCCCAGCCCAGTGAACCTTATTCATGGCGACCCTCTGACACCATGAAATCATCTTGCTGTCTTGTTTCAGTTGCGCTGGGCTGGGGGCGGTACGATCACTCCATAGGCTAATTACAAACGGAAACAGACTCCAGCCTATGGAGGGGTTGCACCGCCCCCAGCCCAGCGTAACTGAAACAACACAGCAAGACGATTTAATGGTGTCAGTGGGTCACCATGAATAAGGTTCACTGGGCTGGAACGGCTTTGGGAGGCTTTTGTCTGCTTAGATATAGTGTGCAGCCTCTATTCACTGAATCCAACACATTCCTATTTTTATAGGAACGTGTCAGTATATCTTTAATGTAACTGAATGTGTCTCAGGGGGACTTGGCTTTTACTATTGAGTGTTTTTCTTAGATCTACCAGGCAGCTGTTATTTTGTGTTAGGGAGCTGTTATCTGGTTACCTTCCCATTGTTCAGTTGTTAGGCTGCTGGGGGAAAGGGAGGTGGGTGATTTCACTCAAACTTGCAGTACAGCAGTAAAGAATGATTGAAGTTTATCACAGCACAAGTCACATGACTGGGGGCAGCTGGGAAACTGACAATATGTCTAGCCTCATGTAAGATTTCAAAATTGAACATAACAAAATCTGTTTGCTCTTTTGAAAAATGCAGAAAATGCAGAAATCTGCAGGAGCAGCACTATTAACTGATGTGTTTTGAAAAAAACATGTCTTCCCATGACAGTATCCCTCTAATTTAGCTTGATTCTAATCAAATTATTAGGGCAGTAAAGGTCCCTTCATGTTTTTGGCCCATCCCCCAGAGTGAAGCTGAGCCAGAATGTCTCTGCAGGAGTGAGTGATTGGTTTGTGTTGACTTGTCACTAATTCCTCTGATAGCCCCTGACCTAGAGGTCTTTGCATAGGACTCCACTACAATTGGGGGGGGGGGGGGGGATACCAAGAAAAAGCCAACTATCTATAAGACTTTGCATTTTTTCTAATGAAATTGAATTTATATAAATTTAAAATATGTATTTTAACATTTTGCTTAAATCTCCGTTGAGCATAAAAATACTGTTAGGCAATAATGTTTCTCTTAGCAGGCTGCAAGCTGCATGCCTGGGTTTTCAAGCTATGGGGGTGGGTTTATTGATATATATTTGTGAATGGGGTACAGCATTTTCCTTTATGCAAGAGTAACGTGATGTCCATTGAAAGGAAACAATTACCAGAAACAGCAATGGCAGATACTCAGTGACCTGGATAACAACAGCTGTTCAAGGAGAGGCTGAAACCTGCTGCAAGAAAATCCAGTTAATGCCTGGACCCATAAGGAGGTTTATTACTTACTTTTTCTGTTCTATTGTATTAGTAAAAGGCATAAAACTTTTTATGTACAAACACACAAAAAAGTTTGTTCCAGCCTTGTAATCCATAACAACCAATAAAAGCTAACTGCTGATTGGCTGTTTGGAAAACCTTGACATTGTTTGTGCACAACCATAATTTAGCATATTCTACCAATACTGGAACATTTGTATTGGTCCTACAGCCTGAACCTTGAATATACATTTGCCCTCTGAATAATTGCTACATGTTAAATTTAGTGTCAGGAATGTCCGACTTGAAGGCCCAGATTTGTGGATAGGTTACCTAGGCTAGGGCCTAGGGCGGCAGGATTTTAGGGGGTGGCATGCAGCCCAACCAGACAAACTTTGGTTCAGAAATTAAAATTTCCTGAGAGCTAATTCCCATTGCTCTGTCCTGATGATGAAAATTTGAGCAAATAAAAGGGAGGGGACAGGGGTGACAAACGACAGCGGGCCTAGGGGTGCCTGCTAGGTAAATCCAGCCCTGCCAACTCGTGACCTTGCAGTTACAGATGTATTAAGCTGGACATAGACGTGAAGATTTTTTAAAAGATCCAATGGTTATAGACGTAAAGATTGTTTAAATGTCCGATGTGTCCATCAACTAAGTCAGGCGATATTGCCAGCAAAACTGAAGGATCGCAGCCTGCTTGGCACTGCAAACATAGGTAGATTGCACGGGGACCAATAAAGATTTTTTAACCTGGCCGATCAATTTTCAGACCGATGTTGGATGAAAAATTATAAGACGTACGATCATTCGAATCCCACTATCCGCACAATAATTTGACAGATTGGTCGGATTTCGATAAGATCGGTTGTTCGGCAGAGAAAGATCCTTGCTTCTATGGGGAGCTTTAGATGTCAATACAATTAATACTATGTAAACTGACCAAGAAAGGGATGGTAGGGGTGATTTAGCAAGTGCAGTGCTGGATGCATAAAAAAAACCAGTGCAGTTCACATTTTTTCCACCTTTTGCCCTGCACTTTAGGCTCAATCCACACCAGCAGATTTGGGGAGATTAGTCACACCAGTGACAAACCGCCTCTTCTTCTGGTCGACAATCTCCCTGAACTACCTTCTCCATGCCCTCCGTCGGCTAAAATGAAAAACTGCGTCCGACTTCAGAAAACGAATCGCTGCATGTGAATTGTCGCAGATGGTTACAGTGAATTGCACAGTAACTAATCTCCCTGAATCTGCTGGTGTAAAATGAGCCTTTAAAAAAATATTGTAGGTCTCTGCTCTACAAACGAATACAATGTTGCCTGCATTAAGTAGCTCTGCATTCATGTGGTGCAGGCAGAGGGAGGCTTAGGCATCCCATAAAACAGTGATCCCCAACCAGTAGCTTGTGAGTAACATGTTGCTCTCAAACTACTTGGATGTTGCTCCCAGTGGTCTCAAAGCAGGGGCTTGTTTTTGAATTCCAGGCTTGAAGGCAAGTTTTGGTTGTATAAAAACCAGGTGCACTGCCAAACAGAACCTCAATGTAGGTTTACAATTCAAATAGGGGCTACAAAATGGCCAATCATAGCACTTATTTGGCACCCTGAGACCATTTTTCATGCTTGTGCTGCTCCCCAACTCCTTTTACTTCTGAATGTTGCTCACGCGTTCAAAAGGTTGGGGATCCCTGCCCTAAAATGTACACTAATCAGTTAGGGAGTACATGTGGGCACAATAGAACTCTGTACTTTATTATTAACATGGATTTCTATAGCGCCAATTTATTTCATAGTGCTGTGAAATAATCACCTGCCCTTTGCCAAAATGAATTCTTTGAGTAGGGCATGGAAAGAAGTTACCCCAGTGTAAAGTGAGCAATGCTTTTAGTATTAATACAATCACAATCACAAGACCAATCAACAGTACTGGAAGAGGCAAAAATAAAAGAAATGGAATTCCAATGACCAGTATATGACAGAGAAACACATCATGGCATGCCAGACAGGAATGATCCATTTGTCATGATGACATCAGCAACTAAAGCTGCCAATTCAGTTCCAATGAAGCAACAGTAAAGAATATCAGAAAACAAGAAAGAAAATCTATATAAATAAATGATAAAGTTTCCAGACACAAAATCAACGCACAGTCAGACCACAAACTAATATTTGTTGCAGTTTGCTACTATATGTTACACTATATACTTTTTAGGACAATAAACAAGCAACCACTGAAATATAACGAAACAAAGATGTGAAAAGGGACGGATTCTACCAAATTCTCTGCATCCAGGACGCTCCCCCAAAGAAAAACACAGCGAAAAGCATGTTGAACCACAAAGCCTTCTAGTTTACACCAGCCATTATTGTAATCCTCATCAACACACACACAGAAACAGCCAGGAGCCAAATAAAGAAAGCAAGTGCCACCCATTCATTCCGTGCCTGGAAGAAAAAAATCAGTAACATGGAGTTTCTTACTGTGGTTAGTGCTTCATCAGGATGGAGTCATGTTATTCCCACACTTCTGCGTTCCCAAACAAGCTGTGATATGTCTTCAGTTAGGAAGAAAGGATCAAAGTGTACATTCTATCTTATCCTGGGTTTTTTCTTTTCCTGACCCCCTCCTCAGAGGTGTCCAGATGCCTTAGGAAACGTTACTATAAAAGCCTCATAACTGAAGCCATTTACAATGCTCTGCTTGTTCCGACAACAAGCATCTACTTAACACGAGCAGCTTCTTTTCTTTTTTTCTTTCTCCCCCCACCACCACTCGATCTTCCTGCTTTCTGTGTCTCACTCAGAACATGGCTGTCTTATTCAGAGATTAGCAATTATTGTAATGAGACACTGTCGAATCAGGGTCAAATAGTGCTTCCTGCAGTTTACACATCTTGATTTCCTGGTAAACAATCTGAAAGGCAGGTGGAGCGATAGGATTAGCCGGGGAGTAATCGTGCTCACATCAGCAGAATTAACCTAGGTGAAGTAGGCAGTTTCTAGGGTTTTTTTTTATATACATCTGTGGCAGCATTTCCTTTAGCAGAATACAATATACAGCTTCTGGAAGCAAAGGCTAGAGAAATCTCTGGACAGAGGGTAGAACAATGTTTTATAGAGTACAGTAAAGGGGGGTTCTCTACATAGAACCTGACACTGATACACTTAGTACTTTACTATCCTTATCTCTGCCCCCCTCCTGCCCCCTGCCTCTTCTAATTGGCTCACTGACATGTGGAGGCTGTGTGTGGGGGACGGGGGACAAGCTAGTGTAAATCTCCTTACTGCATCTCTGGAGAGAGAAGCGGGTGCCAGGTTAACTTCAATGTAAAAAAAAATACTGTGTTTCAAGGGGAAATATATTCCCAGTTGGGAAGAGTAGGTTTTTGTTCTATAAATTATGGTTATGTCTTTATACTAAAAAAATAAATATAAAAAAGAATATTAAAATGAATACAATTATTAGTTTACAGAGGGTGGAGATATAATCTGTCCCTTATCGCTTCGCTGAAAAATTTGCGAAACAGGGGACAAATTTGCAAAACGCATTGAAGTCAACAGGCGTCAAAATAATTGACATGAGCGACAATTTTTATACATGCAACTCTTTTGTCCGAAGAATTTAAATTTTTATTTGTAGCAGCAAATTTTTGCAGCAGTTTCACAGAAAACATTTGCAGGTGGCAAAATGAGGAAATTCACTGCAAGTCCATGCCTGGTGAATAAATGTGCCCATCACTAGTTATAATAATAATAATAAGTCATGTAAAGGTGGCTATACATGGGCAGATAAAGCTGCCGATATCGGTTGTTTAGACCAATTTGACAGCTTATCTGCCCATGTATGGGTAGACAGTGGAAAGGATGCCTCTGTTGAGGATTGCTCTCAATTGTGGAGTGCAGAGACCAGAGGCTCTTCAGCAGTTTGCACCTTATTGCCTTGCACATTGGAAATTAGGTTTCCTGTGTTTAGTGAGGTAAGAAGGGTCTCGACCTGTGGGAAAAGGGTGAATAGCATGGCAAGACGGCATTACATGTTGAATTTTATTTGTGGCATAGAGCGTATAGCAAGCATGAATGGTGTCCAAAGGTAGATACTGTCAGTAGTGTAAATCGCAAGATTAGATGAGTTCAGGGGAAAGAGCTTTACCTGTGAATGCATATAGCCAGGGGGTTCTTTATTAAAGTCTGAATGTCAAAAACTAGAAAAGTTTTTATTTTACTATAAAATCCGTATCTTTACTGAAAATAAAACTTGAGTTTTTCTGTGATTTATTATATCCCAAGAATGGAAAAAGTCTGAATTTTGAAATTCCAGCATCTCGGATCTGCCGAGGTTGTATATAAGTTAATGGGAGAAGTCTTGAAGATATCCTGATCTGCACTGGGTTTCGTGCAAAAATCCGAAGATTTTGTGGTTTTTGGGGAAACATCCGAAAAAATCTGAAAGTTTGTACGATTTACATTTAAGGACAATTTTCACAAGTTTTTTTTTAACTTTTCCCAAACTGGAATTATTCAAGAAAATGTATTGATTAATAATGGGAACTAACCCGTGTGGATTTGGTCTGAGTATTTTTAAGAAAATAATGAGAAATTTGGATTTTGATAAATAACCCCCTAAGTGAATACAGGGACTGTGAGAGGATATGGGGAGCTGTAGTACAACAATAGCTTAGATTTTAAACAGCTAACGCCATACAAAATATTTTTGTCCAATGCTTCTCAACCACTTAAGACATTCCTGAGCACTACAAGCACTGGACTAAATGTTCTTTATTCTCAAGTCTAGGAATAAATGCTAGGGAAAATATTCTTTTTCAGTGCAGTGCCTGGGGTGAAGGGCTTACTTAACTTAACAAGAATCATTCTTTTCCCTGTGTCTGTTTTCCCACACCTTTCTGCTGAATATTGCTTTTGAGAACAGAGATAATCATTCCAGGATAAATGTTTAACAAAAACTTAACCCAATGTGAAAACCTGGATGTATTTTGTGCAAGTCAGCCAACCATTAAACACACTAAATTCCCAGCAAGGATCTGGTAAGAGTTAACCCCTTTCTTGCCACTGCCCTACTGACAGCAAAAAACAGCTTACAGATCTCAAAGGATGACATCAAAGCCCATGCTAAGTGCAAAGGCAATCTATAAATAACATTAAAACTACTACAAAATTTAATTAATGCATACTGTATGTTGAAAAGTTGCTTAGCATTACCTCTTCTTTTGATATGCAAAAAAACAGTTTTGGATCCTTTAAACCCAAACTTGCTAAGTATCAAATCTCAATCAGAGTGGCATTCAGTCTGGGCTTCCTGGGCAGTGATCCCCAACCAGTGGCTCATGAGAACCATGTTGCTCACCAACCCCTTGGATGATGCTCTCAGTGACCTCGAAGTAGGTGCTTATTTTTAAATTTCTGGCTTGGATGCACATTTTTGTTTCATAGAAAACAGATTTATGGCCAAACAGACCCTCCAGTAGTCTGCCAATCCCCATATTGCTATTAAAATACCCAATAGCTACCTTTATTTAGCACCCACAGGAACTTTTTACATGACTGTGTTACTCCCCACTCTTTTTACACATGAATGTAGCTCACAGATAAAAAAAATGGGGACCCTTGCTCTAGTGGATCACAAAAATACCTGACTGGCCTTCAGACTGCCCCCTGCTCCTTCCTCCCACTGTTTGGCACCATACATCACAACATCACAACACAAAACAACTATGGCTTTAATGCCCTACCCTTCTTCAGTTTCCCTAGTTGCTGGACAAAAGCCCAAGTATCTAGTTTAAGTATTTATATATCCCCAGTTATTGACCAAGAGGTTTAATGACTACTTCCTGCCACACTTCAATATAGTTTGTGGAAAGGGGTGGATCTGCCTCTGCGGCCTGGGCCGAAGCAAGGCCCATTAAAGCTTTTAATCCTAGAGGAACCAGTACCTCTAGCGTCTGAGTCATGGAGCAGGGAACCTGTGAAAGAGGTTAGCTAGAAACAGGTTATATCTGTTATAGACTCTCTAGGAGAGTGAGATAGTGAGTACAGCTTTGTGCTCCATCCAAGACTGGTAGCAGGGAGTAGCTACCCAAGGCTCCTAGATTGCATTTAGTGAAGGGACACAGTGGATAGAATGTCAGGCTTAGACTTCTTCTCCCTGAACACTCCACTGGGTAGGGTCCAGGCAGGCCCGGACTTGCAATCTGTGGGTTCTGGTAAATGCCAGAGGTGCTGCTATAAGGTCCCACAGAAAGTCAGTATTGAGTGGGCTGCTGGGGGCTGTTTGGGTCTCTGTGTGGGCTGATTGGGCCTCTGTGTGATTCTTAGTCTTGTCCTGGGTCCGGTCCATTTTAGGTAGATCTGCCAGAAGGAGTTGATGTACGACTTGACTACAATCCTATGGGAGTCACATCACTCAGCTGGTGTCTCCACTTGGTCTAGCCTGTGATGAATGTATGCCTATACCTTGGTTTCTGTAAGTAAACCTGTGGGACATTTGTCTTGTACAAATAAATTGTTTTCGTCTGTTTTCACTACAAGAACCTCCTGGTGCCCATTATTTCTATTTTTATTGTACGGTAGCCTGAGAGCTGTAGTTCTACTACCTCATACCTGAAATCTTCCACTTAGCGAAGGCCCTAGCCTGAAGTGTTTGAGTCACTTGTAACCAATGCTCCTATCACTAGCTGGACATTAAGCCCTTTTTGGTCTGCCCAGCCAAATTAGAATTACAGTGGAATATTAAAAAATCTTATCAAAGTGACATACCTTATAGACATAGCATATTTTGTGATATCCTGCGGGTCACACTGATCACCTAAAGAGCTAGAAAATGTACTGGCGCTGCTTGCACTTATCTTGTGTGCCAGTGAATTTGCTTGCCCTTTAGGATTGGGAGAGTGCCGATCTCTCCATCATGTGCACCAGGCATTCAGGGAGTGCAAGCTGAATCTGCATTTCACATATCACATTGATCACCTGACAGGAAACAATGCAGGTTCTAACAGGGAGCAGAAGTGCGTAATCCATTCATTGACTGATGTCACCTAGAATTAATTTGTGTGAGCACAGAGTCCATACCGCCCAACATTTGAAAAATGCAAGAAGGGACAAAAACATATGGTGTGCATAGCACTGTGAATTGTTTTAGACCATTTCCATTTTAGGGCCACACCACCTAATTATCAAGTCCATTTTACAAAATGTGGCAGATTATGAAAGTTTGAACACATTTCTGGTCATGCTTGATGTGTTATAACAGTTTTGGAAATCAAGCTAAATATTGCCCTTTAAAGGAAAAGTAAATGTTTTTCTTTCTGTAAATTTGCTCTAAACAGCCCCCCAGATTAATGTACCTGCAAGTCTGCTCTGGTTTCTGTGTTATCAGCAGCTTGTTTCCCCTTCTTCCTGGTGCAGAGTGAAGCCCAGCCCCTTAGTTTACTGAGCAGTCCATTTGCTGCTGTTCCACAATAGAGAGGAAGAGGGAGCCAGTGTGTGCATTAGTAAGCTAGTTTCCCCAAGCAAAAGGTGCTACACACACTGGTCTCTGCTATGTCATAGTATGCAAATGATCTCCGGGACTAGTCCAAGAGATAATGTCAGCTCAGAAAGCTAAGGGGCTGGGCTTCACTCTGCACCAGGAAGAAGGGGAAACAAGCTGCTGATAACACAGAAACCAGAGCAGACTTGCAGCAGGGACTAAGGTACATTAATTTGAGGGGCTGTTTAGAGCAAATTTAGAGATAGAAAAAAAAAACGTTTACTTGTTCTTTAAGCAGCTAGACTCAGTTCTCCCAAGAGACTTCCTTATCTTAGTAGTTACAATTGTGTCTTTTCTTAGCTTAAATTTTTACAAATATATCTAAGTGCAGCTGCTCAGTATTCTCGGCCACAAAGCCTCTTATTTTAATTAAGTTTCAGAAACGTTGTATCTTTTTCTGGCATATACAGATCAAAGAGAGACCCTGGACATTTCAGTAAGAAACCTGGGACTACGGGCTGAGCTTACGTTTTCTATATTCATTATCCAATGGCACATACTATTCTATTTGGATGTCCATTGACTTTAATGCATTTGGACAAAATAATTGCATATATAAAACTGTTGCTCACCTCATAATTGATGCACGTCAAAATAATTTTGACGCCCATTGAATTATTTGCAAATTTTTCGTCATTTTGCAAATTTTTTTGCCGTATTGTGTTTTGTTGAAGCGAAACAGGACAGCTTCAGCCCATCACTAATAATATGGACAAGGGGAGCACTTTTGTGGACAAGGAGTAGCAAGCAGTATGGCATCTAAAATATTTTTTACTACTGTTCTGCCTTATCTGTAACAACATCCACCTAAACGTTCAGAAGGAAATTCCTGCATTGGATTAAAATCAATTATACTTTAGAATTTTAAGGGTAGGGACAGACAGGGAGATTCGGGGAGATTCTGTCGCCTGGCGTTTTTAGCAGGCGACAATCTCCCCGAATTTCCTTCTCCCTGTCTGCTGCTAGTATAAGGGACAAAGCGCCAGCGCCTGTGCACACGCTGCGCGGTGATTTCCGGAATCGCCCGAAGTTTCCTCACAAAGTATCTTCGGGCGATTCCGGAAATCGCCGCGCAGCGTGTGCACAGGCGCTGGCACTTTATCACTTATACTTATACTTCACCCATTGATAAATAGGCCTTTCAAAATCCCATAGAAATTAATGGAGAGCGGCGGAATTTCCCTCTAGTGGCAGAACTTCACTCTTTTGATAAATCTTTAGTTCACTTGGTTGTTGGCCTTTATTAAAAGCATTATACTTTATAAAATTTGCATGCCCCAACCCCCTCTTAGGTCTGTTTTAACCTGGCATATTTCTGAAAATGCTCCCCCACCTTGGATTGTGAGTTGGCTCCTTCCATGCCAACATGCTGGCACACTGAGGAGCTGACGCGCAGTAGGCTACATCGCTGGCGCAATACGTCAGTCACAAAGGATTGGTTGGAGAATTGGGCAGCCTCAGAGAAGACCTGCTGTGTGCGCTACCTTTTACAGTTTTAATACTGTCTTTGATGCTTGCTGCTGGCACAGGTACAGACCATGGGAGCTTGGGTTGGGCACAGGTACAGGTGGGGGCATGGGCTTGGGGCCTGCAGTATTAAAGGTGGATATGGCGGGGCCTGCAGCATTAAAGGGGGATATGGCTGGGCCTGGGCTGGTCTCATTGTTGGCTGCTGGCAGTGGCACAGGTAAAGATCATGGGAGCTTGGGTTGGTAAGGTGGGAAATATATGAGGGGGGGGGCGCTGATTGGAAACCTTGCCTAGGGTGCCAAACTACCTCGGTCCGGCCCTGGTGCACATACTGTAGGTAACTGTTGGTTGGAGAATGGCAACCAAACCAAAGGATGTTTGCCAAGAGATGTGTCAAATCAGAATAATCCTATCAATGTCTTACAATATTTTCCATCTCTTCTGATACCTTAAAGGGGTGGTTCACCTTTAAGGTAACTTTTGGTACGTTATAGAATGTCTAATTCTCAGCAAGTTTTCAGTTGTCTTCATTATTTATGTAATAGTTTATAATTATTTTTTTCTTTCGGACTCTTTGCAGCTTTCAAATGGATGTCACTGACCCCATCTAAAAAACAAATACTCTGAAAGGCTACAAATGTATTGTTATTGCTACTTTTTATTACTTATCATTCTATTCAGGCCTCTCCTATTCATATTCAAATCAGTACATGGTGGCTAGGGGGATTTGAACCCAAGCAACAAGATTAAACTACGAACCGGAGAGCTGCTGAATAAAAAGTAAAATAACTCAAAAAAAACTTTAAATAATAAAAAATGAAAACCAAATGTACACTGTCTCAGAATATCCCTCTCTACATCATACTAAAAGTTAATTTAAAGGTGAACAAAACCCTTTAAGCCCTGTTTGGGAGCTATCATTTTGGATTGATTTACATGCCAACAGCATGACAACCTGATGAACAGTTGTTGAGTTGGCTGCCAACAATAGCTGATGGTGTACAGTCAGCTTTTCTCAAACCTGAGCTGGTCCCAATGGAATATGTGGCCTAATGGGGGAAAATCTACCCCAAAATTGTGATGTAAGTCCCAGTTTAAGCTAGCAAAACCAATGCCTTTATTACAGTTATTTGTCCAAGAAATGGAATTTCTGAACAAACCAATTAGGCCTCCTTTATGCAGATCATTGCAAAAAAAACCAAGCCCTTCAGTAACTGTTCCTTGGGAAATCTTACAAACACAATTTGAAATGAATGCTCTGCAAGGCTCAACACATACACGGACAGGTAGCCCATATTTCTTATTAATCTCCAGCACTACACAGCAGCAGTATAAAGAATGGATGAATTGATGCCTGATGGACACTGACCAACATAAACTAGTTTCCTTATGACAGGCTCAAATAAGGTCCAATATGAGCACAGAAAGCTCATGTGTTAAATGAACACACAAGAGGGTGGTACATTTTCTCTCCAGAAAGCACAGTTTTATCTGTGCGGCATCTCCGCTCACCGCTCCCATGATTAAACCTGGTTATCTCCTGTCTATAATTTATGCAGCTGAATTTCACGGCAAGTTAACTTGTACATCTAAAGCTTTCTTTCTCACCAACGACCCCATGAGGGAGAGGAGGCAAACATTGTGGGAAGAAAGAAAAGGCAGACACAACATACCCTATTAATCAGAAATATATACTATTATTGTACTTTTCAGTAGACATAGAGTAAGAGAGCTTAGGACACAATGGGCATCAGTGCACATTTTTTCTGGATAGCTAAATCCTTAAATCCTTGTTCTAATGGTCATTTCTACATCCTTAGGCTTTGTTCTAATGGTCATTTATGTGTGAGCTGAGGTTATGCTATTGTGATAAACTATTCACCAAACTCTACAGCTGTCATAGTAATGCCACTGCAAGTAATCACAGTACATGTTGCCTCCCCTGGTCTAAGTGAATTTTGTTTAAAATGACCTTGCTAGTCCTAGCCATGTGTGGTTGGAGTGCCAACTGGGGTGATGACCACTCTGAAATACTGGGTAGAGCCCAAACTGCTCAGCTAGCTGGCGTACTACCAACTCTTCCCAAATTAGGTGAGTTCAACAAAACTAACCAAACACTAGCTGGCTTAATTTATAACATGGCGTTGAAGTTGGCTCTTACCTGGGCATGTTCTCTGAGTCAGACATTTTGGAAATTTCCTTCATTTCTTATATTCCTTTCCTGAGACAATGCCCTCCCCCGATTGACACTGAGGGACCTCTTCCTTTTAGAACCTTCTACACTATGGGGATACCCTCTCCCAGACTAAAATCAAGTGACTAAACCAAGCAATTAAAAGAAACCATAATTTAACCATTAAACATTAGTTTCCCCCCACTAATACATTCTAAACTGCTTGCAGGTTCCAGATTAAATGTTATAGCTAAAGAGAGTATAATAAATAAAAATAACCATTTAAAATCTATCTTGCAATTATTTTTTACAATATAAAAAAACAACTTGAGAAATATCTACTTCAGACCAAACAAAGCTGCTAAATTCCAAATCTGGATATATATCTTAAAATCCACACAGAATGATAGTGGAGAGAGATGCCATTTGACACAGAAAGGAAGATTATGCGACAAATCCCTTTGTCTCGCTTCCCCAGACCATCTAGACTAATGGAGAAAATGATACAAACTGCTAAAAATTAAAAATAGACCGGGAGTAAGAAATGGCTGTTTAGCTGGCAGTAATGTGATCTGTGACACCAAAATGTGCAGAGCAGGAATGAGAATCCATTTGGGTGACATATCACCTACAATCAATTTCCTAAAGGTCAAAATCAAACAGAATGAAATGGAAATGCATTTTTTCCTTCTCCCTGAAAGTGTGCGTGTCTTTTGCATATGAAACATCTATCTGTTTACTTAACTGAAGCACATAAGGCCATTTCTATTCTATCTGCAGGCCTCCGAAGTTGTACAGATCGGTTCTTTAATTAATGAGGCATGGTTAGTGGCAGCCCTGGACTGGGATTTAAAATAAGGACTGGCATTTCAAGTATAGAGAGTCCCTCACCAACCCACTAAATAGTGACTGTCTATGGCATCTTACAGCAGGGCAGGAGAAGGCACGTGCCTAGGGCACAATGCTGGGGGGTGCCAGGCACGTATCTTCTCTGTTGCCTACCACATGTCTGGTCCCCTCTCCGGCTGGCGCTACTCTATTTCCGGTTGATTACTTATGCATATGTGCGCGTGTCAATTATGCGCATGCACAGCAATTTCGTGTATGTGCACGCTCTGCCAGCACCGCAGCCGCCAGGTTGCCTAGGGTGCCTGGCTGGCGTGGCCGGGCCCTGTCTTACAGCAGCCCCTCTGGCATTTGCCAGTCCAGCCCTGGTCAGCAGATGGCCCCCAGAGCAAAAATATGCAAAGGCCCCAATTAATTTACCACTAAAGGTCTATACTAACACAAAACATCAGGTTGCAAAGTTGCAAAAACATAGTGATATACCACCCTCTGAATATGGCCTGATGGTGGTCTGGATTTCAGGTTGCGAAAATATAATTAATATAAAATATTATTTGTGGGGCCACCAAGGCCCCTAAGCCTTGATTTTGCAGTGACAACTGCATATACCATTGGGAATGGTGTCTCCATCACCTCAGTATAGTGTCGGACTGGGCCAGCGGGACACCGGGAAAATACCCGGTGGGCCCCAGGCCCTTGTGGGCCCCGCCGCCGACACAGATCCGCTGCTTCCTGCTGCGCCACCTGTAAAGTGTGCATGCGTTGCGTTACAATGCGTATGCGCACACACTCTGCAACGCGGAGCACAGGCACAGTGACGATTGGTGTCGCAGCAGAGGGGTTTGGAAGGGGGCCCTGGACAGCAGTCTGAACCTGCCTCAGTAGGTTACAAGAAGCATGTTTGGTGCACCTATTGACACAGGACACTGAGAGGCAATAATATAGTGAATAAAGTACCCCCTATTGTAAACTATAAGGATATTATAAGTCACCTAGGAGTTTCATGACCATATAAAAGC
>CM044448.1:59475749-59489328 GCA_024363595.1 Xenopus borealis
TCAATTATGTTATCTTTGACTAATAGTTAACGGTTTTTGATGAGCAGAAACATTTAGGGGGCAAATAGTTTTTCACACCACTGTATAGTGAATAAAATACCCCTTCTTGTAAAATATAACAATATTATAAGTTACAGAGGAGTCCTATGACCATATGAAAGCACGAGGCCGAGGCTTAGTGTTTTTATACATCATGGAACTCAGAGGTGAAATCTAATATCCTCATATTTTGCAACAGGGGGTACTTTATTTATTATAATACACAATTTTCATGTGACAGAAATTATATCACTAAGCTCAGATTATAACCAATGACATCACTAAGCACTTTTTATAAGGATATACTTAATAGGATATTCATGGCGCTTGTGTATTATAGCATAATATAATAATGTAATATAATAAAGAATAATGCAGTATAATAAATAGTATAATAGTATATACACTATTAACTGGCTTAATAATTATGTACCATGATACTGACCACATGAAGTTGTGGCGACTGATGGATATAAGAGCAGATAAATGCCAATGATGCTGATTACTTTAGTATCTAGCATAATGACGGGTTACAACCAGACATTTAAAGTTCTGTGTAAACTAGTGGGACAGCATTGTTCCTTATTCTCTTGGTCCTTGGTTAATTAATACTTTACTATTTTTTAATACAGAAAAGTATTAAAACTGATAACAGTCAGGGTCAGACTGTGGGGCCTGGGGCACACCGGGACTATAGTCCAGGGCCCCCTCCGACCCCCCCTGCCCCCTATCTTGATGAGCCGACTGCTTGCAAGTAAGGCGACGCACGCACGCCTTCTGGAAAGGTGCAGTGCGCGCCTGCACTAGTGAGACTGCACGCGGCGGCTACAGAGGACTTTTTGTTTTTTTACGAGTCAATCGGGAGAGGGGTCTGGCTCGGCGGGGGCCCATTAAGGGTTGGAGCCCCCCAGGTTTTTTCCCAGTGTCCCGCCGGGCCAGTCCGACACTGATAACAAACAGTATTACAAATTTTGTGATTGATTGGTATTGAATATATTTCAATGCAGTTAAAATGGCTGCATTGACTATTTAAGTTAGGTTTCAACCCATTTAAATTTGGTTCTATCATGTCATTCATGAATATGTAAGGGAACTGTCTTTGAACTGAATTTGCTCTCATATGTACTGTTTCATATATGAATGTGTTTGTTTACCCACCGTTATGTCTTTCACTATTGTATACACATCTGTGAATGTGAAATGTATTGTTTACACAAGAACGTAGAAAGAGTGATATTTGTAACTTTAATATAATCTAATATTTAGTGTATTTAATGATTTAGCACTGTGGACTTTACAATATACATGTTACTGGGTATTGCTCTAATGCACATTATCTGTTGGTGTTTTGATTGGATACAAGAAATATTTAGGGGGTTGTTTACTAAAACTTGAACTTTTCCCACTGTTTTATTAAAACAAATGTGACCAAGCTCTCATCCACAATTGTGTGGGAAAAGACTAAATAAACATACCCCCCAACGTTTTGGGAATAAAAAGCTGGGACAAAAAAGTTGCAATGCGCGGTGAAATTTTTGGCCACGCCCATTTTTGTACCCACACCCCCTAATTACCATATTGATTTTACAACACTTGGCAGGTTATGAAACATATTTGAACATATTTCTGTTTTTATTTTCCAGTTATTACAGTTTTGCTAATGAAGAGGAATTGCCCTTTAAGCTGCGAGTCTAACATTTCCCAAGGGACTTCCTTATCTAAATTGTTACAATTACTTATCTCCAAATTACAAACGTATCTTATCTGCTGCTGTGGCTGTTCTGCGCTCTCTGCCAAAAGCCAATTTAGTTAGAAAAGGTTTCTTTTTCTGGCTGTTCAGTGCAGAGAAAACTGGGACTTTCCAGTACAAATGAGGCAGGTTGAGCTGTCTAAAGAAGGACTGTCTAAAAACAGGACAGTTTGGAGGTATGAATCATAAAAAAACTCGAACTGTCCAATTTTTTGGGATTTGACGATGAAAACCACAAATTATTCGGATTATCTTCTAATTGTAAAAGGGACATCTGCCATTGACTTGGGTGTTTTCCCCTTTATAACCCTGACTAGAACAATTGGGTTTTAGTAAAAAGAAACTCTGTAAACTTTTGGTATGATGCAGAGAGTGATATTTTGAGACAATTTGCAAATGGTTTTCATTTTTATTATTTAAAGTGTTTGAGTTATTTAGCTTTTTAGTCAGCATTATAAACAAACAATCAGGTTGCTAGGGTCCAAATTACTCTAGCAACCATGCATTGATTTGAATAAGAAAGTGGAATATGAATAGGAGAGGACCTTACTAGGAAGATGAGCAATAGAAAGTAGCAGTAATAATAAGTGTATAGCCTTAAAAGAGCATTTGATTTGTGTTTGGTAGCCGAATATGAGTAGAGTATAACAGTGCTTTAATAGCAGGCTCATGCAGCCATTACACAACAGTAACATCAACTCTAGCACCTTAAGCAGTATAGACAGTACTGTGTATGCACAGTATAACTCATGTGCACAGTGACACCTGCAGGTCATTTGTATAAACACCACAATTTGCTTTTAAATGGGGTCAGCAACGCCCATCTGAAAGCTGGAAAGAGTCAGAAGAAAAAGGGAAATAATTATAAAACTATAAAAAATAAATAATGAAAACCAATGGAAAAGTTGCTTAGAACTGGGCATCCTATTACATACTAGAAGTTTACTTAAAAGTACTTAATGTTGACATTGTTTCCTTCTGCACACCCATGTGGTGATGTCTGTTACATGGTTTCTTTTGATGAAGTAAACGTATTTTGTTAGAACTCCATGTAAGTGCATTCACTTTTTTTATATTTGTATTTTCGCTAAATATATATATTATAGACCATTGCAATGCATTTGCATACTGTCCTGTTTTTAGAGGGAGAGTCCCTCTATTGACAGCTCAACCTGCAGTCCTTCATATGTACTGGAAAGTCATGTTTTTCTCTGCACTGAACAGCCAGAAAAAAAAAACAGTTTCTAACATAATTGGCTTTTGGCAGAGAGCCCAGAAAAGCCACAGCAGCAGATAAGATACTTTTGTGACAATTTCAAGATAATCAAATAAGTAATTGTAACAATATAAGATAACAGGTCCCTTGGGAAAAGTTAGACTCACAGCTTAAAGGGCAATTCACCTTCATTAGCAAATCTAACAAAAATAAAAAAAACACAGAAATATGTTCAAACTTTCATAACCTGCCAAATGTTGTAAAATGAACATGGTTAATTAGTTTGTTTGGTCACAAAAATGGGTGTGGTCAAAAAATATTGGCACGCTAAGCAAGGAAACTTTTGGTCCCTCTTTTTTATTTCCAAAATGTTAGGAGGTACGTATTTGCATTTGTTTATATAATTATGTCTATATTTACATTTAATTAGCGCTAATAAAGACAAACCAAAGCAGAGTATATACCATTATGCCGCATCTCTGTGTAAGTGTGAAAATCCGGGCACACAAACAAGCTGAAACACATCACGACATGCTGACACATAGATACTCATTAATAATGTAAGTAAACAGCAAGTGTCTGCCTCCCCCCCCACCTCTAACTGCAATTCATAGTCTAGGAATTAATGCATTTGATTAAAGTGGCATTTTAGAAATACAAAGCTCGTGTCAATGGGTGTATGCAGAGAAACAGATGCCCAGAAGTGTGAGATTTAAGATGCTCCTGCCTTCCTATCTCTAAATATAAATGGGTACACACACACACACACACACTGAGCTTGGGAGAATACAATGTTCAGTTTGCTGCATAAGAACAGACATTGCATAACAATGAGATTTGCTAATGAAATCAACCTAGAATACATATGTATTAAACCAGGACCCCGGTGTCATTTGCTTTTTGCATCATTTCTCTGCTCAGTCATTCTTCCTTCCCCCCCACTCAACCTTTCAGAATTACTCCCTCTCTCTCTGTGAGATTCCTTTGCTCTGAGCGAGAAATGTTGTTAAAGGAATAATAACACCAAAAAAATTTAAGTGTATTAAAGGGAAACTATCATGGGAAAAAAAGTTTTTTTTTTTTAATGCATCAGTTAATAGTGCTGCTCTAGCAGAATTATGCATACTGCTATACAATTAATCCCTGCACAACAGAGCTTGCAATCTAGGCTTAGCACCTAAAGCACTAGCAGAGTAAGGGCCTATACATATTGTGCGGTCAAATGCTGCAATGTAAATACAATACATCTGGTTAACAGAAGTCTGCTGCATCTAGAACATGTTAAGGGCCTCATTTAGAGCAGTTCAGGGAACTTTGAACCACAAGGGTGGCTCCTACTGTTATATCTGAGGGTGTCTTTTTCCTTTTGGCTATTGCGAAGGCCTCAGGCTAGTTAAGGAATATGATAGCTCCCACACATAGGTATAAATACAAGTTTAGAACAAACATATCTATGAGATCGTAGAGACCATGCATTAAAAATGGCACACTTCCTGTTTAACCACTGCCCCAATGCTGTACCCTGCTGTAAGTTGTTATCCAGCTGCTTTTGTGAGGGAAGTAAAATCCTTTGAATTTGAATATCGAATTTTACTGCTATTCGAATATTCGAACGATGGAATAGGAAAAATTCAATCATTCGATTAAAACGGTCGAATCGAACAATTCGAACGATTTTAACCCTTCGATCGAATTTTTCCTATTCGATCAAAAAAAAAACTTTAAAACACCTATGGGAGCTTCCCATAGGATTTTAAAGCAATTCTGTAGGTTCAATCTGGCGAACTGGCCTATCAAATATATATATATTTTTTTTAAAGGGGAAGTACTTCAACCATCGAATAGTCGAATATTCAAATACAATTAAATTTGAATATTCAAATTATTCGAATCAGTCGAATATTGAAAATTCGATGGTCGAAGTTGCCTAGTTTACATATTCGAAAATTCGAATTTGAATCCTTTTGAAATTCGATCAAACTTCGAATCCTTCATGTGAATTTAGTAAATCTGCCCCAAGTAATTGCAGAAATTCAAGAAATATCTTAGAATGTGACACTGCCTCACCAGTTTGCAGGGCTTTTATGTAAACGCTGACCATTAAGAAAATCGCTGTGGCTGTAAAACAAGTTTATATTGCTTTGTAATGAAACAACTCAATTTATACTGAATTATGACGCCGCCATTTCTCTACTTTTATCTTATAGAAAGGAAGGAGGATTTATTAAAGCGCTGGGAACTGTTGAACAGTAGAAGGTCACTGCTTGTAAGCTGAGCTGCTAGCAAAAACAGCTATGATGCTCCTAAGCTGCCATTTTTCTTCCTTGACAATGACTCCATCTGCCACCGAGCCATTTGTAGCCTCCGAGTCAGAATATCAATGATTTCCTACCATCCTGCTAGTCTGCTTTCACCTTGACATCACCTCTGAAACAATGTATACAGCAGATGATACAAATGCTCTCGCAGCAAGCTCAGATCTGGGCTTCTTTCAGCAGAGAGATTATTTACACTGGGTTAACATTCTGATGCTTTGTTTCAATAATATTAGCATCAATCTGAATGCCCGCAATTCACTAATTGTTTGCATAAAAATATTGTATATACTGTATGTGTCACCGTGGGTTCAGAATGGATGCCATATTCATGTATTATCAATTTACATGTATTAATTTATGAATATGGGTAACATTTTATTATTATCTTTATATAGTGTCAATATATTCCAGAGCACTTTACAGAGATTACACATCATTCACACCAGTCCCTGGAGCTTACAATTTAAAGTACCTATCACATTGACAGACGTTGGGGCCAATTTTATCAGGAGTCAGTTAATCAGTCTGTATGTTTTTAGAGTGTAGCATTCATTAAAATTCTATACATTCATGTGATAATTTTCATTTTGAAAAAGGCTACATGAGGCAGAGTCCTCTTACCTTTTGTATCACTTATATTTTTTATGTAAGCTGTATATTCAGTGTATACACCCATTTATTGTACAGTAAGGCAAAATATGTTGGTGCTTTATAAATGCATGAAATAATAATAAGCAGTTCCACATGTGATTGGCATGTCTTCTCAATGTATATGCAAGCAAATAATCAACACACACACCCTCACTTGCCTGCATCCATTGTACATACTTTTGTTCTGCACACAAATATACTATATGCACAAGTTAATATGATAAGTGTGAATTATTGATAAACTGCTGACATTTCTGCATATAGGAACAACAGGAGAGAGTGGTGTATCAACTGAAACAGAAGATGATCCTTGCTTAAACAGGAGATGAACACAGTTTATATGATAATCCTTTATATAGGGATGTTTGCCTTGAATTTTTACCTTTAAGTATGGTGAAGTTCATAGGCATTTTATAGCTTTTGTATGCACTACTAAATAGTTACATATTTAAATGGAGTTGAAAAAAGACAAACTCCATCAAGTTCAACCCCTTCAAATGAAAACCCAGCATCCATACACACACCACTCCATACCTTCACGTAAATTATGTATATACCCATATCTATACTAACTTTAGAGTTTAGTATTCCAATAGCCTTTGATATTATGTCTGTCCAGGAAATCATCCAAGCCACTCTTAGGGCAGAGACACGTGAAGATTCTGGGAGATTTAGTCGCCTGGCGACAAATCACCGGTTCTCCCCAAAAAAACCTTCCGCTGGCAAGAATCTAAATCGCCGGTGGGATGGCACTTAGAGCGCTTCGCTTTCTGAAGTCAACCAAAGTTTTCGCACTATGACTGGGCCGGCAGGGCACCAGGAAAAAAAACAGTGGTCCCCATTCACCATGGACCAAGACTGCTTACCCCCTCCCTACTGGCACTTCGGCTGGCCCCCACACCACCCCTGATGGCCCCATACCCCCCCTTGTTGACTGGGATCTGTGGCCCACCCCCCACTGGCTGAAATTGACAGGTTCCAAAATGACAGAAGAGGTATGCAACAGGTGTTGGAGGGATGAAAGTTTGTGAAGGAGATGAGGGTGATGGGCCCTCAACGTAGCGTCCCAGTGTGCTCTGAGCCCACAATTAACACTGGTAAACATGAAACATGATACCTTTTAAGGGCTCTTACATACAGGCTTTTTTATAGATTTGACACTCGTTTGAGATGTAAGCTTGAACTCTCCCTAAATACACTCTGCCTGATGAACTCATGAACTTTCAGCATTGTGGTTTACTCCATTTGTATTCCACTGTGTTTTTTTAGATGCAACAGGCATGCAATTTCTTACCCTTAATGCGCTGCATATATTGCATTTGTTCTGGCTCAGCATGTGTTTGTAAGTCTGTAAGAGGCCTAATAAAATAAAGAAGCTGACAATGGGAATAGCACAACAGCAATAAAAACAAGACAGCCCAAACAGTTCTGACATGCCCTCCAGTGCTGTTGCATGGTGTTGCATGGTATTGCGTGGTGTTGCATGGCGTTGTGTGGTGTTGCATGGCATTGCATTGCGTTGCATGTAGGGTTGCCACCCGGCCGGTATTTTACCAGCCTAGCCGGTAAAACACCAGCCAAGGCCGGGGCTGGTATTACAAATTTACCGGCAATGTAGCTGCCGGTAAATTTGTAATACCCCATAAAAAAGGCCCCTGCCCTGCCTTAAACGCATTTAATACTTACCTTTTTCGCGTCTTCAGCCGATCGCTGCCGGTGGCTCCGCCCCTTTTACATCACGCCATGCCCCTTTTATGTCAGGAACCGCCCCTTTTACGCCAGGACCGACCCTTTTGACTCCGCCCCCCCACCGGCCGGTATAAAATTTTAGAAAAGGTGGCAACCCTAGTTGCATGGCAAGAACAGATAAAATCTGACACACAAAATCTGATCAAAATAGTGTAGATTTAACCTTAGGAAACACAAATAAAGATGATTTAACACTCTCATATTAATTTGCCCCTGGTGCATGAGTTCCACCCTTTAGCTACTCTCTCTGCTACATGGACTGGGACATAAAACCTAAAATTCAAATTTGCTCCTATTAATCCATGCAGTCCTTAACCCTGTATGTATGGCATTAGGAGCAGCTAATAATCTGCACATTAAAATCCATAACCTTAATAAGAAGCCTCCTGTTTTTTAGGAGAAGCCCAGTAAATTTTTTCCCTCCTTCTGTCTTTGGTAAAGATAAGCACTAATCTTAATATTAAGACCCACACACACGCAAAACCCCTATTTAATTCTAAGCCCCTGTATTTACCATCTGTATAGAAAGCCTAATAAAGAACTTATTTTCTAAGAAAAGCTGACCAACTGATGTCACTATGACTAGCTTCTGCTTCTTGCCCTTGATTGAAATCCAAGAATATGGCTAGTCACAAGTAATTAGCCCTGCTAATTAAAATGACAATTTATTCTTATATGTTTGTGCAGCCAGAGCTCAGAATCACATTGCTTGCTCCAATATGGGGATTACTGAAATCCTACAACCAACAGGGGCTTGTAACCGAGCTCTAAGAAAATATTATTGGTGAGAAATGGAATTAAAGCAAATGACATCTATTTCAATATAATTCATTCTAGGGTTCAAGATCAAGGACTGCGCCCAACAGACACAATGTCAGCATTAGCATTATTTGTATTATTTACAATTATTTATAGAGCACCTGCATGAATAATAAAAGGAGAACACTAAATCTGTTCCTAGAAATAAGAACAACTGTTTGCTGCTGAGACAGAGTATATAGAAAGCCAAGATATTCACAGGGGACAGGTTTAATTGTGGAACAATGTGTATAGTAAGGCAGTATGGTTTCATGGAAGAAGCTGTAACTATGCAATAGGTGTGTACAGTATAGCAATATGGTGTCAGGGAAGGGGTTTAAACTATGAGATAAATGTGTGTATTACAGCAATATACCATCAAAAGCTGCAACGGTGCAATCGACATATATATAATATAAAGTATATGTACGTAAGGCAATAGGGTGTCAGGGAAGGGGCTGCCATTACAGTGAGACAGCTGTATACATTCAGGCAATATTCTGACAAGAAAGGCAAAGTCAGTGTGACATAGTGCGGCAAATTCACTAAGCGGCGAAAATGCGCTAGCGTTGCCTTCGCTAATGTTTGCCGCACTTCGCCAGGCAAATTTTCGCCAGCACTACGCAAATTCACTAAAGTGCGAAGTTACGCTCAGGTCGGCAAACAGGCAAAGCGCATTTACGCTAGCGATGCCTAATTTGCATACAGCACGAATTTCAAAGTGTAATAGAAGTATATGTTTCAGCCATTACTTTACACTACACAAGCCCAGGAAACTTTTAATAAATAAAATAAAGTTGTCCTATTGCCCTAAACAACTACTGTATAGTTGAGTTGCCATATGTTAGGAAATGTAGGGGGGGGAAGGAGGGTAACCCTAAAAAAAATGTGCTCTTTTTCAGACTATCATCCTACAAAAGGTAAAACACGAGTTGTTTGGGACTTAGAAAAAAAATTTTTTTTTCAAACTCATATCTATTGTATTGAAATTCACCAGGTCTGACCTGGCGAAGTAACGTCTAGTGTAAGTGGTAACGTTCAATAAAATGGTCATCTTAGTGAATTTGCGTAATTACATCAGTAATTTGCCAGTGCGCAACTTCGCCTGGCTTTAGGGTGCGAAATTGCGCTAGTCTATCTACTTCGCTAGGGAAAATTCGCCAGAGTCTGTGTTAGTGAATTTGCAAAGTTATGAATTGACGTCACACTGGCGAATTAGCGCTTGTGTTAGACACTTCGCACTTTAGTGAATTTGCCCCAGTAAGTCTAATTTACTGATGCCCCATAAGTGCATTTAGTAATGCAACATGGTGTCTGTTAGTGTGAGTCAAGGAAGGGGCTACAACTGTGAAATAGTGCAGAGCCAAACCAGTTGAATGCCCTAGGAAGTAGGTGACAAGAGGTCTCTGGAGTGACCTGGACTAGGGGCTAGGCAATCAGTAGATGGTACATGCCTCGCACTCCCCAACTTTGTGACCTAGGCATGCATTTGCCTACCCTTGTTCTAGCTCTTTATGAGATTATTTCAGTAATTATAGAAAGGCAATAAGGTATAAATCAATTGGTTGCAACTGTAATCAGTAAAGTATCTACTTGGTGCTGGGCCCCTCCAAAAAAAAATCTTCAGGGGGCCTGGTGGCAAAGCAAGTCCTACCAGGCCCTTCGCTGGCTCACCTAACCTGTTCCTTGTCTGTATGACATGTGCAGGTAAGACACCAACTGGGGAGGGGGGGATTTATTTTCAATTATAGAGGAAGCAAATTCTGTGGTCCTAGCCCTCCAGCGCCGCCCATGAGGGGTGAGCTTCCTCTGTAGTTACACCAGTATATATCAATATGGTGTTCACACATCAGTGTGAAATAATATGTATAGTGTGACTGGATGGTGTCAATAAGACCTTATATTAGAACTTATTAACCTGTGGCTCTATAGCTGTTGTGAAAAATGCAAGTCTCATCAACTTCTAGTCAGTGCTGTATTCTTCTGCCATAACGCTGCTCCTTAATGTACAAGTTGCAGTTCTATGATAGAGCTACAGCTCATATAATAGTTTTTTTATCCTGGGCCTCAACACCCCTAAGGATATACTTTCTTTCTCACTTTCCTCACATCATATGTAGCCACTACATTTCCTAATGTGGTTGGGGACATGTCGGACCATAACCACACAAGTTTGCTAAACTGATTTTTGATCACCGAACTAAAAAAATATTTGAGCTCGCCCAGTCCCCACCATAGTATTTTTCATTGACACTTTCCCAATTAATTGTAGCATAACAGCTTCTCATTTGTAACTAAAATGTGTTTTCTTTGCAGCTCCTGTGACTAGAATATTAACATGACAAGTTGAACAGACGCCGCTCTTCAGTCTTATGGTGTTAATAAATGGCATATGCATACTTATTAATAAGCACAAACACCCCTGCTCCATTGTGTAGGAAATAGCGTGGTCTCCAGGCTCCAAGCTGCAAATCACAGAAGTGTCATTAGTCCAAACATACCGTAAAGCTGCTATAAAACATGAGGAAATGTCTAACACCAAATCCACAATATTTTAAAGAGATACTGACACTTTTCCTTTTTTAAAAGAGAAAAATGTCGGTATCACTTCAAAATACATATATGAGTGGTAAATTAACTGTAAAATATAGTACTTTTAATTGTTTAAAATCAGTGCTTGGTGATGGTGTCTGAGTATTTCAGATCCCAAATCCATTTGTCACCTTTACATGTGTTTCAGACAGCAGGTTTCACCATAGTTCTCGCTGGGGGAACTAATAGATAGGGTTGCTTGGACTACCCCCATTTGGTCTCATTACAGTGGCAGTTTTGCACAAATGCTACTGAAAGTTACCTTGGGGTTCCGTGGCCTGTACAAAACTACTTGTCCTGAGACCTTAATGTTGACACAGCACTTGGTGACCTTTAATATCATTATAATTCACAGTAGGGCCAGGGATGCATTATACCTTATAAAACATAAGTGATACTCATAGTTCCCTGAAGCCTTTTGCCTCAAAAGTGACTTCTAATATCCTTATAATTCACCCAGAACACATTGCAGGATAAATACAGCACCGATTTTACCACTGTCCCTAACTTATATAATTGCTTCCCTTACATTTTATTTATTATTGTATATCCTTCCCATTAACTCAAAATACCAAGAATAAACCCCCCTGCCTCTGCTTTTCAAGCTCGTTTCAAACTAGCCATTTGCTGATCATTGTTTAGGTGGCCCCTTTTGTAATCTACACAAGTAGAATGACTGTATTTATGAGGAAGAATTGCAGAACCACATACATATGGCTTCAGTATGCCAATGACAGAAAAATGTTCTAATACAGAGATGCGTAGGCCCTTACCATGTGGAAATAATTGTCTACACCGGAATGCTGATATTATGACTATGACTGCATATCATGTGAGCTGCAAATACAAATGGTATGCACAGACACAAACAAAGTAGAGTGTAATAGTTTTTTAGGTTCATAACGATTACTCAGGGCACATGTATCTGCAGTCATATTTTTATTCTTTAAAGGGGACATAAAATGCTCACATTGTACAAAGTTGGTGGCCAAAACTTAATTAGATGTAAGAAGATGCCTCAATGAGAATTCAACTAGCTGGAACTATATCAGTTCATCTTGCTGATATCTTTATATAGTAAGATTGCCCTGTAATCAAACGTCAGAAGGGCAGAATTGGTGCTATTTAGCAATTAGCAATTATCACATGAAGAAACAAGAACGAGTCAACTATATACTCTCAGCTTACATTTAACCTTGATTATGGTTTTAAGAAAGCTGTAGTCCAGCAAAATTTGGGTAGTATTTACAGCATTATTTCCATCCCCTTAATTAAGGTGATACATTTCAGTAAACAAGTCATTTGCTACTCTCAATGAGCAAAAGCAAGAAATGTGAACTTCCCCCACCTTTTATACAACACACAATGGATACCAAAGTCCATACAGTGTCACGTTAATAAAGGTGTGGGTTATAGGAAGTATTCCTATAGCTGCAGCCTAATATGCATTCAAAGGATGCTAGCAGTGTAGCTCCAAAGTTATTATTTATCCAGTGAAAGGATAGAAGCTTCTAGCTGAGATGGACGTTTTATCCTTGGAATGGTATAGTTGCCTTTTAAAAACTAAATGCATGAAGGAAAAGAGAATACATCTGCTGCTATACTAACAGCACAGTGCTTGAGCAAGGGGGTCTTAAACCTCTTCTTTAACTTCATGCAGTGTCCCATTTAAAAAAAAAAAAATGCAGTCAGGTTTATGTGATGATAGTGAAGCCAGAACGAAGCCTTGTATCCCCCTCAAAGAAAGCACAGATATGCATACATAGATATACAGTATATTGTACATACCAAGAATAACTGTTTCTGATATGGTATACATAATATGAAGTCACAGTCATAACCTAAGAACACAATTCAGAATGCTGATTGGTGGACCCCAGCTGAAAGAAAGAGTTAAAGCATATTACTGGGGAAGTTGAGTAAGCCACGGGACTAGCTACCTATATAGTAAATGTGGACTTGGGTGGAGCACTTATTTCATATTCAATATGTTGCTGGAACTATGGCTGAATGGCTGATACAGTGATGTGTTCATAGATATCCCATTTTGACAAGGGGCACACCCCCAAAGTTTTGACCTCCAATGGGACTTGAGTCTAATTACATTAACATTACACCATGAACATGCCTCATTGTACAAAATCAACAGATTTAATTACGGTTTCTAAATTGCACCAGTAAAGATGGCTATCAGAACCAATCATATATTTGCGCTCATTTTCTAACTTATTGTAATTTGCTCAAAACAAATTGCTAATTGGTTACTATTGGCAATTGCACAGTTGCAGTTTAGTACCTGTATTACAGTTCAAGTGTTTTTCCAAGCCAAAACATGTGTCTACAGGCAAAATAAAGCTCCAGTGTCTCTAAAGCAGGTAACATATTAAAATGCCTGCTCTCAGCTGTTTTGTGACCTTCGGCCAATCTCTATCTCCAAGAGCAAATACTGTGAGAATTATTTATTAT
>CM044448.1:59493162-59506031 GCA_024363595.1 Xenopus borealis
TAAACCCAATAAAATGAGACTGTTGATAAATAGGCCTCCAAGAGTGTTTGAACAGTAAAAAACAGCAAGGTCCTTTTCCTCTGTATTTTATGTCATTCAGACCACATGCTGGTTTTGAATAACATTGTGCCATTACTACCAGTAAATTGCTGTTTTCTCCCTTCAAACTATCACACATTCCCGATCAGTCTCTTATATTTCAGAAATGCAATCATGATTATGTATAACAAACAACAGCTCAGCCAAACCATCTGTCACAAATAATAAAATACAAATATCTGAAGACCTGTTATCCAGAAAGCTCTGAAATATGTGTCATTTCCTATTGACGTCCTATCTACAATAAATCTGTTTTCAGATCTTGACTGATCTGCTTTTCCTCTGTAACAACAAGACCGTATCCTATATGTGATGGGGTAGCTAATGCTTTCTGTTGTTTAAAGTCCATGGCAACGGCTTATAAGAAACATTGTATTAATGTAGAAAAATCAGAGATGAAAGGACTTACTTTGAAGAATGTGATCAGTTCTATGGCATCACCGTTTTCAAACCTAAGATGATAAATAAAATTGATTAGATGAATCATTGGCTACCTCAACAAGTTTTTATACTTCTGCTGTAAAGCTTGGCAATTTGTAACCCTTCACTACACCAAATCACCCATGGACATGGTAACCACTGGCAGGTAGGGGTCCAGACAGGGGCAAAAGCCCTGCACATATTGGGGCACTGCAGAGAAGCAGATGCAGTTAGTAGGTATAGGACAGAAGGAAGAGCAGAACAACTGTAACATTTCAGGGCTTGTTTAGCAAATGAAGTGCAAGTAAAGATTTGCATACAATTAAGAACATATTCACAAACTTACTTGCATCATTACATGTTGTACATATGAATGGAATCTGCCATATTGCTTAGATAACAACAGCAAAACCTCCACCACTATAGTTGTTAGCAGCTGACATTAATGTAGTCTACAGTGAAACCTGTACTGAAACAATCAATAGCAGCTATACCATCTGTATAACGACATATAAGCACTGAATGAATACACACCTTCCATGAAAATCTGACAGTTTGAAATTGGGACAAGGCTTACAAAAAATGCTAAAACATGGGTGGGAATATATTATTTTACAGGGCTATGTGTGTAAAGTCCTATATACTTAAAATATGGGCACAAACCTAATAATCAAATAAAAAAAACACTAAAATAAAAATCCTCTCCCCAGGCAGCCCCCAGAGAACTGAAATCAATTCAGTGGTTAAGCAGGGAGTACCCCTCTCTTCCAAATTCACTGCATGGGAAGCCTAGGGCAGTTCCATCTAAATACAGTGCTGAAACTAAAAGAAAGGCCCTTTATTCCGAGTGGGACAAACAAATAATACTCCAGCCAGGAGTCTTGTGGCCTGTGGCAATTTTTGTTGGGGGGGCAGCATGCTTTTAGATGGCAATGTCTATATATTAGGTGACCTAGGTGGGTGTGGACTAATAACTTAAGTCCCTCTAATCAAGTAGTATGGGCCCACCATTACATAAAATGTGTAAGAAAGCATTTCCAATTCCAAAATCAGTATTAAAAGCATGGGATTAAATGAAATCAGCTATGGAATATTTCCCATGGTAGAAGACAAGCCCTGGAGCAAGCAAAGAGTTAATGGAATATAATCACCCACATGATACCTTTTAACATGCAAAACAATATATTGTGGGTGCTCCATTAAGTTGTCAGCCAGCTTACCCATTGTAAAACATACCATAAATAATTGCAGTACATCTGCTATGTATTAGCAAACACTAAAACACAAGCCCGCAGAGCTAAAGGCTTTGGTATGGTGTTTGTTCATTCCTTAAGCTCCCCATAGACGCAACGGTCTTTTCCTGCCGAAGACCGATCTTAGCAAAGTCCGACCAATCTGTCAAATTATTGTGCTATTAGTGGGATACAAACGATCTTAAGATTTTTCGTCCGACATCGGTCTGATGATTGATCGGCCAGGTTAGTAAATCTTTATCGGTCCCCATGCAATCTATCTATGTTTGCAGGGCCAGCCAAGCAGGCTGCGATCCTACAGTTTTGGTGGCAATATCACCTGAAATTATCTTTTTAGTTGATTGACATATCGGACATTTAAACATTCGTTTTGAGACAATCGTGGCCTCACTATAACCATTGGATCTTTAAAAAACCTTAACGTCTATGGCCATCTTAAGGCTGATTAACATAAGCAACAGAATCAGGAAATCTTCGATTTTACATATAACAACAGAAGGAACATTGAGCCGATACCTGTAAAATTGCTGGTCTGATATAAATATGTCAGTGATGCCATATACCCAAACTTGAAGATTTCCAGTTCTTAGGATTAATGTAATATGTATTAATGCATATGGGATTTCGTTTGGTTCAGTGGTTGTCATTTCATTTGTAATTTCTATCCACATAACGATGTTTTGAAGGAGAACTGAAGCTTGTAAATAAACATGGCTACCAATTCCTTAACCAGTACACCAGCCCAGAGCTTCAGAAGCTTTGTAATATAAAGTATCCAGGCTTTCCCACAGAAGCTCCCCAATTTGTTGGGTCATCTTTTAAGTGTGATTGGCCAGCACATACTCAAACTGCTGTTAAGAAGCTAAGCTTAGGGGTTGCTGAAAATCATCAGGTGGAAAGAATACATCTGAAGATGTTTATAATGGGCTTAGAATTGCAGAATTCACTGGTTGCGGAGCGGCCATCAATGTGAATCAGAACTAATTGCTAATTAACCTTGTACGGTGACTTGGTAAGACTTATCCCTGTTGTAAGGTCAACAAATCTTGACCCCTCAAAGGTACTGTATATGGTACGTGGAAACCCAAAGCAGTTACTGGGTTCTATAAGATAATAAATAACACGCTAGGCCTTCATGGGACTGAGTGCTTTAGAGTGGAAAAGGATGTTTAAAGCATATTTTTGAAAGGGTAAACAGACTGTCACAGTTGGCCAGGGGAGAACTTCATTCATTCAGATTAAGAGGTGAATTGCCTGGTCCAACTCTGATAAATCTACAAGTGAGGATGAAGGTGGTTGTTGTTAGTATTTTAGGTGTTTTTTTTCCACTGGACTTGAACAAATGGATGCTAGAGTGACCTTATTTACCCTTAACAGAGCATCTGCCAAATATCAGCTGTGCAAGAGGAAGTCAAAATGTAATGTCAGGCGGCTGTTGCTCAAAAGCTTGGCACTGTCTGTGGAAGATTTGTGGTATTGATATTATTGTGATATGATTAATATATTTACAGGCTCCCCTCATTCCTCGTGGGAAGATCTTTTTCAGCAGTCCAACTGTCTAATCTTTTTCACAGAGAGAAATGTGACAGTGGTCCCTCAGGGATCTGCCATTTTTAGAGCTATAAAAGAACTACTGTCAGTGAAATTACATAAAGAAAAAGTTTTCCCCCTCGAATGAATACTCAACTGACAGATAGGCCACTTTATATGATATAAACTATTACATAAACTTACCAAACTGGAGTATATATCAGTAAATAGTGACTTTTTACATCCTTTCAGTTGAGTCTCTGTTCGCTGCCTCAGAGATCACCTGACCAGAAATAATGCAACTCTAACTGTAACAGGAAGAAGTGTGGGAGTAAATAAATATTGGTTGTGCTGCTGATAAGATATTTATGTTTAATACAGGAAAAACAAAAAATAACAAAGTTTCAAAGGAATGTTGAGTCCCTTATGTTAATAAATAAATGGAAAGACTCTCTGGTTTCATGAGAAACCAAAACGCTATCAATACAATTGCTTTCCCATATGATGTGTACTTTCTTTTAACTATACTTATAGCTACTGTATGTATAATTTCATAGGAAGTCATAGGAATGTTCAAGCTAATGTCAATGTTCTATGGGCCCTCTATAATTAATCTTCCATCTAAACCTCTATACTGATGCCAGGTTGCTAGGGTAATTGAGTCCTAGCAACCACAGAGTTGTATACATTTCGAGCTTGAGAGATGAGTAGCATGCAAATGTAAATTAAAAATGAATCACGCATTATCACAGACCACTTCTCTCTTTACTACTACAATACTATTATTTGAATGGTGAACTACCCCTATTATTATTTATCATTTTATTAAACCAATTTAATAATGCATGCAAACTGATACCTGTATACTGATTATATTTTACATCCACAACACCACATCTGGTGCTGTTCAGAAACATTATAACATTATACAGTGCAGGATTCCCCAGACCCAGCTTCCCTGCTGTATATTTCTTTGCATATAGTTACAATCATAACACTGCTTGGTTGCCATAGTTCTACCTCAAATTGTGCTCTGTTACTACACTTTCTTTAACATTTTGGCAAGTTACAGTATCCACTAATCTAGCTTGGAACAGAGGTTTTTGGAAACACTGCCGAATTGCATTTCAGTCAGAACTTACCCTGAAATAACCACAGAACCTCTTTTGCCTTGTTCTGGCCATGAAGAATAAGAAACCAGTGGTTAAAGTACAACTTGTATTGTCAATAATGTCCCTCTCTGACACTCAAGCAATGACAAATGCTGTAGCACAACATGACTGAGCTGGTTTTCTTGATAGAAAATCATTACTGAAGCATAGTACACAAATGGAGTTTATTTACTAAGTTACCTAGGGCACCTTCTAGTCCTGAAAAATACAGCCAGCAAGTATAATTCACATGATTCAGTGCCAATACAACATGCCTTCCCATGTGACAAACACTTCCAACAAGTTTACCACTGTAAATTTGTGTCTCTGTGCTAAATGATAACAATACCAAATTGTCAATTATTGCATTCTGGCAATACTTCTACCAAGGGGTAGGCAGGGTAGGTAACCGCATAGGGCGCAGTCACTGTGGGGGTGCACTTCTCAGGGGAATTTTTTTATATTTATTTTTACTTTTCAGTTAACTTGGCTTGTTTGCATGCCCCAACCCCCTCAGGGGTTTGTTTTAGCCTGGTGTATCTGTAGGGGCTCCCCCACCCTTGAGCGTGACTTGGTGCCTTCCAGACATGCTGGTGTGTTGATGCTCTTACCTGCGTGCGTAGTAGGCTGCAGGGCCAGTGTGAGACGTCAGTCAGAGCCAGCCATTACTGCCATTACTAAAGTCCGATCAGTTGGACAGAGAGAACCTGCTGTGCGTGCTAGAGGTAGAGTTGCCACCTGGCCGGTATTTTACCGGCCTGTCCGGTAAAATTAATGGCTGATCCCAATGTTAGAAATAGGGAAACAAGCTAAATATATAGGAAGGCCGGTATGTCTTCCCAGAAAAGGTGGCAACCCTAGCTAGAGGGGAGCAGTAACGCATCTTGCTGAAGAGACCGGTCTGCTCTTTCCTGCTGGGCATTTGGCAGCTGCACCTGCCTTTAACTTCTTAGTGGCACAGGTACAGATTATAGGGGCTTGGGTTGGACACAGGTATGGTGGGGCACAGGCTTGGGGCCTGTAGCTGCAGACTGCAGTATTAATGGATATGGCTGGACCTGAGCCCATTGTTGGCTGCTGGCCTGGCAGTGGCACAGATACAGATCATGGGGTCTTGGGTTGGGCACAGCATAGGTACAGGTGGGGGCATGGGCTTGGGGCCAGCAGTATTAATGGTGGATATGGCTGTTCCTGGACGGCAGGGGGGGCGCTGATTTATAGCCTGTGCATAGGGTACCAAACTACCTTGGCCCGGCCCTGCATGTATGTGCTGCTAGCTCTTGACATATCTCTCTCCTATTCCAGAGCTATTCTTCTCAGTCCCTTGCAGAAGTAGATATACACCTGTAGATCTTCTACGAGCACCGGATATATCTGGTGAAACTAGAAGGTGGGAAGATGGATTTAACCTTATGCTTTAGTTGAACTTTCCTAAACAGTATAAGCTCATGGCCACAGGGACAATTAGATGGCTCAGTGCGACCCTAATGAACGAATGTATCTAGCTTATAACTGCACAGCACGTGGATGCAATTTGAGTGATGTTCATCTGGAATGCCAGTTAGTGCCCAAGAGGCCTTAATTACACCACAAAATATTCCAGTGCTTCCACTGTTCATCTGGCGGCTTGTGTGCTCCTGGCTATATGTTCAGCATTGCACTGAAGACATTTGTAGATAATAATTAACATTTCAGGGAAACTAAGACACCTCCCAAAAAGAGGCCAATTGCTATATATAAACGTTTACAGTACTGTTTCTGGTGTTTCAGGTAAAAAGCATCTGAAAAGGGCTTTGCTTTGTCACATATGAAAGCCACAGAATGAAGACCTAATGATAATAGTGCATGTACTATCATGCTTAAAGGGGAACTATCGCAAAAATTACAATTTAATATAAGCTTCAGCATACTGAAATAAGAAACTTTTTAAATATAATCAATTAAATATTCTACATTATTTCTGAAATAATCAAGTTTATCTTCACTATCCCTCTCTCAGCATCTGTTTATATTCATTCTCTCTTCTTGCAGCAGTTGGGTGTCATATAGTCATTGACAATTATATATCTTATAGGGGGGGTCCTTTCCTAGCATGTATTAGAACTCATACAAATAACTGAATCCAGTACAAACAAAATCTAACAAAATAACTGGAAATAAATTCTGGTAATATTAATAGTGAGCTCTAATACATCATCTAGGCAAAAGGAGCCTAGAGGAGCTGAGAGAGGGAAAGTGAAGATGAACTTGATTATTTCAGAAACGGTAAAGAATTTTTAATAGTTCGTATTTAATAAGTTTCTTATTTTAGTATGCTGAAGCATATATAAAATTGTCATTTTCGCTATAGTTCATTGTTAAAGTTCATATTAAATTTCTATTTTCACATTTAAGGATATAGGAAGGTAGGTACAAAAGTGGCCTCTTGTCTCCTACTTCTAATAGGAACTACATTATCCCCTGTGTATATAACTCTGACTCCCCCTCCTTCAAAGCATAGTTATGGCCCAAGCCAAGCAGAGAGCCTACTAAACTTCTTTTGGATGACATCATCCTTTTAATAGGATCCAGCGGACAAATTCATGGTTATAACAGATAATCTGCCCAATTTATGGAAAGTTGGATTGCACCTCATGTACAGGATATAATGCTCACAAAAGATCTCATAAATTCTAAGTAATAATGGTGTTTCCCGTAGACAGTGTTACAAATGGGCCCGTTATTCCCCACTAAAGTAAATACAGTTGGAAGGCACTGCTGCTTTAATTGAAATGGGCCTAGCATCTGCCAAGGCTTATGTTATAGGAATCAACTTGCTGCGCTCATGGCAGACTTAAAAACTCTTGCTTTTGTCTGAGCAGCAAATAAGGAAAGGTAAAATGAAATTAGCAGGGGAGCTGAGAGATGGAGCAATTGTTTTCTACAGAAGAAATATAGTATTGTTCTACTAGGAGGCAGCTGTTAAGGGCACTTTACCAAGAGGCTGAAGATCTGTCATTTGTGGCTGATTATAAGAATGCCGGCAGTGGTGGGACACACAGTAGAGGCTCTGGGGAATGACACAGGGAAGCGAGCGTGAGCTTGCCTGGTGAAATAATTTCATTAAAATTCCTCTACATTAATGCAATACATAAAGGAAAAGAAAGATAATGGATATACTTTAACAACATTCCTAGAATAATGGGTTGCAGGAAGCTTGCTACGGATTGCTACGGGTTTCTTCCATTATTATTAGTAGTATTGCTTGGGATAGGGTATACATACAAATCTTTGTGTCTCGTATACAAATTTTTTGTGCCTCAGGTAAACAGGTAAAAATGGATGCTTACATTAACCCCTTCCGAAGCAAAAGTACTGTCAACCCACTAAGGATGTCCTGAAGATGAATAGGTTAATAACTTAAACCCATCCATCAAGACATGATCCCATGAGAGACAAATGTGCATTCTGAGCCAAAAGCATTAAACAGTACATGGCAGCCAAGAAGTAAGTAAAAGTCCAGCAATTTGCAGACTCAATAATATATTCTCAACCTGTTCCGTAATGCTGACCTTCTTATTGTGCTCTGGAAGGCTCTTTCCCCTGTTAACATAAGACATTTATCCATTTACCAACCTAAAGCACAAAATGCCAACTAGAAGAATAATTATTGTGACACCATGAAGATTCTTTATAAGTGCTGATAAGCAGCAAGGCAACTTATCTATGGATTAAACACTGTATATATCATATAATGCTGTACATATATACATTTACAATGGGGACCAAAATCTTTTTACATGTTGTCTTTATTGCCACTAGTGCCTAGGACAAGACATACTTTTGTGGGGCCCATGTATGCTGTTGTACAACTCCCAGCACCCCACAACAGTTCCTGGCTCAAGGACTACATACTGAGCCCCTGAACAACAGGGTTACACTGCTAATTGCATGTGCTGTAAAGTCACAAATTAATTCAACATAAATAAAAGTAAGGGCATTTCCTTAGTGCCTCCATATAGATTACATATGGGCAGTCCCTGCTCTCCCATACCGAAACATATGCAAGTCAGTGAAAGGGGCGCACTGCAGCTTCTCATCTTGTTTTGCATACAAGGTGAGTGGAGAATTATCCAGGCAGATTTCCAAATGACCACTATGAGCCACTAAATAAAGCTAAGGTACATGCAAGTTTACTGGAAAAGCTATAGAGCAATTTGCCTATTTTCAGGCACACACTTAAATATAAAGTAATAGTACAACTCTGCCCTAGTGCAATAACTCATACCAACCTAACAGCTATTAGCAGTGATGCTAGTCTTGACCTATTGAATGCAGTTATAATGTATAAAGCAGATTTCTGATTTGTATTCTTGTGTCCTTTCTAGTGAATACGTTAAAAAAGGCTTCTGAAAATCAGTTCCTTGTGTGTTTATAAAACAAAAACAAAGAACCTTACCTATCTATCCTCTGGTGGACAATCATAATCCTCTGTATAAATAAGGCATGGCTGAAGTAAACCTGGAAGCAACCCTCTCTTAGACTCTTTACACAGCTCAGCACAGTAAGTCCCCTGACAGGGTTGGTCTGCAAGTATAACAGCACAATAATAGGTATTATTCACTGTGTCTTCTCATGTTGCATAAGTGCATTTTGAAATCTGCTGCATTATAGTATGATTACGAAAGACACACTCTGTGGCAAACAGGAAGGGTTTAGATTAAAAAAAAAGTTGTTTAACTGCTTATTAAATTTCAGCTCATCAGATGTATGTTGTTGAACGTGGTGAGAATGCAGAAAGCCCTACCAGAAGGCTCGCAACTTAGCCACAAGTTCAAGCAGATAATCGCCCTAAGCTTGCAGGGAAGCATTACCCCCTAGGGCTCAATTGCTGCTTTAATCTTTTCTTGCCTGCTATGCTACTCATTAAAATGCACTCTATAGAATATTTTTGGTATAAATTATGCCATAGTTAGGATAAATCATAAGGGGGTCACCTAATGTAAAGTGCTGCAGCTATGTATGAAATGTGGGTGTGGTGTATGTACAATAATAAAGAGTTATATAGAGAACAGTGCGACCTCTGTAGACTCACCCTGCTAGCAAACTTAAGGCTGTACCAACCTAATGCAATTTGGATTAATGTCCAATTAGAGATAAAGACACTGTTCCCACATATTGCTCTGGACAATACTGGAGATGCTCTGGAGCAAAGCCAAGGCTCACTGTGCACAATTCCTTTCTCTGATTAATGTGAACTGTTTTGTTTGGATACATAGTGTGATAATGGGGTTGCCCCAGAATTCTGGGCATAGAGCCACCACCAAAGGCAGAAGGTTCTGCTGTCCAGGGTGCTGAAAAGTGGACAAGTCTGTTGCTGTGGTCTTTGCAAAACCAATGATTAATTCATAAAGAAAATGGAGCTAATTTGTTAAAAAAAAAACAGTTCAGTTGCTGGCTATACAGACAGTTCTTTTAAAAAAGTAAAGGCTTTAAAATATATCCATGGGTATGAATGAGTTTCATTCAATGATAACACGCATGTACACTCTTACTCTCCCATTCTTTACTCACTGACAAATATTCTAGCTTATGCCCACACGCTCTTACACTCACACAATTTCATTCTCCCTCACACTCAGAGGGCTCCCTTATCATTTAACATAGTTTATTTCTCCTCTAAATATTCAGTAACACATAATGACACAAGTTTTTCAACACGGGAGGCATTTTCTTTTTGTTTATAACAATGGGAGCATCTATGATGGCTCTGATGAAGTATCCTCATCCTAAGAAAGCAGTCAGTACCAGTGGCCAAATTATCATGAGAAATAGTATTATAACAGCTTGGCTTCACCAGACTTAAGCTCCCCATAGACGCAACGATATTTCCCTGCCGAACAACCGATCTTAGGGAAGTCCGACCAATCTGTCAAATTATCATGCGGTTAGTGGGATACAAACGATCGTTCGTCTTACGATTTTTTGTCCGACATTGGTCTGATGATTGATCGGCCAGGTTAGAAAAGCTTTATCGGTCCCCATGCAATCTACCTATGTTTGCAGGGCAAGCAGGCTGCGATCCTTCAGTTTTGCTGGCAATATCGCCTGAAATGGTCTTTTTAGTTGATGGACACATCAGGCATTTAAACGATCGTTTTGAGACAATCGTGGTCTCACGATAACCATTGGATCTTTCAAAAATCTTTACGTCTATGGCCAGCTTAACTGACTAGAGAGATCTCTCAGACACTGACTTACTCAATATCAAGTTCCCATTTAGATGTGTTTTGTTTCAAAATCTTTCATTAGTTGGTGTAACGTCTCTTTACAAGCAAAAACCCCATGTTTATTAGATATGCTGTGGTCAATATAATGAAATCTTGTTTTGCAATAGAGACAAACAATGTGGTGGAAAAAGTATTCATTAAAAGGAAGGTGCTGTATTAGAGGTCAGGAAGCCTAGAACACGTGTCTGGTCTTCATTTTTGACATTCTGAGAACAGACTCCTTTGATTTCCTCTACAAAATGCATTTCAAGCCATTCTAAGTCAGTGTTGCCTAAAGGTTAAACTTCTAAGTAGCAGTATGCCTGGAAGAGCCATAAACAGAGCCCCCTGGGTTATTATTTCATATAGGTTTCCAGTTCATACAGATTACAAGCTTTTCACACCCAGCTTTGTTATAGGCAGAAATAAAGAAAAGATTTGTACACTGGGCTGAATGCTTGCACAATTTAACGGTGAAACTTTAATTCCAATTATTCTACATCTGAGAATAAATGTAGAGGATTCTGGGTCTTGGAATTTGAAAAGGGGGGTTAGAAAAGGGGCTGCCAGTAAAAATGTGATCTCAGACGTTTGCAATTAAGTTTGCTCAGATTGCTTAAATTATGCAAAACGCAGTACAGCGTTAGTGCAACATTTCAGCGACGCGACTGTCTGAAGTTCCGACTTCAGCTGAAATAAATAAAGCTCAGAGCTCCCTTGCCTGGGAAGCCTAGATTTCCTGTATGTACAGTAACTGCTCTCTGGGTGTTGGGCTGGTATGTAACTATATTTACGGGGTGACTCACCAATTCTTTTAAAGTGGGACCTACAAGAAATCAACCTGCTGGTTATTAGTAATTTATTTAAATGCAAACTGCAAGTGTGTACAGAAACAAGTGCAGCCTTCAGCAGGCAACACAAATGCAAATTTTCTATTCAGAATGTTGATTTAATATGTGTCTTATTGAAAGGTTTGAGATGAAAATCGTTTTAGAGGGACACTAAACCCAAATGTAAAGATTAATAAATACCCTGGGTGGGTCACCTCTGTATCCAAACTAACATTTCCTTTATTTTGGCAGTAGCCTCTTCATCAAACATTTTGGAGCTCTTTAGCAAGCTTGAAGCCATCAACAAAAAATCTTGAAAAAATCCCATATGGTTTCACTGCAGCTCCTAGTTCTCAAAGGAAGTTAATAAAAAATGTTCATTCATATGAGTGTCTTTCTCTCTATTACAGAGATATCAACTCTTGTGTAAAACACTAATGATGTCCCACTGTACCCCAACATCATAAAGTCAAATTAGGGAGAGCTAATAGGGCCATCAGTGGCAGCTTGGATTAAAATTTGGGGGCAAGCCAGGAAGGAGGAGACTATTACCTCACCAAGGGTTACTGGGTGTAGGAGAAATCCATGTGAAACCTACATCTCATGCATGCCCAAGGCAGAAATAAGAATGTGCAATTTACATTTCCAAACATCTACAACACCACTGGTGCAATTTAGTACCTATCTTTGTAAATCAGCCCCATATCTGAGCTCGGATACCCAATATTTTTTCTCTTCTTGGAGTATTTTGTAATTGGTAATTCTTATAGCAATGTCACACAGTCTAATCCCAGCCAAAGTGACAGACACACCTTTTTCTATGACTGGCAGACAGGGCTTTTCAACAGGCAGCAGTCACATGAATCTAATGCTGACAGGAGAGTAACATGGCTTTCTATGCTTGAAAGAAGTGATCAGGTTTATGGAGAAATTAGGTGAATCTATTTCCGAGAACCTTTATATCAAAACTCACAACAAAATTAGGTGAAAAGCCTGACAATAACTGAACCTAAGACTTGGGAAAACAAATCTTTTGCTTTTCATAAAATAATAACATTTTAAATGCTATGACATGGGAAGTTTCCATGCGATACAGAACATTGCATTCAGTGGAATAACATTCTTTTTTACCTTCACATTTAAGGGCTCCCCCAGTCTAAAGACTTATGAAATAGGTAACTGCCAAAATAAAACATGACCTAATGTCTGGTCATTCACGAGCTGCCAACAGCTTCATTTATTTTGGCACAGAGTCTAAAATTCTTTTCAAGGGATGAAATAGTTCTCTCATTTAATCAGATGGGTATTTTTGTTTCATGTTGCGGTCATATACAAAAC
>CM044448.1:59532187-59549279 GCA_024363595.1 Xenopus borealis
CTGCATGAACCTGCTAATAAAGCATTGTTATACCCTTCTCATCCTCGGCTACCAAACACAGCACCATCTTGCTTTAGTATTAATGTTCTTCAATCAACATAAAGTGTACGGCTGCTACTACACTCTAACTGCTGTTTAATCTGCATGCACAACATATTTAGCATATAATGAAGTTCATGAAGCAACTGGACCCCATGCAAATTAATTTTAGGGCCCCCAACAAATCCAGAGGTTGTTCTGTTTTACCAATATATGCTAAAAACTGCTCTTTATTTGGGCCTCATGGGCCCTCTATACCTTCTGCCCCCCTGCAGCCACAGGGTCTACTTCCTCTGTAGTTTTGTCCAGTGGCGTTTCTGGGGCTGGCGCCACCTGAGGCAGCAGCCCTGATGCCGCCCCCCACTCCTGCTCCGCGCTTAAAAATCAGCATAGGAGCAGGTCAAAGGGGGGATGGTATCGCTAGTGCATTGAGCGAAATTGTGCTCTCTGCACTAGCGGAGTCGAATTTCCAGTTTAAAACCCGGAAACCCAGTTTAAAGCTTTTTGCCGCCCCTTGTAACTTGCCGCGCCATGCTGCCTGAAGCAAGGTTCTCACCTTACCAAAGAAAATCACCCGCATGCTGCAATATTAAATAAATTTGCTAGGTTTACCTGCTAGCTGCTCCTTTGTGATTTTCTTTGGATTCGTTGTATTGGGATGTCGATTTCCCTATCGCTGTGCACCAGGTGATATTTCTTCAAAGCCAGGGTGTGCGAGTGGAACCATTGGTCTTAAAGGTTCTCACCTTGCCTCATGGCAGGAGCGGCCCTGGTTACGTCCCTGTTCACAGACACTCCAACAACACAGAGGTTAATTGGCTCCTGATGAAACTGAACATAGTGGATTGTCTGAATGAGACAGGGATCTTAAACTGTAATATCCCACTGTAGCAGGGACTGTGTAAAACAAACATTACACCCCTCTATTTTTTTTCATGATGCAATATTTCTGTCATGCTTTATGGTTGAGATTACAGAGAATTCAGAACACTGCGTCTGAAATCCATTATTTTATCACTGAAGGATTTGAACACAGTAAAAAAATACATTAGCCGAGCAAGTGAGATGAGAGTGCTCAGCAAGGCAAAGGAAATAAACCAACAACAGCAGGCACGGACTCGCAAATTATAGGTTCTGGCAAATGCCAGAGGGGCTGCTATAAGCTGCCATAGAAAGTCAGTATTTAGTGGGCTGGTGGGGGCTGTTTGGGCCTCTTTTTTGGCTAATTGGGCCTCTGTGTACCTGAAATGCCAGGGTCTATTTTAATTCTCAGTCCGGACCTGAACAACAGTTAACCTGAATTTATAGTGGGCTATTACTTTTTTCACTATAGACAATTAGATAAAGGTAAAACATTCCTTTTTAGCCTGAGGTGATTCAACTGTGCTTGGGTTAGAAAGGTGGACACTTGCTGAGATCATTTTCCCACCCCTTAAATTCACACTGTAAACCCTCCTTCACCTTGTTCGATTGTGAAGTAATGGATTCTGGGACTTGAAATCCCTATGGTTTCCATAGTGGGTAGTACACAGATTCTCTGGAAAGCAGAGGCACTTCAAGTCTGTTGCAACACAAAGTGTATTACTCTGTGAGCCTAAGGGGGTGGTAAAATTATTATTCCAGTGGGCACACAAACTATTATGGTTTCTTTTACATTTGTGGAACCAGGCCTGTGTAGAAAATTACATTTATATTTATTTCTGGAAGTTTAAATAGTATTTATGCACCTGTTTTACACAACCCTAACTGAATTAGTTCATGCCATAAAGGAGGTGTATTTTCCATTATGCATCTCTCCTAATTTGCACATGGGCCAGCCCTCTGAGATTTATTTATAGGGACCAATGTTTGTAACCTTAGCCAGGGCAGGGAAAGGTTGTAAATGGTGTAACCTGGTATGATGAGTGCATGTTGTGGACAGGGTCGGACACTGTGAAAAAACCTGGTGGGCCCCCGCCGGGCCAGACCTCCTCTCCCGATCCTCTGCCCCCCCACAAATAAATTGCGGTGCCCTGCTTGGATCCGTGCACCCTACTTGGCTCTGGCTCCATGCAGTCAGGGGACAAGGAGGTCCAGAGGGGGGGGACCTGGACAGCAGTCCCGGTGGGCCCCGGGCCCCCCAGTCCGGCCTTGGTTGAGGATGTGGCCAAAGCCCCATGCACAGGGTCGGACTGGGTTGGCAGGACTGGGAAAAAAACCTGGACTGCCCTGGCCCTCATGGGCCATAGGTGTGCTTACTCTTGTGAGAACTGTGGGCCCTAGCTGCCCCAGCCCACAATCCGGCTGCACAATGATATAAATCAATTTAACTGGTTTTAAAGGTATTTGTCAATGTAATTATATACACCCTAAAAACTTAAAACCAATGACATCACAAGACATGTAAATTTTAACTTTGCTTAGAATTGAAGAATTGTTTTCATAATGCAAAACAAACCCCCCCCAAAAAAATAAACTATTTTGGTTAAAGTACAACCCATTTTCAAGGTAACTGTAGGTTCTTAAAATCCATGCTTCCAAATAAAACATAATTTAATCAGAGCAAATAAGTGAACTCTATGCAAATGGTTTCCATTATAAATTCAGTCTTTCTCTCCAGTTTTCTAGGCAAGCAATTTTACTGAAGAAACCCTTTAAGTGATCATGTAATTTAAAATATTCATGAATTTAATGAAAAGCATTAGTTTAAAATGCTGAGCATATCTAAGGTATACTTAGATTTCCTGTTTACTAAAATACGTTGAGTCGAGGGACTGCTATTTAAAAAAATACAGACAAAATGCTTGTGCAACAGAGAATCACAACAAATGCACACTAACAGGAGCAAAACAATTAGATAAATACATTAAATTGTATCTCAGTTCACCAACATTTCACTGAGCGTATATTCTCTATGGGGCTAGAATGTCAATGCTAATTTTAATTGTATACAAAGTAGATATATTTAAGTATTGTATTCTGACTGGTTAAGTATATAATTGTTCTGCGTGATTATATGTAATATAATAGGATCCAAAATATTAGTCCTTATTGACCTAAAAGGTTCACTTGTCTAACAAAGGAAAACATTTGTATGTTGCAAACCTTGGTAATACAATGACTCTATAAACTGGTCAGGACTGCAACTCCACCAGTTGGTCAAGCTTCTCAGCCTAAGGATGCAAGACAGGGATTCTGAATCAAGGAGGGAATACCTAAACGGCCCTCGTTCATTATTACTATTGGTCTTAAATTCAATATTTAATACTGTTCAGTAAGTCTACATGTGGCACCAAATGGATCATCTGTGCCAGGCCCGGACTGGCAATCTGTGGATTCTGGCAAATGCCAGAGGGGCTGCTATAAGGTGCCATAGAAAGTCATTATTTAGTGGGCCGGTGGGGGCTGTTTGGGCTTCTGTGCGGGCTCATTGGGGCTCTGTGTACCTGAAATGCCAGGGCCTATTTTGATTCTCGGTCCACACCTGATCTATGCTAGGGCCAACAGAGCTAAATGGTCAAAAAGTGTAAGGCTCTTCTTCTCCAACTTATATCAGTACTGTGTACTGCTAATGTAAGAATTGTAATGGATAGATAGAAATTCAAATAATAATTCATGATAATGTACTTAGACCACCAGACAACATGGAAACATGGAAGCCCATAAGTTTTTACAGTATCTAATTACATTGGAACTCCACACATTAAATTAGAAAGTGCCTTTTATATTGTTCACCTTAAAAGTCAATTACTCAGTCATTCCTGTTGGCTCAGATCCAGCAATGAAATTGGTTACATGATGGCCAGGGTTTGCAATTGGATAGAAACCCACTGTTTTAATTTCCTTTACTCTCATTTTTGTGAGTAACATCTAATGCATCATATTCACAGAGGACTAATATCAACATATGCAATGACAGAAATTAAAAGAATCGGCAGTTTTCACCCAAACCAGGCTAGTTCATTTTATTAACATAGTTACAGGTTCTCATCTTTGGTACATGCTGATGGCCCTTTAAGCAGTGTCAATGGACAGCAACTCTCCTGCCCATGAGTCTTCTATCATTAACTTTCAGACACTGGATCTTTATTAACACCATCTTCCATTATTGTAATGGTTACCAGGCTCATGTGAAGAAATATAGGCAAAATCAGTGGCAAAAGAATGCATTTGCAGCTACAGTAACTGCTTCATGATGTTAGGTTAGAAGCTGCCAAACTGATTTCAGGATAGAACACTGATATTATTAACTGGTAACTGGTAGCTATAATTGCACGACTAATATACAGGTATAACGGAATCATATAATAATCTCCCTAATTTATTTATTAGTAGGTTTTTCCAACTGACACAAGGTCACCCATTCTGATTAGAAGAAAAGAGGTTCCACCTAAATATTCAGAAGGGTTTTTTACAGTGAGAGCTGTGAAGATGTGGAACTCTCTCTCTGAATCAGTTGTAAAGGCTGATACATTAGAAAGATTTAAGAAGGGGTTGGATGGCTTTTTAGCAAGTGAGGGACTACAGGGTTATGGAAGATACAGTAGCTCATAGTACAAGTTGATCCAGGAACCAGTCTGATTGCCATCTTGGAGTCAGAGAGGACTTTTTTCCCCTCTTAGGCATAGTGGAGTGGCTTCAAATAGGGTTTTTTTGCCTTCCTCTGGATCAACTAACAGTTAGGAAGGCTAAATATAGACTAAAAAGTTTTTAACTTGATGGACATGTGTCTTTTTTCAACCTACTATGAAAAGTAAGACTACTGAAAGAAGAAATTTGATTGGCTGCAATGGTTTACTTTTTTAGAGCATACTATAATCCTGAATGTATCGTCTGTTGCCACCAGCAGCCATCACAAGTGTTTTATATATATACCCTCCATAACAGTATTGCTCTTCTTAGATACAACTGGACATCCAATTAAACTTCTCCACCATAATATCAAGTGTAAAAGCATGATGGCTGTAATCCAGTTCCTACGGTTAACAGAAAGCTAATCATAACGTAGTTTTGTAGTTGTCTATAAACAGACAAAGCTTTATTGCAACATTCTGAGTATAACAAGAAACAAACATAGGGTGAAATTCACTAAAGCGTGAAGTAGCTAACGCTAGCACAAATTTGCTTGCGTGACGTCATTTCAGAACTTCACCGATTTACTTATGGTCCCTGGTGTAACTCTAGCGCAACTTCGCACCCTTACACCAGGTGAAGTTGCAAACTGATGAAGAAACGAAACTACGCTAATTCACTTAGACGCGGATTTTACTGAACGTTACCTCTTGCACAAGACTTGACTTTGCCACCTCAGACCAAGCAAAGTATAGTTAGGAGTTTCTAAAAAAAAAAAAAAAAATGTAAATTTTTTTTTCTAAGTTCAAAAAAACACTGGCGTCTTTTACTTTTTTAAGGGTGACAGAAAAAGATCGTAATTTTTTTTTTTTTAGGATACCCTCCTTCCCCCCTACATTTCCTAACATATGGCAACTCAGCTATACAGTGGGCACATGTGTAGGGCATTAGAACAACTTTATTTTATTTATTAACATTTTCCTGGGCTTGTGTAGTGGTGCAGCATATACATCCATTATAGTTACATAGTTACTATACTTTTAAGTTATTATACTTTAAAGTTGGTGCCTTATGCAAATTAGGCATCGCTTTGCCTGACGAAGTAACGGTAGCGCAACTTTGCATTTTAGTGAATTTGCATAGTGCTGGCGAAACTACACCTGGCAAAGTGCGACTTAGTGCGGTGAAGCTCTCGCTGGCACAACTTTGCATGTTAGTGAATTTGCCCCATAGACTGTTAAGGTACTATTCTGGTTTATTCTCTTCTACTTCCCAGTGGCCAGAGGCCTATTCAATGCAAGGGGATCCATTGAGAATCATGTTTGCTCTGTTTACACCGGACACCCTGATGTTATTAGACTACTGTTGTTATCAGTTAACAACCAAGTATGTTGCTGTATTGTGGGATTTGTAATCCAGCTAAATTTGGGTGGTTTAGTTTAGCAAAAAAATTTAAAATGAAGTGCAACATTCAGTGCAATCCTTTATTTAAAAGGCAACTGGACTGCTCCATAAAACTGTCCCAATGTGCCCTATAGCTGGCCAAAATAATTAAAGATTCTAATTTAAGAATCCATTAGGCCTCTGGACCTTAAGAATTGGGGCAACATTTTATTGGGCAGGGTTGATTTGAGAATCCTTCCCTGGCATGCTGGACTACAGCACTGCATTCCAGAAATATTGGCATAGTCCATGGTTGAGCCATGAACCATGCCTGCTTTTAAGTATATGACCAGAGCTGCTTAATGCCTTTAAGGGCTGAACAGTCAGAGAGAGTAGATTGGCCTTTGTATGACCACCTCTACTCCTTTCTCATAAACCAAATAAAAATGCCCATTTTATTTGATTTCTCATGTTATTTTTAACCAAACATGTAATAGCTGTTTAGCTAGTCCCACTGGCTTACGAGGCCAGCAAAGGGTAATTGGAAACCTGAGAAATATTACCACACACAATCAAATTATATTTTGTCTGGCCGTAAACACAGGATTATATAAAAAATATTATAGGCAATCCTAATGAGCCAGACAAAGCTGCAGCCAAACCCTCAAACTATCTGAAGCAGAATCCTCGGAAGAAATTAGCATGTATTTTTCAGAATAAAGTACATGACTGTTAATTGGATAAAACATAAACAGTAGCACAATAATATTCAACTTTTGAAAATGCAAGTTCCGTCAAAAAATATATAGCAAACATATTAATGTGACAATTAGTTCCCATTGTCTTCGTGCTTCCTTCGGGAAGGATGAAATAAGACAAGGCACTGTAGATAAAATGAAGTCTAAATATTTGCACAAATTATTATGTAACCTCTTTGCAATTTATGTATTCATTTGATAAATTCGGTGATATGTATTATAGTGTTGCAAAACTGAGATAGATTTGGGTTGATTTAGTTTTTTCTGTAGCATTTGTGGAAGCCACAAGTATCAGGTAACTGAATAACACAAATCATGCCTTCAGCGATCTAGAAGAACTGTGCAAGGACTTTCTCTTAAAAAGGTCAGCACTCTTGTAAATCCATTCTGAAAAGGGCTCTTAATAACATTCCTCTGTTGAATGAATCATGGAACCTTGCTTAGTTGCTGGGGGTTTTTCCCCATGTATAAATGCAATTTTTCATACATTAAGACAATAATGGCAGGCATGAGAGTGAATTAGATGACTGGAAAGGCAAAAGTCTTCTTATAGCCAAAATGATAAGAAATGGTTTCCTCAGGAGTTACTTGATTGGACATACATGGACTGCAGACCTGAAGGGACACATTCTCAGCATTATGTATGTCCACATCCCTTGGTGATCCAACCCCTCTCTTACCTTCCATGTTAAAGTGATGGATTCTAAGACTCAAAGGCCCTCTGCTTTCCAAATAATTTGTGCATCACCCACTATGGAAAGCAGAGGGACTTCATCCGCAAGTGCAGTTGCAGTCCAGCACTTTTGCCACAGTAGATGCATACAAGGACATATTAATTTAAATAACTTGGGTCAAAATGCACTCATTACACTTATGCTATGGGAAGGTGAGACAATCAGATGTGGTCAGTGTCCCTGTTCCATTTATTTGAATCTGATCAGTCAGTGGAACTGAAGCTGAAGTCAGCCCAAATACATGACAGGAGTCCTCTCTGGCTGACCTCAGCTTCAGCTCCAATGTGTGCAAGTGCACATGGGCTGATCAGATTCAAATCAATGGAGTAAAAACTGAGCAAATCTGCGTCTTCAACCTGTAAAATTCAGAAGCTAACAAAAGCCAGAGCCTTCATCCTGTGTGCCCAAAGTCTTATTCCTTTGGCTCAACTGTACCCGATTTGCAACAAAGCACAAGCACAGCTGCAATTGAAGTAGGCGCACCTTAACAGCATCAAGAGTATTGTGCCTTTGCAATAGCAATACACTGCATTGTGGGGGAAAATGCTTAGTCCACTCTAAATTGCACTTTGCTCACTGCACTTGCAGATGTACATGAGCCTAAGGTCTCCAGAAATACTCTTAGCTGCCAGACAGAACACACATCAGAGTGAGTATATCATATTGGTAACATCTGGGATCTCTGGGTGATAGTGGTCTTCCAGATACTGTATGTCAGCAAAAGATTTTGGCCTAGTGGAATAAGCTAGCAGAGATGGCAAAGTTAAGTGCATCATACGGCCCCAAGCCAAAGGGAAGTTATTCACCTGGGACCTGTTAATACTCTACAAATCCATAAAAAGTCCTTAGTATACTGGTTTCACAACAATCTAATTCCAGGTATAAATCTTTATTAGAACAACAACTATTTCCTAAGTATCCTTAACTTCTTGAGCTGCCTTTTTGGTTAGCTATATTTTGCAGGGGGACACATCCTGATGAATGAATTGTAGGAGTCATAAGCAGGGTTTTCACTTATATGTTTTCCCCAAATGTTGTCCTGACACTCTGCAGAGTGGAATAATGATTATCCCCTTGTTTTCTAACCAGGAAAACCATCCCACTAGAGTACTGTAAGATCTCCTTGTGGGCCCAGGCATGCGTGGGTCCCAGCTAAGGATTATTTACATCAACCCATTCTTACTTAAAGCTCCCCATAGACGCAACGATCGTTCCCTGCCGAACGACCGATCTAAGGGAAGTCCGACCAATCTGTCAAATTATCGTGCGGTTAGTGGGATACAAACGATCGTTCGTCTCACGATTTTTCGTCCGACATTGGTCTGATGATTGATCGGCCAGGTTAGAAAATCTTTATCGCTCCCCATGCAATCTACCTATGTTTGCAGCGCAAGCAGGCTGCGACCCTTCAGTTTTGCTGGCAATATTGCCTGAAATGGTCTTTTTAGTTGATGGACACATCAGGCATTTAAACGATCATTTTGAGACAATCGTGGTCTCACGATAATCATTGGATCTTTCAAAAATCTTTACGTCTATGGCCAGCTTAAGTCTTTGGCCTATATAACCTTTGATTTGTACCTCCATCCACAGTTAATTGTTGTAAGTATAGGCCCTAGTTGTAAATTCCATAGAGTTTACATAGGGGCCAAGAGCTAGTAGCCACATGTGGAATGGTGAATTTACCGTTTGATTAGACAAATGCTGCATGGCATTGCAGTCTAGACTGGGGTTTACCACTAAAGTGCCTATGCCCAAATCACTAACAAACACTGGAAGTTGTCTTTCTCCATCACATACCCAACAACGTTTTAGAAATAGAAAGAGGGACAAAAAGATTTGCTGCGCAGAGCGCGGAGAACATTTTTGACCATGCCCATTTTGTGGCCACACCCCCTAATTAAAAACACTTGTCAAGTTATGAAAGTCTGAACACATTTCTGTGGTTCTTTTGTTATTACAGTTTTGCTAATGAAGGCGAATTGCTCTTTAAGCTGCAAGTCACTGTTTCCCCAAGAGAAACAGTGGCCGATGTTCAGGGTGCTTTCAAAGGCATTCGATCAAAATTTTCCGTCCAGCCCGATCAACCAGCCGACCGATATCTTAATCTTCTGACGATATCGGTCAGCTCATTTCCCACCATACACGCACCGAATATCGTACGAAAATTCGTTTCGTACGATATTATCTGTGCGTCTATGGCCACCTTTAGGGTTAAATAATCGTAAAGCTTTTAAAAAGGTGTAAGTCTTGCTATTAGTTGTTTCAGCAACCCCACAGTAGCGGTATGGCAGCTTCAAGGCTTGTGCGAATGCAGATTTATAGAAAAGGGGGTGTTTTGTGCATATACAAAAAAACCATGTACTCACACCTAATTTACTGTTTTAGGAAAAAATACCTTTTTAAAAGGTTAAGTCTAATGTGAATATTCGGTACTTTATACCTGTGATGTATAACCAATCAATCTGTTGTTGAACTACAGATTTACTACTACAGGCACTCAGCCTGGATCCAACACTAGACAAATGCTTCAATCAAGTAAAAGCAAGAAAATGTATTTGTATAAAATGTCATTTTCTGTATCTACTAATCTCTGGCTTCCTTCTTGGCTACTGGTGGCAGGACCGGTGAATTTCCCTACATGTATAATTTAGAACCATCTGTTCCTTGTGATGATTAACCATTTAAATATTTTCATGTCTCTAAATTTTCACATAATTGGCAGTGATTGTGCACTCTCAAATATTTGGGCAATAAAACATTCTCTATATACCTATGCAAAAGGAGGCCCTGGGGTCAAATACTTGATATTATATTTAGTAAAGAATGATCTGTAAGGAAGCACTAAGGTACAGTGTTGTAAAATATCTAAAGAAACTGGAAAATAAAAGATGGTGATTGGTGGCAATGCACATTCACTCTAAATATGGTTTGAACAAAACACCAGAAAGCACCCTACAGTAAATGCAATTGCCCTAAAATGAGCAGTTTCCTATGATGCAGAATGGCAACACCTTTCCTGGTTCCTACAAAAGATTTTTTCAGGACTGTATAGGGTTTCATGGATTATAACATGACAGGTGGAACTTTCTATGAGACAAGAAGAATCTATTGTTCAAAAAACATTTTAAAGAACAGGGCCCTTTATTGTTCTCCTCCATGTAAGGGCTGACGAGTGTGGTGTAGCCCGCAGGTTACAGTATGTTTTTATAAGGAAGCTTTCTTATAGGGCATTGCTAACAAACTAATGTTGCTGTAGTAGAACATGGATTTAACCCTGTAAAGAACTGGTGTGAACAGGGTTGGACTGGGGGAGTTCTGGGCCTACCGGGGCTGCCAGTTTAGGGGCCCGCACACACCTGTTTCAGACCCCCCAACCTTGGCTCTGCACCTGCTTTTCTGCCCCAGGCCATCCATACCAGACCCCCATGTTTCTGGCAGGCAGGGGGAAGTGTCCAAGTCTGGCCCTGGATGTGACCTAATTTACATCAGGTAAGGCTCCCCATTCCCCCGTATGGGATCCACAAAATAAATCAGGTGAAGCTACTGAAGCCAAGGCACAGGACCATACGGCAAAGAGAATACATTTACTTAAGGTGGAATGTAATATGTTTCTCTATAGCAAAATATTTACATGAGAAATAATTAGCCCACTACATGTAATAAGTTGGACAGCACTACCATAGACCATTACATAGGTGAATGACTTTGCTAGTAGCCAGGGTGGGACAACCCCTCTCCAGCCCCTCTGTGTGTACCTTTTTACTGCTAATGGCCACGAAATGTGCATTGAATTTAACTTGCGGTGCGCTTCTGTATTATACATTACACTGGCACTGCATTTATTGTGCCAGGTCACTGTTATTATATCTGTGTTAAGAACTTATATGTTATATATTATAAGGACTATATACAGGGGCATTCCAGATGCTGCCCCCTGTTCCTGCTCCGCGCTTCTAACTTTTAGGAGCAGATTTACTAAGGGTCGAATTTCGAGGGTTAATTGACCCTCTAATTTTAATCAAATTAAAACCCCTTGAATTCAAATTCGAGGGGTTTTAACACAATCCGATTTTTCGAACGATTGAATATGAAAAATAAAATCTTTTTTTATTCGATCAAAAAAACTTGTAAAAATCCCATGGGAGCTTCACATAGGGATATATAGCAATTCAGTAGGTTTCATCTGCCGAATTGTTATATCGTTTTTTTTTTGTTTTTTTTTAAAGGGCCAGTACATCGACAATCGAATTAGAATTTTCAAATTTGGCCAATTAGAATAGAATTTTGGGCTATTTGATACTCGAATAAGCCCAAAATAAATTAGAATTTCGAATTTTTTAAATTTGAATTTTATTAAAATTTTCACTTCAGATCAATTTGAGCCTTAGTAAATGTGCCCCCAAGCGTCGGAGTGGGTCAAAGAGGGGCTGCATCACTAGTTGCTAATAGCTATTGTGCTCTCTGCACTAGATGAGCCGAATATCCATTTTAAAAAAAGGAAATTCAGCTCATAAAGTTACCAGAGGCGGCTTTTTGCGACATCCTGGTAACTGGCCGCTCCGTGCCGCCTGAGGCAAGATTCTCACCTTGCATCATGGCTGGAGCGGCCCTGTATATATATGAACTGGTCCAGAGATACTATGAAAGAAACTGTGTAGTGATGGGTGAATTTATTTGCCAGGCATGGATTCGAGGTAAATCTTTGCATTATTTTGATGCCCAGTGAATTTGATGCCCTTCGCAAATTTTTCGATGTTTCACAAATTTTCCCAGTGTTTTGCAAATTTTTCAGTGAACTAAATGAGATAGATTCTTCCTTCACTAAAACTGTGTGTAAGTAATTGGGCTAATGTAAAAAGATTGGGAGAAGAAGTAAAAGAGCAGTAATGGGCCCAAAGGTACATCCCTAAAGGTTGCCATAACACAGATACTGTGCAAAACAAAGTTTTGTATGATATTGGGTGCATGTATGGTGACTGATATCGGCAAAAGACTTGGATATCAGTCATCTCGCCAATCAACCAGGTTGGAAAATTTTGATCGAACATGGGCCAAGATGAATTGTCAGATACAGGTAAATGTCTATTGTTTCTACCTGTATATCTGACGATTTAGCTCTAAGTGTCTGTATTAAAAGCCAACAATCTTTCCTCACAGGTAACTGTTATATCTATGGCCACCTTTAAGGTGGCCATACACGGAAAGATCCGCTCATTTGGCGATGTCGCCAAATGAGCGGATCTCTCTCCTATATGCCCACCTTGAGGCGATATTGGGCTGATGCGATCGGATCAGAATGACGTGGATACGGGCAGTCGGATCGTGGGACTGCATCAACAAACGGATTTTTAATCCTGCCCGATCAGCCAGATATCAATCGGGGAAGCCCGTCGGAGGGCCCCACTCACGGGCTGATAAACTGCTGACTGTCTGTCGGCAGCTTTTATCGGCCCGTGTATGGCCACCTTTAGTGTTCAATCAGGCAGCTTTTATTCACCAAATCTGGCTACGCTCTGCATCTCACACCTGATGAAAAAAAACAGTCCTTAAGAGCAGGCCACAACATCAGGGGGTGCAGACAAGTCTTGTTCTCATTGCAGATGGTAAGGACAGTGCCCCGTTGTGGCTTGTGTCATTTGCTGCTCACTAATTTCAATGTCTGAATGACGTGCAGGTTAGGGGATGGGTAGGGGGAGGGAGGATTCATGCCTACAGCAGCTTTAGCACCCCATAAATATAATGTTGTTGAAATGAGCTGAGCTGTATTCATTGGGGCAGCTGCCACAGTTTTTCTATACAAGGAAGGTAGTGTGGAAAGAGCAAATAAAAGTGCTTTGTGCTCATTTTCTTGCACTTTGCATACTGCCATCCTAATAGTAAGTGACCCCTATTGTCTTTAACTAGATTTACCATAAATAAAAATCACCCTCTGCCACCTGTGCAGGGGTCCTGAATGGTTCCCGTGGGTGCACCCCCACACAGCTTAAAAGCATTTAAGAAAACATAAATAAAAACCTTTTCAACTATCGAAATGTACAAATTTTGGCGGGGAAAAAACAAGCCTAACAATAAAAGGAAAGAAGAAATAAAACACTGGTGAAAATACTGCAGAAACTTAACATAGGCTCACAAGCTGCGGCAGTACTGAGTTCCCCCCTTAACTTTCAGTCTGTATAAATAGAGGCAGTCAAAAGATGAAAGATTTTCTAATTTTCTGCCTGCCAAGGATCTGTGAAAAGAAAAAAAAGGAAGCCTTGGGAATCAAATGACTCAAGATGGCGAGAAGCTTGTTGTTTAGAGGGCAAGGGAAAAGGAGGAGAAAAAAATGGAGGATATTGTTATATAAACAAAGGGATAAATTTCAGCAACTCGGCCAGTCTGCAGCTGCTGCTCTGTGCAAGGGAGCAGCACAAAAGGCTGAGTAGAGGAGAAGAGGAGGGAAGAGCTGGGACACAGCAAAAGATAAGATGTTCTCTGTGCAAGAACCTCTTTCACCTCTGATCTTCTATGTGCCATCCATTTGCATAACACTATTATGTACCTGCTTGGTTTGGGAGGGCTGTGCCTGTGCTTTATGCCAAAACAATACCTGATAGGCAGGATTACCTTGCTTAACCCCTAAAATACTTCTGGGTTCAGTGTTACTGATTAAAAACAACACATACAAGGTGGAGTTATGTGTAGCTAACACCCTCTTAACCCTGGGCCATGCTGCTATGTTGCTACTACCAGGCTGTGAATGGGTCTTTTACATTGAGGGGGGGTGTGGAGGAGGTGACACAGTTTAAGGTTACCAGCAGATGTTCCCATGCATTAAACAGACTAATGGCTGCAAAAGCGGCATTTGTGGATCCACAAATTCTGCTCATAGTAAAGCTCCCCATAGACGCAACGATCGTTCCCTGCCGAACGACCGATCTAAGGGAAGTCCGACCAATCTGTCAAATTATCGTGCGGTTAGTGGGATACAAACGATCGTACATCTTACGATTTTTCGTCCGACATTGGTCTGATGATTGATCGGCCAGGTTAGAAAATCTTTATCGCTCCCCATGCAATCTACCTATGTTTGCAGCGCAAGCAGGCTGTGATCCTTCAGTTTTGCTGGCAATATCACCTGAAATGGTCTTTTTAGTTGATGGACACATCAGGCATTTAAACGATCGTTTTGAGACAATCGTGGTCTCACGATAACTATTGCATCTTTCAAATATCTTTACGTCTATGGCCAGCTTTACAGCCCCTAAGAACTAGGAACACAGTTTGTGGATATACATTAGGATTCTGTTGTGCAGTGTAGTGTATTGTAATGTGTTGGTGCTATAATGCACAGTAATAATAATAATAACATGTGAGTACAAGGAGTTAACTATTAGTACCATGCTGCTACAGAGAAGATGTAGACTTGCACTGTACACAGAGGTACAGGGGTTAATGTATATGGGATACTGGATATCAAGGAGTGGGGAGGGGGTGGTTATTATTCCAGGTTAGGGAAATGGTGGGAATGAAAACTGAAACCAAACATGCTAGAGAGCAGGGAGACCTGGGTAATGGAGGGTTAAAGGGATGATGCATGTGTCTGGCAGCAGCTGGGGGCATGCTTGGAAACTGAAGTGCCATTTTACCTGTCTAAACAGTCACCTTTGGGAGGGGTAGTCAAGATTTAATTTAGGGGGTTATTATGGGGACACAGGTGTTTTGATTGATGTCAGACACTATGAACCATCAGGAAGGGGAGGTACTGCAATGCAAACAGCTAAGAATCAATGGAAGAAATGTAGAATACATACAGATAGGAATATAATACAGTACATGGCAGAGGCAGGAGAGCAGCAGATCAGCAGGAAGGGGTGAATGGCAGGAGGGAAGCACAGGGGTATGAAAGGAAATAAGAGCAGGAGGGACAGGAATCAGGTAGTGGGACAGGAATCAGGTAGTGGGACAGAAAGGAAGGAAGACAAATAGACAATGATACAGCAGGAGGGCCAAGAAGGATGAGGATGGGCAAGTGAGGGATGGCAGCAGAGGAAGCAGGAGGAATACTGGGGGACAGGTGGAGAATGAAGGTCAGGGATTCATAAAAGAATCAAATGGGCAAGATCAGAAGGACAGGGGGAGGAAGAAAGCCAGGAATACAGTGAAGAGACACAGGAGCAAAATGAGGAAGAAGAGGAGAGGCAGAGAGGCAAGAGGAGAAAGAAGTGAACGGGCAAGAGGCTGGGAATAACACAAACACTATACCAACAACAGAGGAGAAAGAAGAGCCTGCTCCCAGCGGCGGGAAACTTTGCCCAACAGCCGGCAGGCATTCAGCTCAAGAGCCGGCGATTGCAGCCTGAGAGAGGGGCAGTCGGCCCCCGGGAGCCTGGGAGAAGGATCTTCCCTATTTAAAGCGACGGGGAGGGGGCCCTGAGGCTCTGATTAAAATACCTCTTAAAAACACACAGGGGCCCCGATAATTCCGAGCGTCCCACACTTGTACATAAGCGACACCACCTTTACAACAAGCCGGCATTACTATTCATCCCTCCTCCCCATTCCCAAGATGCGGGGCAAGAACGCTCTCTCAGCCCACGGAAGCGCCTGTGGATCATAAACAATCCCCCGCGAGCACTAACCTTTAATTCCGCAGTCATTAGTGGGTCCCTGGGTCTTTCTTTCCAGTGCCGGGGATGGGGATAGTTTCTGTGGAAAGTGATGGAAGCGGAATCTGCCGTGTGCCCGTTGCTTCTTCCCCAGGAGCGCTGGGAAGGGACATAAAGGCAGAGGGGTGGAACTGTGCTCCCTCACTGTGTGTCTGTGTCTGTGCAGCACATTCAAGGAGATTCTTCCCAAGGTTTATTATTCAGCTTCACTTCAAGGCAAAAGCTCCAGGAACCCGAAGTGACGTCAGCCAACAAGCTCGCAGTAACAATGTAATAATCTCTACTATATGGAAACAAGCTCGCAGTAACAATGTCATACTCCGCTGTACACAAACAAGCTCATAGTAGTGTAATACTCTGCTGTACACAAACAAGCTCATAGTAGTGTAATACTCTGCTGTACACAAACAAGCTCATAGTAGTGTAATAATCTGGTATATGGAAACAAGCTCACAACAGTGTAATACTCTGATGTACACAAACAAGCTCGCAGCAACTGTGTAATACTCTGCTGTACACAAACAAGCTCGCAACAGTGTACTAATCTGGTATATGGAAACACGCTCACAGTAGTGTAATACTCTGCTGTAAAGAAATCAAGCTCCAACAATGCACTACTCTGATGTACACAAACACACTCGCAACAGTGTAATACTCTGCTGTACACAAACACTCGCAACAGTTTAATACTATGCTATATGGAAACAAGCTCACAGTAGTGTAAGTCTCTGCTGTAAAGAAATCAAGCTCCAACAATGCACTACTCTGATGTACACCAGGCAAGCAATCAAACAAACAATAATATAATGCCCTGCTGTACACTAACCAAACAACTTGCAACAATGTAACACTTAATGATCATGAACATTCTGAACTATTATGTGCTGCATTTAGTTGATACAATTAGTTGATACATTTCTCAGCAGTATCTGTGGATAATTAGCAACTATTGGATCAATTCTAACAGCTGCCTTTA
>CM044448.1:59558573-59573030 GCA_024363595.1 Xenopus borealis
TTCATTAAGAATTCTATTGCTTCATTATACATTTTACAAACCTCTTGTATTTGTCTAATTTTATATATATATAAAATAAATTATATGTGTGTGTAAATATATCTGCTATTCTACCAAAATCAACATATTGGTTTGTCTTTGTATCATGTGGTTCTGTGTAGTACTGATCTATATCGGTCTGTCCATGTAGCTGTTTTTTATTACCACTATTTCTAGATGTTTATCATATATAATAATATCTATCTTTGTGTCTATCTATTGTAGGGATGCACAGAATCCACTATTTTGGATTCGGCCGAACCACCGAATCCTTCCTGAAAGATTCGGCGGAATACCGAACCGAATCCGAACCCTAATTTGCATATGCAAATTATGTATGGGAAGGGGAAAACATTTTTTACTTCCTTTTTTTGTGCCAAAAAGTCACGTGATTTCCCTCCCTGACCCTAATTTGCATATCCTGGATTTGGTGCATCCCTAATCTATTGGGGCCTCCATCTATCTAATCTCTAGCTAGATTGTTTTTTTTGTGCATGTATATATTGGCAGGCATTAATATAATTTAAGAAATGCTGCATTCAATTAAAAACACAGAAAACCACTTTTCTTTTTAGATTCACCTCAGAGTCATAAACAGGAGTAATTAGCAATTAGCATTGAGTGGTCTCTTTAAATTCTCAAAAACAAATTCAATTTTCTGATTGTTTGCCGATGGCTACAGTATCGGTGCCAAATTCCACTCATGTCCTTAAATCCTCCGGTGTATTGTTGCAGTTTTTTTTTATGTAATAGCTGCAATTTTATTTAAATGACCAACTGTACTTGTAACGATGACCACGCCTGACCTGATCCACACGATTGGCCCTCAAACTAATCCACCATGGGTCAACAACTTCCAGACCCTTCTGCATCTCAGAAACCTTTGAACCTGATGAAATTCCTATTAAAATGCCATATTTTACTCACAGCCTATATTTTGAAAGAAATCAATATGAAAAATTTTAAGCAGAGCAATTTCTCTATACAAGATAAAAAGAATTAAATGAAAGTATATTAAAATGAAGACTTGTTGTTTAATGTTTGTCACAAGAAGGCAATCCTGTCACTCCTCTTCCAGATATAATGCATTCACATATACCTCCAACACATTAAAAGGGTAGTTACCTTTAAATTTATTTTTATGTTTTTTTTGTGTGGTATTTGAGCTATTTAGCTTGTTCAGCAGCTTTCCTGTTTGGAACTTAAACAACTATCCGGTTGCTAGGGTCCAATTTACCCTTGCAACCAGGTAGTAATTTGAATGAGAGAGTGGAAGACAAATAGGAGAGGGTCTGAACAGAAAGATAAGTAATAACACAAAAATTGTAGCCTTACAGAGCAACTGTTTTTTGGCTCTTGGGGTGACACCACCCCTGCCGTTTGAAATAAAGAATTTCAAAGACAAAAGATGATGAAAAAGTTGCCATGAATAGTGCAACATGAGGGAGCAAAGTAGTGTCCTCTTCTGCCTGCCTGCCATTATTCCTGCCTTACCCCGCTGTTATATAAGAAACAATGCTGGGTCAGGCTGGGTAAAGGCTGGGAGAGGGTGGGTTGACCTTTTTGCCATTTGCCACATCACTCAGGGCCGGATTTACATAGCAGGCACCCCTAGGCCCATTGCCTTTCGTCACCCCCATACTCACCCAATGTGGGTGTGGCTGGGCAGCATGCCGCCCCCTAAAATCCTGTCACCCTAGGCCCGGGCCTAGGTGGCCTTTCCACAAATCCGGGCCTGACATCACTAGAAGGCAGTCCAAATAGAGACATTACATTACGATATTGGCTTTTTTATATGACACTGCAATCAAAATCAGTATAGAATGGCTCCAGTAATGGTCAAATGAATAAAGCAAAGTGTCCCACAGTGTCACTTTAAAAATCTATTCTGATGGTGCAGAACTGCAGCTCATACAATGCTTTACTCCTTTATTATATATCTTAGTTAAGGCAGCCCTAAGATGTTGAGGCCCATATTGATGAAGGCGTCAATAAGCTGTCAATTCTGCAATCAGTACGGAGGCCCCCCCCCCACTTTTCTCAAGCTCAGGGCCAAGGGGGTCTGCCTTTAGTTTCCCTCCTGAATGGACATATATGGATTTAGTCCAACAGTTTTTAGTATGTAATAGGATGGCCAGGTCGAAGCAACTTTTCCTTTGGTTGTCTTTATTTATTTTTTATAGTTTAATAATTGTTTGCCTTTTTTCTTCTGACTCTTTCCAGCTTTCAGATGGGCATCATTGACCCCCATGAAGATCTAAATTCCCATGAAGAATTCGAAGTTAGATTGAATTTTAATTAAATTCGAATTTGAATCTTCGAATATGCAAATTAGGCAAATTCGACCATTGAATATTCTAATTCAAATGATTAGAATATTCAAATAAAATTTTATTTGAATATTCGATGGTCGAATAACTTCCCCTTGAAATTTTTATTCGACCACCTACTTCGCCAGGATCAAGCTACTGAATTGGGAATCATTAGGTGAGATCGAATAAAACATTTTTTTATATTCCATCATTCGATCGATCGAATTGCGGTAAAATCCTTCGAATTCGATAGTCGACTTTGAAGGATTTTACTTCCCCACTATTCCCATGGTCGAATTTCGAATTTTTTTTTATTCGAAATTCGACCAATAGTAAATCTGCCCCTTATTATTACTGCTACTTTTTATTGCTCATCTTCCTAGTAAGGTCCTCTCCTATTCATATTCCATATTCCCATATTCAAATTTGGACCCTAGCAACCCGATTGTTTATAATGCAAATTGAAGAGCTGCTGAATACAAAGCTAAATAACTCAAAAACTTAAAACTGCCAACCCTAAGCAAAATGTATGGAAGGGTTATGAAGCCCTAATCTAATCCTAAACTGTCTTCTTTTAACACAGCTCTGATATTATGAGAAACATGACAATTCGGCAGTAATATGACATGGAAAAGATATTGTCTATTGATGGATTTTGATGAAACTATCAGCAATATTATTTCCCGGGGTTGGTATCCCTGCTGTGCTGTCCTACAGGTCATATAAGCCAAAGGCTGGCCCGTTCCTGATTATCTCCATGTACCAGGGAATGGTTAGAGACTGCAATATCATCTGGAATAACTAAAAATAATACCATTTGTGATACAACGGCATGTAAAATGTTGTGGGATCAAAGGAATGGTTTGAGCTTTGAAGTTGTGCTTGCTTAAGGATACCATCACTCACTGTTTGTAAACATGTGCAAGTTCACTAGATTCGTTCCTGGGTTACATAAATACCATTAACAATAATAAAAAAAACAGTTTTTTTGCATTATGAAAGAAAATAGAATTCTATGCAACTTTCCTACATTCATTAAAAGTATTTGTGGTTTTACAGGAAAAGGAAAGCTAAGCTGTAACTAAAGGTCTGGGCAAATGCCCTGCTGAATGTGTTAATTCAGATCAAAAGGGTTTCCTGATCTTTGAAACACAACCCACTCCTGACTAAGTCATTCACCAGTATTTATAGGCCAACCATTGCCCGCTACTATATGCACCTAGAAAGTGGTGGATTAATGCATGGAATAAGGTGGATTAATGCGCTGGTTACCCTACTGTGATCAGGGTCCCATCTAGATTTTTTCAATTATTATTTCTATATTATTTTAATATACATTTTTATTTGTGCAAGGCAGGCAGGGCACCCGCATGCGGCCCAGATGTGTCCAGATCCAATGTAGTCACTGGCATGCACCAAACACGACCAGGAATATAGAGCTTGGGTGCACTCATGTCTCTGGATCTGCAAACTTCCAGACTTAGAACCCTAGAACCTAGAACAATACCCTAGAAGGGGCTCCTGTGGGTGTAGCCTAGGGGCCTCACATGTCACTGGAGGTAAATTTCCAGTCTGACACTAGTTACAGAGAGCAGCCAGAACATGGAATCAAGTGCTTTTTAAATAACAAGTAAGGTGCATGCATTTTACACCCCTTAAAAGTGCAAAATGTGTGTCTGGGTCAAAGTAAATAAACCCTTGTATAGCAGAAGGCAGGTGATTAACATGGCTGGAGGAGAACTGACTTCTGCAACATTGTTATAATAGTCATAAAAAAATAGAGAAACAAAAAACTGCTTTTAAACAAAATGACATTTACTTTAAAACTACTGATTTTTTTTAAGGGCTCGCCTCCTGGCGAGGCAATTTTCAGCGACTTTGAAAATTGCGTCGCCGAGTGTGAATAGGCACAGGCGACTTTACTTCTAGCCAGTGCGCGCTACGAGCAAGTCATTCATGGAGATTAGTTGCCTCAAAGACGTGGCGTTTTGTCGCCAGGCGACTAATCTCCACGAATCTGCTCGTCTGGATGAGCCCTTAATGTAAGTTTCTTAAAATACATGTTTTCTTTCATTCTCCAAAATGCAGTTTTTGGATGTATTTCCCTTTTATTGATGTTATGTTTGTAATTGTTGCAAATCTGAAGTCCAACAGAGTGTATTTATGTGTCCTTGAACGCTTGTGAAATTGATTGAAGAAAAGAATAATGGATAGGTTACATTCCTCTTCATATGTAAAAGATCCAGCAGGATAATTTTTACCAACAGGGAATATATTATTTTGATCACAAATAAGACAATCTATGAATGAATGCCTTGTCAGGAAGAGTATTGATTTCCCTTCCCCCCTCTCTTCATTAGCAATAAAAAAAATGGGTTTTATAGGTTATGGACAGCTGGATATGTGAATCCACTCAGCAAAAAATGGGGGGTTGGACATTTAAAAGAATCCAAAAAAATCAATGGAGAAAAAAATGAAAGAAATTATCAATTTTTTTAAGCAAGCAGCTTTGTTTATGATAAGGAAAGCAAATCTTTGAAGCAGAAGGAGGCACATATTACCTGTCCTGCAACATAAAGAAGCAAGGCAATTAGTCTGCTGCCTTTGGCTTTATATGTCACATTAATTATGATCATCATTACCATAAGCAGCCTTGATGCTATTTGTGCATAATTTATGCAGGATGGATGTGGAACTTACTTCAGGCTGAATAAATAAAGGCAAAATAAAAATGAATGAAATTTATATCAGTGACCTCTTGCTGCACTTTACAACTCTGTAAAATTTTACAGGACTATGTTGTACGGGGCTGCTGACATGAGGCTGTACAGTGGACTCTAAAATATGATTTTTTTGGATCACACCCCAATGACAGAATAAACCTTTTTTAAAGGAATAGTAACACAAAGAAAATGAAAGTGTTTTGAAATAATGAGAATATTATGTTGTGCTTGTACAACTGGTGTATTTGCTTCAGATACTATAGTTTATATATATTTCAGGTAATGCTGTTATGCCAGGAGGCATATGGGTTTTACCTTGACGTAGTATGGTGGCTTATCAATTTTATGATCATAATTTTGCTGTAGGTCTCTGCATTCGATTTGGACATCAGTGCTGTTAGTCCTTGGAGACACAAAGGTGTCCATACCCCATCTCTTCCCCTAATTTGGTGCTCACTGGTGCTGCGTTGCCCCTTAGTGCTCTTGCACTTGCATTTGTGGTCAAGACAAATGACCCCTCCCATTTCTCAAAAATGGGGCAGCACATGTTTAACTACAAATGCAAGAGAATGACCCAGTAGGAAACCTGCCAAACAGCTCTATATCAGAATGTGGGCTACAGTGCTTCTAAGGTGTCTAAGCAACATTGCAGTAGTGGTGTAGAGTCTATGGGTTATATTTATCAAAGAGTGAAGTTAGAGATCACCACTGTCCGCTAGATATTCCTCCACTCTACATTCATTTCTATGGGATTTTTAAAAGAATATTTATCAATGGGTGAAAGTGTAAACTTCACCCATAGAAATGAAGGGGATTGGCAGAATTACATTCTTGTGCACTGTGGCGATCTCTAACTTCACTCTTTGATGAATTCAACCCTAGGTTTCTGGGTTCCTTTTTCATGTCATGTCATTTGTTTACTGGCATCAAAAGACTAAGGAGGATCAAAAGATTTTTTTGTGCTCCCTACTATAAAAGTACAGGTCAGGTCAAAATGTGGCAATGGTAAAAAATAATTCAGTACAAATAAAGACAGCACAAAGTCAGTAGTACAGTACAAATAAAGCAGGCGTGTTTCACACTGGAGGAAACACTTTCATCAGTTTCTTTGCTGGCCCTGTTTTTGTACTGTGCTACTTTAAAGTGTACCTATTATAAAACAAAAATGAGCTGGAGGAGCGGGTAAAAAAAAGCCCCACTCCCCAATTACTGGTAGGGAGCTCCCCATTAAGCAGATGCCCAGATCATTTTAAGTATCCCATATTTAGGAATATTCCTGGGAATACATAAATAGTTGCACAATGTATGTCTCAGAGGGAATTCATCTCCCTGATACATCTTCCAGAGAGAGAAGGTACAGGCGTAGATCAAGACCTGTCACCATGAATCACTGCAAGGCATAAAGTAAAGTGCACCAGTAGCTTGCGAGTGGGGTTAGAAATGCGCAGGTCAGGCTCATGGAACTGATGGCTTTCAGATGCTCTTGAGCACTAACCATATAAAACCTTCTGACGTATCACACGCAGAGCTTCTTTTAATACTTCCTCATGTAATAATAAAATGCAATGGAAAAGCATCTATGTAACCACCTATATAGACACACGACTAACAGCTAGGGACTGTTCCATAGGTCAGTGAGCAGGGGCAAGTATTTTGGTTGAAGCTGTCAAACCATCAAGCCATCACACTTAATAAAGAAGGCATACAATCAAATCCGGATCATGCAAAATAGAAACAAATGCATGTACATGTAATAATGAAATCAGACCTGAATAAATAAGGGGCTTCAGATCTCTAAAAGCTGTGTAAGTGGAGTTGATGGAGCATAGTCTCCCTCTTGTGGCTTTATGCTGCCCACCAGTTCAAATCAATAGGGAAACCCTTAAAGTGCCACTAGATGGAACCATTGACTGAAAGTCTATGGAAAATACCTCTACCATAACAAAAAGACTACAGTAGAAATCCCAGTTTGAGACACAGATGCAGCCAAACAATGTCTGTATATTTTTGTCACATATTTTCTATTTCTTTAATATCTATTAAAGGGGAAATTAACCTGCTCTGCATAAATTGCACGTCTGTTGTCCTGCATCTACCAAGTCTGTATCCCTGATGTATTAGTGCTGATGGGAAGGGAAACTCATTGTAACCCAAGGTAACCTCCCTAAACAGAGTAGCAAATCCCATGCAGCAGGACTACTTGCATCTCTGCCCAGCCACATGCATTATTTGCTTGCATTAGTGTCGCAGATTCCATGTGAAGCAGCAGGGGTTCCAGAGGTGTTAAGATCTGTCAATTCCAATGTAACTTTTGATGTTTGTGAGCAGTGCTGTTCTGGGGTATCCATCCACACTTGCAACGGAAGAAGCTACTGGTTTAATGTCAATTTATTCCTGGGTCTTTCTATTAAAACTGGTAACTATGGAGACAATCTTTTTTGTGCTAATTTATCAGAAAACTATTCATCGTGAAAGGTTCAAGATGAAAAACATTAAATATGAAGGGCCAAATGTTTTTTGTATTGATTTCATATCATTGTGCTTTCTTCTCGCTCGTCTCTGGGAGGAAGGGAATCTCTTTTTGGGGGGAGCTTTTGTTTCTTGACACACAAAAGGCTTTTTTTGCGTGCAGCAACAAGCACTGATTTATTATGTAACAAAATTAATGTCATACGGAAGTTATCATTTCCAAGGTTGTGATTAAAATTATTAAAAATTATTAGGTGGTCATATTTTTATAGAGTTTATGTTAGCACTAAAAATATTACAAATATAAATGATAAAAAAAGAAGATAAATATTATATTATATATTTTTTTCTAAATAAGAAATGGAACCCTTTAAATTAATGTAAATCACCCAAATAATTCTCCAGTTGCATTCTCCAAAATAGTTACTCGATTTAATAGTCTGTGCGGGGAGCATTTAAACTCACTTGATTTCACTCGTCTCCTTGCTGCACGCTGACCCGTCCCTCCAGCGGGTTGAGAACCAAATATGAATACAATTGCAAGCGGAGCACCGGAGCGAATAAAAAATTAAGTTTTAATATATCCGATTAAAAAGATACATCAGCATCTCCATACAAAAATGTATACATCAGGAACCAAACTTTACGCGTTTCGTGGCTTACGCCACTTCTTCAGAAGTATGCACCTGATTCCATGTTTGCCCTTAAATACCCAAAGAAACCCTAAAAACATTAACCCCTTCATTACTTCACATAAACTGATTCAAATTAACATACTTATATGGGATTTAAACAAAATATCCAAATAATTACATATATCTTTGAAGATGTATCTATACTAATGTCATTGTTTGTAAGAATTCTCCAAAATAGGCATGGCATGGCAGCTTAATATCTTCTGGGAAATTACTATACAATTGTTTGCTTACCAGTATAACACAGTAATCTTACATTATAGCAAATATTCGGATTTTAGATATTTTATTTTAAATTAAATTAATACATTTTTATTTAAAGGGACACACCATATTGAACTGAATTTCTTAACCACATTTTACTGCTGGGTTAACAACAACATCAGGATTGTATTTTTAAAGCAATATTGCAGTACACATTTTCCCTAGCCCCATAAGACCCACGGCTGCATCAAAATGTAAAATAATCCTTCAATAAAAATCTTAGCTGATCTGTGTAAATCTAGCTCCATGTTCTTATTCCAGTCTCATAAAATGAAGCAAAAATGATATAATAACCATTGACATAGAGCAGATATTCAGCATTCTCATGCATCTCATGCAAGTTTTTGGTCAGTAGAATTTTTATTGGTGAATTGTTTCCCATGTTTACTTAAGTTTTTTTATCAACTTTATAGAGAACTAGGGGCAGGGCCAGACTAGGAGGAAAAATCAGCCCTGGCAAAAGTGTCAAAGCAGCCCATGTATTACCGCGCATGCAAAGCATGATATATATTTCCAAACCCAAGGTTAACTAGAAGTAGTGTTTATTAATAGATATTTTAAGAGTCAATTACCATATAATCCCCAGCAATATTATACACCCTATGTGCTGCAACTGGTCCTTGTAACAAATATCTCACCCTAGTTTCTATCACAACTATTCTATCAGTTGGATTAGTGGCCCTATACTTATATTATATTCTAGATTTTCTTTTGTTTGCCCCCAGCTTAGACTATGCACCCTGGCAGATAAGAGGACTTTAATTATCATGTGTATCACAGGGACAAAGTGTGGCATACTTGAGTAGACTAGGCTGTCTCCAGGGCCAGATTTACATAGCGGGCGCCCCTAGGCCCGCTGTCGTTTTTCGCCCCCTATCCCCTCCCTTTTATTTGCTCAAATTTTCCTCATCAGGACAGAACAATGGGAATTGGCACACAGGAAATTTAAATTTCTGAACCAATGTGGGTGTGATTGGGCAGCATGCAGCCCCCTAAAATCCTGCTGCCCTAGGCCCGGGCCTAGGTGGCCTCTTCACAAATACGGGCCTGGCAGTCTAATGCAATTAATGCTACAAATTACAGTTTTCCATATACAGGCTGAAGTGATTGTTCTGAGCATGGATCCTCCTGTTGCCAACATACCTATCATAAACATAAGGGATTGGGTATATAGCAAGCAACTCTAACATTACTGGTTCCTCCCATATGCCAGTACAGGTATGAGTACTAACAAATGCAGGCATCGGCTTAGCTGTGGCTGGCTATTATGGACAGCTCATTAACATTTCTAAAGTGATTGGCTCATTTACATATTAAAGACATACCTAATTAGCATTTTTTAGGTGAGCAGTCCATTTACATTTTAAAGCAAGCAGCCAATCGGGCATTTGCCCAAAGATTGCCAGTCCGGACCTGACTAGGGGTTACAGTGAGAAAGATTTAAAATTGTGTCTAGTGTACCTTTAAAAATCAATTTCTCTGTTTGCTGGATTACAGCACTCAATGTTTTACACCCATGATAAACTGAAAAATTGAAAATACTGAAAATTAAGTGTAAGCCCTAGCCCTGATGTTGCTGCACTATACATGCACACACAGGATAGATTAATAAAAAAAACTAGGTGTGTGAAATTAATTAAATCACTGATTTTTATAATCCTGCCAAAGTCACTGACAGATAATGACTTTTAGCCTTGCTTAGATTTATTATTATGAAAAACAATATCAATTACTTCACCGTTATTAGACTCTTTTGTGGGATATTTTACAAGTGGTTTAATGAAAAGGGAAACTTAACTGAATTGCCATCTTTGAAATGTTATTATTTGGGCATAAATGTAGGGCCAGCAGGTAATTTTTAAAGCTCTAAAAATTACTCCCCCCTGAACCTCCAAAGTAGGTGGCCAATTGAGAATAATCCTGTTTTTAACTATTTGGGCCCTTTATAAAACCTTCTAGATCAGGGGTCCCTAACTTTTTATACCTGTGAGCTACATTCAAATGAAAAATGAGTTGGGGAGCAACACAAGCATGAAAACAATTCCTGGGGATGCCAAATAAGGGCTATGATTGGCTATTTGGTAGCACCTATGTGGACTGGAAGTACATAGGAGGCTCTGTTTGGCAGTACACCATGTTTTTATGCAACCAAAACGTGCCTTTAAGTCATGAATTCAATAATAAGCACCTACTTTAAGGCTACTGGTAGCAACATCCAAGGGGTTGTTGCTCACCAGCCACTGCAGATTACTGCAGTCTAGACAGCCCTTCCATACCTCCCAACATTTTGGAAATAAAAAGAGGGACAAAAAAATTTGCAGCATAGCAAAATGTTTGACCACATCCACTGTGTGACTACACCCCTAATTACCATGTTCATTTTACAAAATTTGGCAGGTTATGAAAGTGTGAAGATATTTCAGTGTTTTTTTCTCCAGTTATTACAGTTTTGCTAATGAAGGAGAATTGCCACTTAAGCTGAAAGTATAACTTTTCCCAAGGGACGGCCTTAGCCAAATTGTTACAATTACTTATATGCCTATCTTCAAATTGTTACAAAGTATCTTATTTGCACATGTTTGCACAGTGGTCTGGCCAAGAAATTTTTCTGGTTACTGCAGAGAAAGGGACTTTCCAGTACAAATGCTGGACTGTGGGTTGAGCTGTCAAAAGCAGGACTGTTCTGCTGAAAATGGGACAGCTGGAAGGTATGCCCTTCTTTATGAGCACAATGGGGGGGGAGGAGGGGGGGTTGATAGCCATTATATTAGTCAATTTCAGTTCCAGTGTCTTGCTATCATTGCAAAGCAGTAGCATGCACGATGGGAGCCAAGCTCATCCTGACTTTTACTGTGCTTGCTCTGAGTCATAAAGATTAACTTACACAGCCAAACTTGGTGGCTGCCAACCCCACTAGGATTCTGATATTCCAGTAAGAGGGGATAGGGATATCTGGGAGTGGGGGCCTAAATATTTAAAATGGCAGCTGGCCAGGGAGGGGCCTTTAATGATAATGACATGAACACAGAACAGGGAGGGAACTTGGTTGCTTTAAGAATCTAGGAATGGAGTGCCCACAGCATGTATAACCCATAGTTGAGACATACTGTTATAGAAGGTTTAAGTCCCCTTTAATCCGGACTTAGTGTTTTATAGTAAAGAAAATATAATGTAGTGTTGCCCTGCGCTGTTAAAACTGATCTGTTTGCTTCAGAAACACTACTATAGTTCATATAAACAAGCAGCTGAGTAGCAAGGGTGGAAATTGAAAAACGGCTATATGGCACAGGTTAAGTAATGGATAACAGATAACATTATGTTCTACAGATCTGCTATCCGCTATGTAACCTGAGCCTTTTCTCCTTTGAATGACTGCCCCCATTGCTACACAGGAGATTATTTATATAAACTATATTGGTGCTTCTGAACCAGTGCAGGGCAACACTGCATTATATTTTTATTACTTAAAAACTATTTAATTTTTTGATGTTACTGGTCCTTTAAAGGATTAATTTTTTTTAATTCATTAGTCTTCAACGAAAAAGAAAACACAAAGACAAATTAAACTTTGAAATTGCTAATGCTTTATTAAGAAATAACTTACCAAAACTACAGGGATATCCAGGGAGGAGAAATCGAGCACTGCACGATGGATTGTCGCCCTGTCACCTTTTCTGAAGAGGAGTGGAAGCAGAATTTTGGTAAGCTATTTCTTAATGAAGATTTTGCAGTTTCAAACTTTAATTTTTCTTTGTGTTTTTTTTTTCCGTTCTATACTAACATTTAAAAAAAATGTAACACGTTTTAATCAAACCATTTTCTAAATTAAGCTGAACAAAGCTTACAAATTCCTGGGTTATTCATATACTCCATTAAGTAATATAAATTGTAGGTCACAGTTTGAATGCCTTGTTGTTGGTTTGTCACTTGAGTAAAGCACCTCCACCTCCTGCCCAACCCTTTGTTCTAAATTCATCATGGGTATTTTGAACCCCACAATTCTCTCTGAGAAGACCTCAGAAATCTCAAACATGTGCAGAGATGTCAACCATGTCATGTGGGTGATAATAATAATTATATGTATATATGTATAATTATATGTATAGGTCAAGGACTAACTCTGTTTCTTAGGCCATCTATCCTCTATATATCACATTATCCACAGGGGTTGTAGTTTTGTAAAGGTGATCTATATATAATTTAACCTATTATCCAGAATAATTGAGACCTGGGTGCCACTCTACATGCCACTGTATCTCCAGCTAAATAACCATTGCATCTGACTTTATCCATCATTATTACTTTTGTCTAAACATTTCTCCTGATGGTAAATATGATTTTGTGCAGAGAAATCTGTTCTTGTGTATGTGAAAAGGCTGAGGCTGTCTCATTTTGTTGGCTATAACCCATCAAAATATCATTTAAAAGACACTAGGATAGAACAGAGCTCGTCAATAGTTCCGAAGTCTCTGAAAAATGAGTTCATTAGAATCACAACAAGGGGGTAAATCTAGGGATAGATGGCCAGTACACACTAATCATTTTAAATGAGCAACTACATGCCATCCTGCTACACTTATTTTTAGTTAAGTGCTTTATTCAGTTAATTTTGTCTGTGAGACAGAGAATCTACATCCAGCATCAGAATAAAACAAAGAGCAGCAGAGCAGCTCTTTGGGTAATAAACATTAAAGTATTATCTCACAATTAAGCTTCCATGGCTTCTTACATAAGGATCACCAAGCCTTAGGGCTTTCTAGGGTAAAGGTGGACAATGGCAAAGGTTCTAGAGGTATTCTTGGCAGCTGTAGTTCCCTACATTGCAAAAGCGCATATTTAAAAGGACTAATCAATGTATGCCTAGCTGGCACTGCTATGGGTTTCTGCAAAGCAAAAACATATCAACTTTGATCAGCATGGAAGAACCATGTCCTCAGGCACCATCAAGAGTGAAACCTTCTACACCAACAAATGATCACTGACTAGCACATATTTTATACCTAGAGAACCTAAAATTACACTCTTTGTATTTAGGATGCCATTGCAGAAACTGTCAATAGTGTAACTAGCAGGGGTGTAACGTGATAGCACTGCTGCCCCTCCCCCTGCAAATAATCTATTGAGGGACCTGGTGTGCAAAAAAACCTAACCCCGCGACTGCAGGGTCTGCTTCTTCTACAGTTATTTCACTGGAAACTAGATAGTTAGCTAGTGGGCCCATCACCAATTTTTGTTAGCTCACTTATTCTGCTGTGATATAGCCCCTGAGGTGGCATCCCTGCTGGGCCGATGACACCCCAGTACAACACTATCTAGGCCCCCCTGAAAATGCAGGGCCTTCTTCCCCTATAGTTACACCCCTGGTCTGCTTATTGGACAGTGAGTTGTGCCATAGCTGACCATTATATTGCCTCAAGCCAAACTTCAGATGTCTGGGTGTCATCTGAGCTAAGTTCAGGGTTGATCCTGGGTTTGCTGCTGCATGAGCCAGATATCACGCAGGAAGGCCCCATACATGGGTTAATTAACTCCATGGAGAATAGCTGCTGTAGACAAAGGATTACCCTAGGAATAGATATTCCCTAGAAGAATACACAAAGAAGATTTCCCCCAAAGTGTTGAAAAAAGTAAAGTGACTGTAAAAGCTTGTCCTGTGCCAGTGAGTTCCATGTTTTTCTTGCCAAGCACAATGTAATGCAGAACAGTACAGGCCCAATACTTTTAGCCTAAGCATTACAAGCATTACTGATTAATAACTATAATGTAGCCATCGATAGCTAATGGTCCTTCTGAATTACTGTAAATATCCTTAGTTATAATCTCATGGCATGGTGGGAATTTGTGCTGTATAGTTACAATTCATGTAAGATTTATTCAGTGCGGAGGCTGAGCACTGAACAAAATGTTGGTTCTACCACCACCTAGTGGTTTCTATTCTATATATACAGTATATAT
>CM044448.1:59574862-59590550 GCA_024363595.1 Xenopus borealis
TATATATATAGTGCATAAAGTATTATAAGTTACCGAGGAGTTTTATGACCACTCATGAAATTCCACATCATCAGGCGTTTTATAAAACAACATGCCTTTTTTACAAATTAGTAAGTTACACGGCTGAACGCCGCTGAAGTGAATCATAAAAGAAAATTTTGTAGAGCAAAATAATGTTATATTTTTATATAAGGCTGCATGTACATAAGCAAATGTATGGAGCTATTCTACAAAGCAAGTGCAAAGCCCTTTCTGCAGAAATGCAACTTGAGAGGCTGAGAGTTATGGCTCAGTAAGAGCAGAAGGCTTGTTTCTTTGGACAGCTTTAGTTGTCTTGCCTTTGTGCGCTTTACTGAGGGCAATAGTACTGCTTTACATGTAAGAGACAATAATTTGAGACCCACTGCTGATGGTTTTCTTTCTTGCTTGGAAAATAAAGAAGCTTTGAACAGCCGTTTCCTTCGTCCTTCGTTATCCTCCCTCTCCGCTGGGGAATCAGTTTGTAGATATGGTGCAGTGAGCAGGAAATCGCAGCCCATACATTTCTCATTCCCTGCCCCCCTGCCTGTTTGTACCTAGGCTCTGGCCTATTTATCTTGCATGAAACAGGCTGCGCACCCTTTTTGCATCCTAAAGTAGCTTCTTTCTGCTGCTTCTCCTATGAAACTGATGGCCAAGCATCACAACTGGTTCAGCAAGATCTGCTTTTATATTAGCCCATGTCTCTGCATCAACCAAATGGTAGTCTTAGGTGAGGGGCTGTGTATCCAGGGCCCATACTAAATGAGGGACTATGGGGCTTCCTCATGTTAAATGCAAAATATATCCTATTTATGATTAATAATAACTTGGTGCGTACAACATTCTTAGTTCATTTAGAATGTAGCAGCAAGAGTGGGCCTAATGATTATTAAGTTAGCAGCTTTTCTCTTATTATCCACACCTTTTGAATAAGAAAAAAATTACCTAGTTTAAGCCACCTCTCCAGATTCTCCAAAACCCCACCACCTATAGGTAAGCCCCAACTCCTTCAGACTCCACAAGTCTGGACTATCCATTGGAAAATTGTATAATTGGAAAGTATCATTATCTTGTTTCACTTTGGCTTTGTTTGAAGAGTTCCCACAAGAGATACAAACTGGTGCAGCCCAGTGGTATAACTACTCGCTGGTAGGCCCTGGTGCAGGATTGCCACCCGGGCCCCTCATTGGGCTCTCCTCCTATGAACTGCACATTGGAGTTCTCCTAGCCTCTCCAGAGGGCCCCGAGAGGGAGCGGGCCCTGGTGCAATTGCAACCCCTGCTCCCCTGGTAGTTACGCCACTTCTCAGGATACTGGAAATATTAGCAGCTCCAGGCTGCCTTTTCCAAGGTTTCTTTAAGCTGTGGAAGTCCATTGCTTTTTATTGCATCACATACACATATATGGAGCCAGTGCTTATATTCGAATTATGAGACGTTGGCTCTCCTCATTTCTTTACATTTGCGGTAGTACCTGCTGCTGCTACATCACTTCTCTAAAATAATGGTCACCCAATGTGCCATCCAGCATTAATGGGAACCACCTGTTACTGGGCATAAAGGGTGGATTTCACGATTCCAAAAAACACAAAAGTAAGGGGTTGATTTAGTAAGGGTCGAAGTGAAATTTCAAATAAAATTCGAATAGTCCAAAATTTGAATATTCGAATTTTCAAATTTCGAATTACTACCCTTTAAAAATCCTTCAACTTTCAGCCTACGGGGGACCTCACAGAACTTGTCCTGAAATTTGTTCTAAGTTCTGAGAAATAGAAGGATTTTGGTGAAATTTTTGCATTGTTTGATCGAATCGAATGATTCAAATGATTGGAACGATTTTTCATTTGATCGAATACGGCCAATTTCGAACGCAAACTGTCATATTTGAGCAACAATGACCCCCCCAAAAAAAATTCCATTAGTAAATCTGCCCCTTACTATTTGCACAGCAAACATACTTGAGAGGGAAACATTATGATGCACATCCTGCTTTTGTAAAATTATTTTTTGCCTGACAATTAACAATTTGGGGTAATCAGGCTACACCTTTCTGTTATTAGCAGCGTAAAAACTTCTAAAATAATGTAAATTGCAAAAACGCACAGAAGAGCTACAGAAGAGTTATATGATAGTATATGTTCTTTGGATCTATATATAGTTTCTTTCTTGAAGCACATAAGTATTCAAGATATCCGGCTCACTATAAAAGAAATTGGGCATCAGCTAGTATAAATAATCACAGTGAGAAAAATAAGAGGAAATAGTTCAGGGGTTTAAAAACCAAACTAGCACAGTGAAAAACTTATCTGGGTGAAGTCAATGTCCACGAATGTCTACATATGACATTAGCTTTAGGAAAAGACCGAGCGCGTTTGAATGGTGCACGTTTGAATGGTGCACATGTTACACAGGATGAACTAGCAGTGTGTAGGTGTTTGCATTGGCTTGTTGTGACAGGTTTTGGGGAATGGCTAAGAAAGTTCAGATCAAATCATCTGAAACAGGTTATACACAAATTTACTGTAATTTACAAAACAAGAAACAGATCAGTGACATGGTTTATAAAATGATAGCACAAATTTTTCACATGGTGCTCTGCTCCAACATTAAATTAAACACATCTACAGTGTGTGTTAATCCTTTGTGAACTATAGCATGTCAACTAATGTGAATGGCCTGAAGACAAGGAATCACTTCCACCAGCCTGAGAATTCTATAAAACACATTTCCCACACAAATTCATTATACATTTATATAATAACATTTCTTATTGAAAGCATACATTATAGGCACAGTGCACTATTTTCATTGTTTCTTATTGTTTACTCTTATTTTATATCATGTTTTTTAACAGGGTGTTTACTATATACTACTATTGCTCACTGCTTATTGTTTTTTTTTTTCCTTTTGTTTATTTTATGTCAAAGGGTTTTTAGAAGGAGACAGTTGAAATCTCTAACATTTTTAACTACACCGTCTAGGAATGATGAGGGAGCATTTCACTACATGTTGTACTTGTATACAGTAACTGTGTATGGGACAAATAAAGGGAATCTTGAATCAGCCCTCCAGCAGAAAAGTTGTAGCCCCAGGAATAGCACTGATACATGCTAGATTGGTTTTCTCACCCACAGCAGAATATACAGATTTCCAGTCTTTATAGATGCACCTTCTAATTTAACACACCTCTCTGTAAAGGTAACTGTGTATAAGTGGATTTAAGTTGCTAAGTCCTATACACCGAGTAGAAGAGTGCACTAGTTTTATGTCTATAAAAAACATCCCTACACATTACACATAATTGCACTTAAAGGAAACTTTTTTATGCTGTCGTTTTTATTTCTAAATTACACTGTTTAAACTGCAAATCATTCACTCTACCATGTAAAAATTAATTCTTGAACCAGCTAGTGTATTTTTTTTTAGCTGTAATATTGCTGCGTAGGCAGCCATCTCAGGTCATTTTGCCTGGTCATATGATTTCAGAATGAGCCAGCACGTTAGGATGGAACTGCTTTCTGGCAGGCTGTTGTTTCTTCTACTCAATGTAACAATGTGTCACAGTGGGACCTGGGTTTTACTATTGAGTGCTTTTCTTAGATCTACAAGGGAGCTGTTATCTTGTGCTAGGGAGCTGTTATCTTGTGCTAGGGAGCGGTTATCTTGTTACCTTACAATTGTTCTGTTGTTAGGCTGCTGGGTGGTGGGAAAGGGGTGATATAACTCTAACTTACAGTAAAGTTTATCAGAGCAAAAGTCACATGACTAGGGCAATATGTCTAGCCCCATGTCAGATTTCAAAATTAAAAATCTTGTCTTTTGAGAAACAGATTTCAGTGCAGAATTCTGCTGGAGCAGCACTATTAACGGATGCTATTAGCCCTTCTGATTAAATTCAAGTAATACAAATCACAACATAACTAAAATGAATTAATAATCAGATCTCAAGAAGTTGGTTGTATAAAAAGGTGGGAACAGTGAATACTTTGTTTCTTTTTAATTGTTACACATATTTGGTTACGTTTTAACATTGTATCTAAGGGATAAAACTGCAACATTAAGGGGCAAATTTACTATTATTCATCCAAATTCTTATTGAATAGTTTTAGGCTATCATTTTGCTCGCTATTCGATTTCTCGATGAAATCGTATGATGGAATACCGATGGTTCCATTTCACAAAAAAATCGTGAAATTTCCTTCGAGCCTCCGAAAAATTTGTACGATTCGAAGCGTTAGATTGTACGAATGGTATTCGAGCAGGACTTAGCCAAAGAAGCCTATGGGGGGGTTCCCATAGGCTTCTATTGCAATTCGGTAGGTTCAATCTGGCGAAGTAGGCATTCAAAGGTTTTTAAAATTGTTATTCCTTCGATCGTTGAATGATCGAATTATCGAATATCCGATCATTTGATCTATTCGATAGTTTGGATATCCGATTCGATCGAACTACGATATATTCACGTGAATTTTGTAAATTTGCCCCAAAGTTGCTATCTTATCTAGTGTGAACATAGTATTAAAACCGTAGGTCCAACTAGAGGATAAAGAAGGGTTTTCTTTTTCTTTGAACAATAAAACACTTTTGATTTGTAAAAGTAAAGAAAATACACATAAAATAACTACAATACCAGTAGGATAACCAGTTGGATCTATACAATGGAATATGGGACAACTGGATATTACAGTAAATAGACTTATTATTATACTATTATGATATTTCCTCGGGAACGGAGTGTTTGATTCATATCCAACCAGGGCCGAAGTTTGGACACCCCTGTTCTAAATTGAGATATTTTAGTTGGTACATTTCTTATCTTTGTCCCTGCTGAGCTTCCCTGAGTTTCATTAAAGGCAGCTGTTCTTTGTCTGACTCTTTCCAGCTTTCAAATGGGGGTCTCTGATCCAATCTTAAAAAAACAAAAAAGAAAAATAATGCTTTATAAGTCTACACATGTATTGTTATTACTACCTAGGGTAATTTTTACCCTATTGACCATATTGGTTGAAATTGTAAAATTGCTGGAATTCCAAACTGGAGAGCTGCACAATAAAAAGCTAAATAACTAAAAAAAATGCAAATAGTATAAAAATGAAAACCAAATGCAAATTGTCAGAGAATATCACTCTCTACATCAAACTACATATGAATACCTGGTTAAAGCACTCCTTTTAAACAGCAATAGGATATAGAATTACAGCAAGAGCAAAAATATTGTCTCACTGTAAGTTCATCTGTTCAGTTTTAAAAGTTGTGGACATTTCTAGGCTCGAGGATTTCAAGGAGGTCAAATCCAGGATCTTCATATTTGCTAAATATTTTGAATGAACCCCCCCCCCCCCAGTTGTGCACTCAGCACTGTGCCTGTATCTGTAACCATGCATTGATTTGAATAAGAGACTGGACTACGAATAGCAGAGGGCCTGAACAGAAAGAGGAATAATACAAAGTAGCAATAACAAGCAATGTGTAGCCTTACAGAGCTTTGTTTTTAGATGGGGTCAGCTACCCCCATTTGAAAGCTGGAAAGAGTCAGAAGCAGCAGACAAATAATTCAAAAACTATCAAAAAGAAAAAATGAATACCAGTATAAAAGCTGCTTAGAATTAGTCATTCTCTAACACATACCTCCCAACTGTCCCTTTTTCGGAGGGACAGTCCCTCTTTTGACAGCTCAACTTGCAATCCCTATTTTTTCTGCACTGAACAACCAGAAAAAGAAACAAAGTTTCTAACTTAATTGAATTTTGGCAGAGAGCCCAGAATAGCTAACAGGTGCAACTAAGATACTTTGTAACAATTTTGAGATGACAGTTTAGATGAGAAATATTTTCAAACTTTCATAACCTGCCAAGTTTTGTAGAATGAACTATGTAATTAGGGGGTGTGGCCACAACAATGGGCGTAGTAAAACTGTAGCCCCACTAGGTGTTGAAATATTTTGTGTCCCTCTTTTTACTTCCAAAATGTTGGAAGGTATGCTTAACATACTGAAAGTTAACTTAGAGATGAACCACTCCTTTAACAGCTGGGTAAACACACAAAAAAACGATTGGTTACCTCCATAAAAATTAAGGAGTTTTGTAATTGTTACTGTCCCAGTCTTTTGGCATCAACTGTTTACATTTTCCATGACCATAAGAAACATGGCGTCGTGAAGTTCTTCCGCCCACATAACTCACTGAGACGAACAGCTGGTGAAAGACCTTGTGCGTTGCACGATCACGTGGCTTGCGTGTGTGGGCCGTAGACAATAAGAGGAGACGCCATCTTTTTCTTGGAACATATTCTTTTTTTTTTTTTTTCTATGTTGGTGAGAAGGCCAGACGGAGACGGCTCTCGGAAGGTGAGACTTGCGTCTGTATTTGGGGGGGCGGTTACGTATATTGTGTCTTTATATACTTGCGCACTTACCTGTTAGCTGTCCGCTATCTACAAGTTTAGCAGTGGTTTAACCTGCAATTAACCAGAAGCCTGCTGCCTTTCAGACCGTGGTGCAGCAGGTTAGGCCACTTGCAGGATACGACTCCGAGCAAAGCTGATTTAATGACAGAGGTTTAATAAATACAGGCCCCACAAAATAAAGGGACTCCTGAGGGGTAATTGCATCGTTTCATTATCTACATGATCCAGGATGTTCCACCTGCAGGCAGCCCGGTTGTCGAACTCTATAGGCAATAGTGCTTTCCTGCTTGTAGTGCCTTTTTAGTTTGGTAGCCAAAAACAGGGCGCCTGTAGCAGCCGCCCATGTGCTTTAGTGTAAAACCCCTGGAAAGCTGGCAAACGCTTTCAAGGGGACTCAGAAGCTTTAAGCTGGCCATAGACACAAAGATCTGATCTTTTGTATCATCGAACAATCGGACGTCCCCAACTCCCGAACTGCCACTAGCCTTCAGTTGAAATGAAGTAGTAAAATAAAAAATCCCAAATCAGACGACGTTCAGCCCCCTGATGGCAACCGTAGCAAAGTTTAAGCTTTTCAGTCTCCCACTGAAAATTGTCAGATCGGCAATACATGCAGGGATATGATCAGCGGCTGACAAATCTTTTATCCTGTCTGATAGACTGAACGACTGATTGGCATGACAAGACAAATGTCGCGACACTGAACACACAATCCTAAAATCGTACGAATAGAGGATTCGTACAATCGGATCTTTGCGTCTCTGGCCAGCTTTAAAGCTGCAGGGCAAAGGCTTTCACTAAGTGATGTCTGTAGGGTTGCCACCTTTTCTGGGAAAAAATACCGGCCTTCCTATATGTTTCTTTTTTCCCTATTAAAAACATTGGGATAAAACATAATTTTTACCAGCCAGGCCGGTAAAATACCAGCTAGGTGGTAACCCTAGATGTCCGCTATACAAAAATATTGGTCAGGATTGTCCAGCCAACATATACATAGTGAAAATTCTGTTCTGTACAACTTTATTGCTATATGGGGTTACCAACATTCTAGCTTTGTGAGTTGCCCCATTTAACTTTGGTTCTTAAAGGAGAACTAAGCCCGAAATTAAAAAACCTCTACTCTATATAGGCCCTGCTCCCCCCCAGCCTAGCTGCTACCTCTGGTAAATGCCCCTAACTATTTACTTACCCCTCGGGCATCAGAGTTCAAGGGCACCATCTTCCAGGGCTTCTTCCTTCACTTCAGCAATTTTTGTGACTTTAGGCACATGCGCAGTTGCTGCAAACAGGAAGATTACTCCAACTGTGCATACTCTGATACGTCACTCTTATTCTGAAGAGAAGAAGGCACCCATGAACTCTGATGCCCTGAAACTGCACAGAGGGGTAGGTAAAGAGTTAGCGGCATTTACCCAGTGTGCCACCTTGGCTGGGGAGGAGGAGCATGGAGGGGGGGTCTATGTATGCTTTGGGTAGGGTTTTTTTTAAGGGTTGAATTCTCCTTTAGACTAAAACCAAATGGGCTCTGCTGTCTTTTCCCATAGCCTGTCCAAAGAAAAGTTAAGTAGACATAAAGTTGTTTTTTGTTTCAGTGGCTAGGTATGGTTTGATCCAGCAATGTTGTGCTGGCAGACAAAGGGTTAAATAGGAACTTTATCAAGATCTATTAACAGTCCATTTGCCCAACCCACTCCCCCCCTCCCCCCAGACAGCCCATATTTTGTATAAATATCAATATTTTAGTGTAAGGCATACACTATCCAGAAAGCTCTGTGTTATGGTGAAGCCATTTCCTGTTGAGAGCTAGTTATACAATTCTAGAATTTAATTATATAATCTAGACTGAATTCCCCTTTTTTGTAATAAGGCAGGTCCTTGTATGCTATAACTAAACTGTATAAACCCATGTTGATGAACTATGATTAATATTGTAAAGAACTAAAAAAAACTTCTTCTTGCGGCACTTTTTATCTGAATAACTCAAATATGCTGTTCATTAAATATTGTGGAAACTCTTAAGCTGGCTTTACAAAAGATCTGCTGTTTTAGCCAGGTTGACAAATTAGCATATATTCACTTATTTTGACCCCCCCCCATGACAATGTGGCACTTTACTTTACTTTGATGGAATATTCAAACCTGTCTCATAGTTAAAGGGCCTGCACTGTGTTCCTTGGCACTGTAGCTCAAAATCGAAAACAAAATCACTGGATCCACAAGCAGAGGCAAATCTTACTGATCCAACATTGTCCCTAGAGCTAATGATTGGTTTACTTGTTGCAGTCCATAGAGACCTGTTTGCAGAGGGACCAATGACCTCCTTTTCTGATAGACGAGCTTTACCAACTTCTATCTGGACCTATTTTGGTCATTTTCAAATTAGCAGTCCTTCTGCTGGGCCTCCTACATGGGCACATAAGATGCAAAGGAGCCAAATTAGCATTTTAAGTCTGCTTCCTCAACTGCCAATGGACCATGTCCTGGCCAGCATGACATTTTAGGGATTACTTTTTTTAATCTCCAATATCCATGGTATACAATATCAATCAGGATTGTCAGGCCAACATGCACATACCAAAACAAATGAAACAAACTATGTTTATAAAGTTCCACTGAATGCATTGGGCCAGGTGTTTTTCTGTTTAAACATATAAGACTGCTGAACAAAGCCAAGCTGATAAACGTGCTGCAATTAAACCAGGACTTCTACACCAATGAAGTGTTTTACATGTACAAGATAGAAATAAATGCCAGGTCAAATTAATTTTCATTTTTGGTATTACTGGTCCTTTAAGGGATCAGTGTTCAGGTTGCCAATCTGAAGGAGAGCTGAGAAAATGAAGATTACAGAGCATGCCAAAGAAGTCAGAGATAAAGTAATAGAAATGCATACATTTGGAAAAGGGTACAAAATAATATCCAAGACTTTGAATGTCCCGTTGGGTACAGTTGGTTCAATTATCAGAAAGTGGAAGAAATATCAAACCACCCAGACGCTTCCTAGAAAAGGTCGACCCTCAAAACTCTCTGCCCAAACAAGGAGAAGAATTGTGCGAGAAGCCACAGAGAGGCCAACAATTACATTAAAGGAGCTACAGAGTTCAGTAGCGGAGACTGGTGTGCAGGTGCACCAGTCAACCATATCAAGAGCTCTACATAACACTGGGCTATATGCAAGGCTGGCACAAGGGGAGCCGTTTCTCAAGCAGAACCAAGGGAAAGAGTGTTTAGAGTTTGCCATAAAGCAAGAGAGTGACCCTGTTGCGATAGGAGAAAAGTGTTTGTCAGATACAGAAACTGAGAGATCTGCTGAAAGTTCAAATTAGTGTGGCACAAATCCTATCACGGTTCCTACTGTAAAGTAAAATGGTGGCACTCGTGTTGTGGGCTGAGTGTCAACCCCATTAAATAAGAAATAATAATGGACAGTGCAAAATACATGGAAATAATGCAAAAGACTTGGTTTGTCTGCTGAAAAAAACAGAAACTCGGGCAAATGTAATTTTCAGCCAGACTAGAACCCTAAACTCGAGGCCAAAAAAGTAAATGTCCTGTAACTGCCCAGCCTAAGCCCTGTGGCATTATTGAAAATTGAGTTGCATCAAAGTCATCCATCCATCCTGGAGCTAAACTGCCTGTAAGAGTTGGACAAAACCCCTCCAGGACAGTGTGGAAATTTGGCATATTATCAAAAATAAAATGTCTTTGTTTAACAAAAACTGGGCATTGTAATTATATTTTTCATAAGGTTTTTTTCCCCCAATGTAAATTGGTTGTGCGTGTCAGTACTTTGAAATAAATGTTGCAAAACATTCAGTGTATAATTTGTTGGTCTTTAAGATGAGAGAATCCAGGGTGTGAATGGAATCCAACTATTCCTGGTATATAAAGCTGAAATAGGGTTAGACAGACAGAAGAGTTGTCTAGTGCTCCCCCCTCGTTGTGCCCTAGTTCTGGCTCTGCAGCTTGGCACAAAGTCAACATCAGTTAGAAATAATTCAGTAGGGATGTGTGTATTGATCCAAAACTCGCAGGTCAGGTTGAAATCTTGGCAACCACTGTGGTTTGGGTCAGATTGGACAACTAGACGTGTGCTTGCCTCTGAAAGCACAGCAGAAAGATGTGGGTCCTTCAACAGCACAGTTGGGTTCAGGTCCCCCCCTATCACTCTAGCACAGTAGTTGGTGGAACCCTCAGGCTTTCTGCTTAGAACTTTCAACATTTGCTGATGGGTGAGTGTAGTTATTGCCTCATTTGTATTTTATTATGGTTATCCCTAGTACCCCTTTAGGGTAAGGCCAGACGGGAAGATTCGGGGAGATTAGTTGCCTGGCGATTATTTAATTAGCTGGAAGGCAGGGGGAAACGGTTCGGGGAGATTTGTCACCCCAAAGAGGCCTCAAAGAGGTGATTAGTCGCCAGTCCCCGAATCTTCCCGTCTGGCCTTACGCTTATAAGTTTTTAGATTGTGAGCTGTGACAAGCAGGGCCCACGTTACCTGCCTCTATTTGTAAGAAAAAGCTTGGCTTTCACAACAGAAGGTGTATGAAGAGAGAAGAGGGGAGGACTTAGAACTCCAGTTTTTGTCATTGACCGTGTCTGTGCTGTCAGGCTTTGTTTATCTGTTAGCTGTTCTGGCATGAAAGAGATCGGATATCAAGCGAATAAGAAAACCCTGTCCCCTTCTCTGATCTCAAGTGAGCTCATGCTGGAAGCGGTTTATGTTTAACTCACCGCTCCCATTCCTTAGAACCCAGTCAACCCTTTTGCTCTCATGGACTTGGGACACTATCTGGAGCAGGACTTTATATAGGGTAATGTGTTACAAGAGTGTGCTTTCTTTGACCTCATTGCCTAATATGTCTTCTGTGCTTATCCCTTTTAAAATGGTTTTGGTAGGTTTGATTTTGTACATACCTCCTTTGCCCGTGGTTTCTCAAGCTGTCATTATTGCAGTCCTGCCACACAGGGTACTTGTATCCAATTGTTTTATAAGAAGCTTTTAGGATTTATTTTTTTCTCTGTTGCATTTCATACTAGGTTTCTTACTATAACACGTAACAACCTTCAGTGCCATTGGTTCTGGCATTTAAAAAAGGGATAACAATTTTAGAACTTAAACGTTTGCAATAGAACCTTTGTAATAGAGACTTTATATAAAACATCTCATTGCCAACTACTTTACTTTATTGAAGATCAAAGCCTGTTGTGTTGCATGATGGGTAATTTTAGAGTGATCATTTTATGTCTTTTATGACCCAAAAATTGGTCTCTGATATTTGGGTTGGTCTTGGTTTCCTTATAGTAGTACGAGTTGTCTTCCTACAGTATAAAGTGGTCGTTTTAAAAGGAGACCCCTCATTATTTGGGTCCCTGAGAAAAGTTCAGAAACAAGGTTGTTTTTTTTTTTTTTTGTTGTTGCTAGAATCCCTGGAGCTGGTTTGTATACTTGGCGCCCGAATCTTGTACTCCCTCCATGTTTTGGTGTTGCCATCCAATCAGTGATGTGGGAGTAGACTTGAAGAAACAGGAAGGGCATGACTGTTAATAATGTGGTGATTAGTGGTTTGGACCTCGGATGTTCAAAGTTTTATTGGTTTTAGTGCTGAAAATGTAACCGAAATTTTTGTATAATAAGATTAATGGGTCTGCTCTGTCTTTTGAGGCAATTGCTTTTGAGTGTGTAGATATAATGTACAGGTTATGATCCAAAACAGGAATATGTGTTTGTTTATTTGGACAGAATGGGAGCAGAGACTATCATGAGAGCCATAGATAAACCTAATCCATAATCAGCAGCTTATTGACCTATGTATGGTGCACCAGTACCTGCCTCGCTGGTATCTGGCTAAAAAGCATCCTGATGCTTTGAATAGGTTTGATTCTGCTGCTTAAACCTATTGCTACACTCACCCATTCAGTCAGCAACATGATTCTCCTATAGGCTGCAGTAAAATTATAAACCATGCTTGTGCTGTTCATTGCACAAGGTGTTGGTTTTTTTTTTTTTTTTAAAAGAATGGTACTCCTATACAAGTAGTATCTAAATACATTAGAAACAGAGCAGTATTGCATTTAAAGTAAAATATCATTAGGAATAAATTAAAGATTTGATTTGCTGTCCTCTGCCTGCTACCACAGGTAGACACGATCGATTTTGGTGCCAAAACTCTTTATATTTTGCGCCTGATCCACCTCGCCTGCCTGTGCTTGAGCCAGCCATGGGTGTGAGCACAATTCGCTGCAGAGATTCTGGACCTGCGTTTCTCCACAGGCCAAGATCCTCTTGCATTAGTCATAAGTCATAATTTGTTTGTCCTGGCATTGTCTTTGTGTATGTAATTATAAATTTGATAAGACCAGATTAGAACATTTTATTACATTTGAGGGTGGAGGCAGACTGGGAGATTAGTCGCCCAGCAACAAATCTTGCCTGCTTGCCTGAAAGGGACAGCAAAAAGCAACATAAATTGTGGGGCACTCTAAAATCTGATTTCTACAGTAACAGTTCATTTGTGGTGGTTTTAGGATTGGCAACAATTGTGACTCTGCGGCACCTTTTTATAGTTCCCTCTTGTCAGTCTACCATGGGACGTGTTTTACACCACTTCCAATGAACTTGCTGGTTCCTTTATCCATCATTGCAGCAGTTTAGGTAAAGTTTGTCTTCCTCCAGTGAAAAGGACGAAAGGAAATATCCATAATTGTGTGTGATAACTATGTGATCGGCTTTCATTTTCAGCTATTTCAGGGTAGCGTGGAATGGACCAAAGTATATTTAGAATACACCAAAGTATGTTCACGTACTAGATGGGGCTGATGTGCTGCCGATATCAAACAATCACTATCCCCCTTTGCCTCCAGATTCGTTTGCATAAAAAGGCACTTATATTTTTATTCATGGCTTTCCTCGCATAATCAAGACCAAGCTTCTAAAAATGTTCCAAATGTCAAGTAGAGATCACCTGGCAGGAAAACTATACCTCAAACAATGTAAGTCTATAAAATGTCATCTGATCATGATTCATGGTGCACACAAACATACCAAACAAACTATACATGTTAGGTCACATGAGCCAATTAACAGAATTCTGTCTCTTGCTTCCACACGTCTTCCTGTTAGTCGTAGTATTTCTGGTCAGGTGATCTCTGAGGCAGCACACAGACCATCATGAAATGGTGGCTCAAGGCAAGAGATGTAAAAGGGCAATATTTACTTAAATCTTTCATCTTATTTACTTTCAGTTTAAGATCCTTTAATATGTCACTTAATTTGATATAAACAATGTGTTGCTCAAGTATTCATTTTGGTGTTAGTCTTCCTTTAAGCAAAACCATCCATGTCCATTACTACAGATACAGAATAGATTTGGTACTAGCAGGAGCCCCCCCCCCCCCTTACAGGTGAGCCTTGCGTATCTGGTCCAAACTGGGCATCTGTGCAGTGAGGAGAACCATGAAAAGACATAGGCACCCACCCTTCAACTGGATACACAATTTATGATGTTTAATGGGATAGCCTTTCTTTATGAATTCATAGTTAAGTGCTGATTTAGCAAAACTGGAGATGCTCCATCTTGTGCAGATTGACTAGTTTGGCATTTAGCAGTGTATTTTTGTATTGTTGCCTGTGTTTTCTGTACAAGAAGTCTTATGCCTTAAACCTGTGGAGATTCATTCAAATGAGCTGGGACATAAGTATGTAATTTAGGGATGCATTGCATCCAGGATTCTGTAAGGGATCTGCCTTTTTCAGCAGGCTTCAGCTGAATCTTTGTATCTGGCTGAACCAAAGCTGAATCCTAATTTGCATATGTAAATCAGGGGTGGGAAGGCAATCACGTGACTTCATCACAAAACAAAAGTGAAAAAAAAAATTCACACTTCCCATCCTTAATTTGTATATGCAAATTGGTTTTCGGTATTCAGCTGGATTCAGGGATTTGTCTGAATCCCAAATAGCAGATTCGGTGCATCCCTAATTTTAATTGAGGCCTTCATACACTTCCTATAGATAAGATTTCTTGACAGTTTCTCTGTTCTTTCTACAAGTCAATAGAAAACTTGAACATTGAATCATTTTCTCGAGGGCTTTCACTGTTGGGAATATTTGAACGACAAATGATAAATAAGTGATTCATGAAGTGAGTGTTTTTTTTTTTTTTTTTTTTTTTTTTTTTTTTTAAATATGCTTTTACATAGTATTACAATTACTCTTGAATAGCATAACATGCATTTTGAATAGGCAAGTAAAGGGACTGTATGCCTGAATAATAAAGGGTAAAGAACACTGCACCCTTTTACTCGATCATACACCGGTTGCTCTGTAGAAGATGTTTCTGTAAAGGGATCTTGCAATGACTCAACCCCTTTGGAAAGCACTAGATTTGCTTTCACAAACAAACCAGATACTCCTGTTTGTAGGCTTGTATTTAATTACAAGAAAATTCTGTTTATGGAGATATTGCTGACCTTGATTTTAGTCCCCACAGTCTTGTGGTTGAGATGAAAGGTGTTGTAAATCATACTTGTAATGTCTGTGGCCTCCTTTAGACCCTTTGCTGGTCTTCCCTTCCTCTGTGATGTCACTGTAGGATTTGGGAAATGCAGATATATTTTGCAGCTCTGTAAAAGCTCCATGCGTGTTCAGTAGGGAACATTAAGTCCTGTCTTTAATACAGGGTGGTGCCAGTCAAAAAACCTGTAAACTATAAGCTTAGTCTTGTAACAAACAAGGCAGTTCTCTCTTAAATGCATTTGTTAATTCTTGATAAAACGTTTTCCATAGCTGGGGCAGCTACTGTAGTAGGCCTGTCGGGTACAATACATGTTTGCATACCATATATAAGATGAGCTGTGTACATTAACTTCATTTGTATGCACTACAAAGCATGATAACCAGAATTCAAATGCTCTACTGAACTTTATAATGAAATAGAACAACAGATTACATGTAGGTGCTGGATGAACAGATGCTAGTTGTATATGTGTTAAAGGGGGCCTGTCACCCAAAAAAAATTTGAAATCCCATTTGATCGTTAGTCAAGCAAAATGAACTTAAATTACACTGTAAAAAATATTTGAATCTAGTTTCCTTACATCTGGGAATTCATATTATAACAAGCAGGCAGGAGCCATTTTGTGTACACTGTTAAGGCAAGCCTTGCATTATCTCAAAATTTTTGTTCACCAGAATGGGGGACCTGATGTTCATGCACTTTGTTACACAATTAAAGGGTAACTGTCATGGGAAAACGTGTTTG
>CM044448.1:59615075-59628664 GCA_024363595.1 Xenopus borealis
CTTTTCTGGGCCTCTCACAACATTTAAGGGTAGGCGAAGGAACTGGTACAGCATTAGATGCCTATTTAAAGATGGAAACAACACGCACCCAGCACTTATTCCCCTGAGGAAGTTGATTGATCAGCAAAATGCGTAGGACGGGCGGCATAGTTGGACAGTGGGGGACCATTCGTCCCCACGTAGACAGGTAGAAACCTTGGGGAATTTAATGGAAGGGAGTGTGAGTGGGCCTAAGTAAAAGTCGCCATTTGTTCCTGGATTCCTCATTACTAATTACGGCGGCGTGTATCTATACTTATAAAGAGCATAATAATTAAAAGTTAAGTCTTAGGGGCAAATTCACTAAAGAGTGCAACTTCGCAACCATCACAACTCTTCGCCAGGCGAAAATTTGTTCAGACAATGCTAATTCACTAAAGTGTGAAGTTTCGTCCAGGGCGCTGAATGGTGGTGAAGTTGCGCTAGTGTTGCCTAATTTGCATACAGCGGGAAGTTACAGTTCAATGGACGTATATGTTGCCGCAAATACATTACATTACACAAGCGCTGGAAACCTTAATAAAAGAAAATACAGTTGTTATAGTGCCCTACACATTTATGATTTTTTGCAGCCTATCAGTAGCCTCTATTGATATGTGTACAGCTTTTTCTATCCTAGCACATAGAGCCCTCTGGCTCACACCATGGGCAGCTGATACAGCTTCAAAGAATTCTTAGTAATTCTAAAAAGTATTTATTTCATTCATACGGAGCCTCATACTCTAAAGCTGTACAGGAGATATAACAGGCCAAATCGAAAAAAAAAACCTTCTCAAAAATATAAACAGATTCTTTTCTGCAGGATTCCAACTTTGTTAAACCACTTCTACTCCTCTTGGGATTACAATGGCCACAGATCGGTCATTACTACAAAAACAACTATCAAAAGTGGATATACAATAGAATGCCTTTTAAAACCACTTAACATTTAATTGTCACAATAAGGCCTCTTCAAACAGAAAGGGAAAAAGCTTTACTACTATCCAAGAATTCACTGTTCAGGAGGTTTTACTTCCAGTGCCAAAAGCTCAAGAATTTCAGGGGGGTATTCTCATGTTTTCCTTATTCCAAAGTCAAATGGGAAGTTCAGAACTATTATACATTTAAGATTCCTCAACATATTTATCAGCAAAAAAGGTTCAAGATTGAGACAGATTGTTCAACAATAAATACTCTCTTTCTGGGAGATTATATGGTCACATTAGATCTAAAAAATGCTTCTCTGCATGTACCTATAAGAGACTTGCATTAAAAATATCTGAGGGTTGCAGGACTATAGAACATCTGATGTTTACAGCCCTTCCTTTTGGGCTAACAAGTGCTCCAAGAGTGTTCACAAAAAGTCTTGCAGTTATGGCAGCACACCTACGGTCTTTGGGTGCATCTATTCTTCCTTATTTGGACAATTGTGTTCTAAAAGCAAACTCCATAGATCACCTCCAGAGAGAAATCCCCCCTAGTTCCATCGCAGAGGAAAACATAGAGGCTATTCCATGGGCAAGGTGTCATATGAAACAATTACAAAATTTCCTGCTAAGTGCTTGGGACCGACAAGAAAGACAGAACAAATCTTCCTCAGATGATAAGAGAATTTTGCTTTGGTGTTTGTGTTGGGTAACATATTGGGCACATTATTCTTTACAGCTTTGTCATGTCTGATCAGTATTGCTCATTCTGAAATTATGTTTTAATTTAGCTTAATCTAAACCTTTCTATCTATTGTCTCAGTACAAACTTACCATCACTGTCGTAGAACATGCCCAGTAAGATTTTATCAGGACCCTTCAATTGAGCTTGAAACAACTTTAATACAAATGTGTTTTCCTCTTCGGTAATGATACTTATAAGATTGGCACCATAGGCTGGAAAAGAAATTGATGTTAATAATTATCAGACTGAACTCTTCTGAAACCACTTTAAGAACATGGGTTTTCTTCCTTGATTTATTGAATATTGGAAACTTTCTGCCATCCCTAAGACCAAAATAGTTTTGTCCTGTCCTTGGCAATAATGGGTTTATTGTACACAACTGTCAGTCAGCATGTCTCATTGTGGTCAACAAACACAGTTTAAATAAATTCAGCCCTCTTAGACAGCACATGTTGCTATTCAGGGTCTGTGTACTACCCTTTATTCAGGCCTCTTGGACAGCACTCCACAACTTGCCCACCAAGATACTTGGGAAATACCTGTTGGGCCCTACTGCCCCGAAACAACTGTCTACATTGAGTAACATCTGCTTTTACATCTTTTACTGGCATGCACTGTTTGCATGTTACCTGTTACCTGCTTTGGCCACTGCATCAATTTAGCTCATGTTGCTCATAGCTCATAACTAGGGTTGCCACCTGGCCGGTATTTTACCGGCCTGGCCTGTATTTTTGATGTTTGATCCCAATGTTATTAATAGGAAAAAAAAGAAAAATATATAGGAAGGCCGGTATTTTTTTCAGGAAAAGGTGGCAACCCTACTCATAACCAATGCTTCTGCTAGCAGTGACCTTTCAAGTGAGCCCCAAGCACCCCAGCCAAACACTAATAAAAGTGTCACCAGTAGTGATTTAGCGCTTCTAGGACTTCTTCATTTTTCTTGAACGATCATAAAAATGTTACAGTCCTTTTCCAGGTTACAGGTTTAGCGTCACGGCAGGCCGAGGTCTTGATTGGAGATGAGGGGACACATGCAAACCCTGTGGAAGTAATATCTGGAGGGGGTAAATATTGGGGTGTCAGAGAGAACACTTGCCATCTATTGGGTACCCTTCAAAAATGTAGTACAAAGCATAGGAGTTACAGGCATTGTTGCTGTAACAGTTTTGCTGCCCCTTGTACCAGCACTCTGTCCTTCACTCTTATGGGCGATAATCTACAAATCCTACACTACATATCCTCAACAGGAGTGCTCCTACTAACTACCCTATGCCAATCTCTCACTCCTGGGTATAAGTAGATACCCCTTAATGTCATAAGTGAGAACATTTGCTTTTTGAATTTGATGTTTTAAGAATTAAATATTTTGTGATTTGCTTGATCTTTACCTTTGCAAAGTTCTTGAGCAGGTTCAATATTTAACAAGTTCTTTGGTGTAATGTGAAGGAAAGTATAACAGCTGCTGTTAAACCAAACCCAGGCTGGAGATGGACATCCTGTTCCTAAAGGGTAGATAGAAGGCCACATCAATAAACACACAGTAAAGTTGTGAAAGCCTGTGGATGATTGTTTATGTGGTATTGCTGTCATGTAATCAGTGCCTCAATATTATGAATAGAAAAACAAACAGACATTAATTTAGCTTTTTTTAAACTAATAAATCTAGAGAAATGCTATTTGTAGGATATTCTTCTTGTATGGGTGATGGACATACCATTGAAACATACCATGGAAGTAAAAAATAACAGGAACATAAAACATCCTCTAAACTTCTCCCATGTGCAGCATTCATGGAGCCAGTGTGTTCACCCATAGTCCTCAAACTTATTTCTCATAGAAAAACAGCAATGATTGATTACCCCAACAATCACATATAATCAGCTTTAGTGAGGGAATGAGAACTATGGTCATAATTTAAGGACAACATCCAACTGCCAGCCCACTAGAGGTCTGCCAGCCTAGGCTGTGCCTACGTGGCCTTCTAACAAATTCAGCAATTAGATAGATCAGATATTAGTCCCATATAGGTTGCCAGAGCCGTTTCACTTTAACTATAGATAAGGTCCAACTATGCAAGGAGAGTCCCAATCGACTCTAATTATAAATTATTGTGGCATGATAAAATATACAGTATAGATATATGCTGTACCAGGGTGCTTGTTGTCAGGTATCTGCTGAGAAATCAGAAAATGAAATCAGGGTCAGGCACGTACAGGGTTGGACTAGAGCATTTAGGGCCCATTGGGGCTGCGACAAAAAGGGCCCTCTTGGTAGGCACCAGGGGCCTCCTCCTAAGTTCTAAAGTCCTGCCCCCTCTGAGGTGTGCACATCATGATACAGCATCAAATCTTTTTTTAAGGGGGGTGGGTGATTAGGAGAGCTGGTAGGGGCCCATAAGGGTTGTGGCAAACCAGCTTTTTTCTTGTCCATGAACTGGTACATCACAGTGGCAAAGGATTTTCAAGTGGGCCTAGTTTCTTGGAGGCACTAGTCTGGAAATATCATATGTTCTACTTATTTTCACTATATATATATATATATATATATATATATATATAAAAATAACCTCTATATCATTTAGTACTTGATTTCAGATTTCTCTGGTGGGCCCTATAAGAATCAGTTGCGTGCCAAATAAAACTTCTACATTAAAGGAGAACTAAACCCTAGCTCATTTTTACCCTTCCTCTGCCACCCGTCCCTCCAAGCTGCCACCTGTGTGCAGTGTTGTGCAGTGGAGGTGCCATTTTCCTGTGTTTTCAGATCATCAGTTGTAAATTCTCTGACACATATCTTGTGGGAGCATGCACAGTGGAATCTGATTCAGGACATAATGTAGACTGAACTGTGCATGTTCCTGCAAGATCCATGTAGGCAAAATAACAGAAGACTTATTACATGGCACATGGGAACTTTTCAATAGGATATATGTAGCAGGAAGGGAACTTGGAGGGGACAGTGGAGGGGGTGAGGATGGTCTGGGCTTAGTTTTCCATTAAATTAAGTTAGTGAGCATAGAACAGTCATGTGATGTTTTTCTGGTCAGTTTGAAGCAGAGCAACTTTACAGACTTTCCTCCTCTTACTAACTTAATTTTCTGCCAACTGTAGTCATTACTTTAATATGTTGAGGGTTTGCACTTTGAATTCCTCAAACCAATATTATTGTCTTTGGCTGTAAACAATACAGTCACACTGTGAGTCACTGACAATGTCACCTGATTTGATTTGATGTCAGATTGATTGATTTGATGTCAGATTACAGTGTAAATCAGTGATCTTCAATGTTTGATTGAGAAAGCACAAAATAGTTCTCAAAAGTAATAAAACCTCGCTATTCACTGGAATGCACTGTAGGCTTAATCTAGAAGAAACTGCCTGTTTTTTCATGTCTCGGTCTCTGCTTTGCTTGGCTTTCATTTTTGCGCTAGACTCTGGTAGTAGCCTCTAAAGAGACCTGCAAAACAGCCAGTACAGACTTATCATTTATTGACTGCAATGCAGATTTCATTTTGTGTGGGACAGAGAAGAATTAAAAAGAGAAAAAAAAATAATGAAAGAATAAGACGCCCGTTAAATTGGTCCAATGTTCCCTGTTGCTGAGTCAGTAGAATGCACCTTATAGTGAGTGTGCTGAGAAGCTCTTTGGCAGCCCCAGTTACAAGCTCACGTTGCAAATATTTGAATTGCACAACGGCTGAAACATGAACTCAGCCACATGATACTGCTGAACCCATTGCTAAATTATGCAAGACCTCAAAATGTTCCTTTTTGTGCACATTGATTTAAAGTGGATATTGACCTTCTCTCAGCAATGTGTACTCTGGTACCAGCTGGAATGGTTTGGTCTCTAAACTGTATTTCAGTAAAGACACAGTGTCATGGTATATGGTGGATTTAGAAATAGAACGGATATGTTAATGGAGTACAATGGAATCTACACTGCTGAATGAGTACAATATTTTCTATTTTTTTGCATCTCATGGATATTTTAGGCATCAGCTCTGTTCCAGAAGGAGGATTCGTTTTCATTGCCAGGTTATTTCTGTCTTTGTACTAAATGCTAGGGCATTAGATAGAAAGCAGGACCTGTAGCAGACACACACTGTCTTGGAGATGGATTTTGGAATGTGCACATAAGCAGATGGAAGAAGACTTAGTGCCATAGTAATGCACTTCGGTTAAAACGGACCTTTATTGGTTTTTATTTAGTTCAATACCATCTTTAAAAGAATTGTTCAGTATAAAAATAAAAACTGGGTAAATAGATAGACTGTACAAAATTAAAAATGTTTTCAATATAGTTAGAAAATGTATAAAGGCTGGAGTGACTGGACGTGTAACATAATAGCCAGAACACAACTTACTGCTTTTCAGCTCTCTTGGTTTCCACTGATTGTTTACCAGGCAGTAACCAATCAGTGACATGAGGGGAGGCCACATGGGCCATAACTGTTGCTTTTGAATCTGAGCTGAATGCTGAGGATCAATTGCAAACTCATTAACAATTATGTCCCATGTGGCCCCCCTTCAAGTCGCTGAATAACTTAGAGTTAGAGAGCTAAAAGGCAGGAAGTAGTGTTCTGACATCCAGTCACTCCAGCCTTTGCAGATTAAATTTTTGCCTAACTAACCATAGTATAAATTTTTTTTATTTTTACCCAGTTTTTATTTTTTACGCTGAACTGTCCCTTTCAGTTGGGCAGCCTTTACACCAATGGGTCATTCTGACCTTACACGGTCACATTTCAGGTCAACCATTTGTTTTCCCATAATGCTCTGTTAATAGGACTAATTCACTCCTGTAAGGGCAAGAAGATACTGCTTTGTCAAAGTTAGACAGAGAATGGGTCTGCACAGTCAGATGCTACAAGTATGAAAATTAGATCGTTTGGCAATGTATGGCCACATTAACTCTCTCTGCTGACACCTTTCATTGCATAGTGGGGCTAGTGTAAGGCATAGTAAATTATTGCTTAAATATAGTTTACAGTGTATTTGTAGCTGTTTGGGGCAGTAGTTGCTCAACTGCTGCATTTTTCATGAGTACAAACATTTGCATCTATTCTTATATTGTCCATTTATTTTGCTAAGTCAGTCAATATCAAAACATCAAAATGGACATGGTTTAAGACAGTGATATCTCCACATTAGAAGGTAATAAAGAAGCCCCTTGGAATTCACAATGCAAAACCCTACAGAATAGAGTCTTCAGAATGCCAAAGTGGTATATTTATGTAGAGTACATAAATATGATCACTCCGGTAATTAAACATATACTTTGCACCATAGGAATTTATACATGTATTATATGTCAGAGTATCATGTGTCTAAGCTACTATAGGACTGGTAGGTACATAGAAGGCAGAATATATATCTATTGTACAATATATTAGGGATGCACTGAATCCCCTATTTTGGATTCAGCCGAAACCCCGAATCCATTATGAAAGGTTCGGCCGAATACCGAACTGAATCCTACCCTAATTTGCATATGCAAATTAGCTAGGGAAAGGGTAAAAAAAAATGTTTTACTTCCTTGTTTTGTGACGAAAAGTCACCAGATTTTTTGGATTTAGACTCACTTCCGCCAGGCACAAGAATTGGGCCGAATCCTGGCCGAATACCGAACAGAATCCTGGATTCGGTGCATCCCTACAATATATGTAGTCAGAAAAAACCACTAGAGAATGTGGCTGCAACATGGAAAGTCCGGTTTGTGTGGGAATCATGTACTGAATCATGTACACTGTATGGCCAAGAGTATGTGAACACCTGCCTCTCCAACCATTCATTACAAAATAAAGGGTATCAATAGGAGGTTGGCCAACCTATTACTACCATAAGCCTCTACTCTTCTGTGGGGTTTTTCTTTAGATATTGGAATATTGTTGGTTGTAGGCATAAAAACCTCAGAGAACATTATTGTGCTGGAACAGAAAAAGGATCTTCCACAAATTGCTGCCACAAAGTAGTGGCCCCTATGTCCAAAATTATGAGTCTGGCTTAAATAGAAAATGCTAAGGAATAGAAGGGCTGTCCACAAACTAGTTACCATGTAGTGTATGTAGCATAGGTATTTATTTATGGATTATGTGCAGGTCTGGACTGGGAGTCAAAATAGGACATGACATTTCAGTACACAGAGGTACACAGAGGCCAAATCAGCTAGCCACCAACCCTCTAAATAGTGACTTTCTATGGCATCTTATGGCAGCCCCTCTGGCATTTTCCAGAACCCACAGATGGCCAGTCCGGGCCTGATTATGTGTCATAGTCAGGCCTGTATTTGTGAGAAGGCCACAAACCCGGGCCTAGGACAGCAAAGATTGAGAATCTATGAGAGCATCTGTCTGTCCCTAGCACATGCCAAATTCTGCACTGTCACGTGATAATGGTACAATCTGTCCTTGGTTGTGGTTAGGTTAAAAGTTTTTCGTATCTATACACCTTGCTTCCATCCAACAAAGCCACATCAACGGTTCAAAGTATTTGGTGTAGATACAAATGCTCAGACGAATCTGCTGCAAAAGGGTGTCTTTATTGTGCAATCATCACGACATGTTTCGAGCTTTCGCTCTTTATCAAGTGCTACTGCACTGTGACCTCAGATACTCACGTCTGCCTGCAGGGAGTAGCCCCACAAACATTGTATATTTATCATGAGTTTATGATGTGTCCTAGTTTTGTACAAAAAGGTAATTCCAAAAGGGATTGGGTTAGACGTATAACCTATTTGTACAAGAAAGGTCACAAACAATACAAATGTTCTTGTCTTTTCTTACCATTTTCTTGGGTGTCTGATCCAGGGAGGCCGGCAGTACAATGTGCAGCGCTGCAGAGGGAGAGCAGTATTAGAGCCCTCATTGACTTTTCTTGTCTGAGATGTTATGTTTTCCAGAGGTGGTGCCCAAATGATAAAAAGTGAAAATGTCTTCAGTCCCGTGGTCTGGCAGGGAGAGATGTTGTTTGTCCTGTACTTCTATGCAGCACTGACAGAACAGTTACTAAGGCCTGACCCAACACTGCTTCCAAAATACTCTTGCTCAATCACAAAACACACTCGCATCACACAATGAGTGCCAGTGGGCTGGAGTGTAAGGGGGAGTGCACCAAACTTAACTCCTTCTCTTTTTGATATTTTTATTATAGTTTCTTCTCGCTGTTCTCAGTCCTGTTGTTTACCCCCTGATTGTTTATTAAATTGTGGTCTTTAGGGACACATTGTTTTGCAGAGTAATTTAAGGAAATGTATTTAATTCATAAATACCTGGAACATTTTAGCCACTGTGCCACTGTACCTGGGGCATCATATAGTTATTGCCCATTGTTTTCCCTTCGGTTTAAGGTTGTTATGTGACTAGTATTTCACTAGCCTAGCCAGTAAAACACCAACTAGGGCTTGCACCAGTATTACAAATGTATTTGTAAATTTGTAATACCCTATAAATCCCTCCCTTCCCTGACCCACTCCACTGCTAATCAGACTGTGCTTTGCTCCACTCATTTCCCCAGTCCCATCCACCAATTTCTACCCCCGTGATGTCAACACCCCACCCCCCAAATGACACCAAGGCAAAAAAAGGCAGCAACCCTACCTGAATTTTGGTGGGCTTTATTCTTTGCTTTCTTATTTGTGTCATCCACACATATTCCTTACACTGGGGTGCCTTGATATCTCTTGCATGCAGCCTTACCTAATCATTATGCTTTTGTGCTTGGGTATATATTGTATGCAGCCTTACCTATTTATTATGGTATATAGTGTCAGATATATCTTGCATGCAGCTGTATCTTGAATATGCAGTAAATGAAGGGTCAGTTTGCAGTATGAGAATGCATTTTTGTCTCAATTGTTCCCGCTGCACAGATACTGTAGCTGCTTGAAGTGCTCCCATATGGCATCCCATGATCTCTCACTTTTGCTGAAAATAAACTACTACTTCTTTAACTTTTTTTGACAGGTTGGGTGCTTCTACCAATTTATTCCCATCAGAACAGTGTTATGCAGTGTTATACAGTGTCCTATTCAACTTCACAGAATCTATCCATCATGTCAATCAATCCATTTTTGTCAACTCTTTAAAGTTGTTAGATGATTGCATTTGATGGCCAGTAGATGACAGCATAGCTTGCTTCTTTGCTTCAAGTCAAGTTGCTATAAAGCTGCCTTTATGCTTCAGCCATTCATACTAAATATATAGTATAGCTGAAGCATAAAGACAGCTTCTTAGAAAGGCATCCCATTGTACCCCTAGTTTTAAAGTTTAAAGTAGGTGGCCCATACTTTAAAGTAGACCCGTCACCCAGACACACAAATCTGTATAATAAAAGTCCTTTTCAAATTAAACATGAAATCCAATTTCAAATTTGTATTAAAGCATTCATAGCTATTTTAAGCTCATTTTAAAATCTCAGCTGTCAATCAAATATTGTCTGCCACTCCTTTATGCCTTAGGCATAGAGGCGGGGCAGATAATTACTTTCACTTTCCATTCAGCACTTCCTAGATGCCACTGCTTCCCACACATTCCCCAAGTTCTCTTAACCATTTAATTGTGTAGCCAGGACATGGGGATAGACATTGGGTCCCCCATTCTGGTGCACAAACAAGATTCTAAGACTTGCCTTAATAACACTGTCCACAAAATGGCTCCTGTCTGCTTGCTATAATTATGAATTCCCAGACTGAAGAAAACAAGTTTAAAATAATTTATATAGTGTAATTAATGTTCATTTTGCTTGAGTAATATGATAAAATAGGATTTTGAATATTTTTTTGGGGTGACGGGTCCACTTTAATTACAAGAATGCAAGAAGATGCAAGAAAATTCACTAGCGAGAATCCTGCTTAGCTGATAGCTGTGGTCACCCAAACTTTCTGTGATTTGAGCCCTTACACTACTTTTTCTATATCTAGGCAGGTTCTTTATAATATATTTATATACAACACATTATATCTAATCAATATATCATGTTTTCACTGGAGACAAGGTACCTACAATAAACACTTTTTACTATTTGTCTCTACATCTTTGATGCAGTGGATTAAATGATTGTTTGATCCCCAGGCAAATCATAATGGGGTTTACAGACACCAACTGAAAGAGGGCCGCAACAATACATGGATCTGTTCTAACCATTCTGCCCACTACTACCTACAAAGGCCAGCTAATCTATATAATCAATCATATATCAACATTCCAGAAGTTATGACAAAATGCAACACTACTGGGTTCAAAGTACAAAAAAGACCACAATTGGTCTATTTTCCCTTTGCTCACTGAGGGCATGCTGCTGTATGTTCTGAATTTATAATTGGCTGCATAGGTATAGGTACTGTATCCAACTTACACCCAGTGCCACCAATCAATTGGTCTGTTGTTGTCCTCACTGAAAGGTCTTTCCAAAAGAGGCATGGGAGAAGTTGGTGTACCCATCCCACATGCAGACCTGCCGATGACATGAAGTGATGTCACATCTGGTGCGTTTTGCTTCAATAAGCTTCCAGCTTCCCACACAACTCTCTTGGAAGGGCTTTTCAGTAAGCTCTGAAGTAAAGCAAGTGAGTTGAAAAGCACAAATTATGTTTTTACTTATACTAACTACCAGGAGAGGGCTTCCCTTTAGACGCATTGATGCACCTTTTTTAGTTGGCCAGATGTCGACCGTACAGAGTTAAAAATCTCAGCGGATTGCAGACCACATATGTTCATTGAATCGTTCCCTCGATCAGACTGCCCATATTCCATACATTATGATATCGCCCACCTCAATAAGGGCGTATCGGGGAGAGATTCACTCTGTATTCTAAAAAGGTTTTCTTTTGTAGGTAAATTGTAATAGAGCTCCGGCAGAAAGAGCTTTGAAGTGCTACTTTTTAATTCAAGCAAAAAGGCTTATAGCTCTCAGCTGGAAATCTAAAAGAAAACCCCAAGAAGAAACAATGGGTAGAAATGGTGACTACCTCTGTACCCATGTACCAACTTACATACAGGGGATGCCCCAAAAAGTTTGATAAATTGTGGTCCCCATGGCTCATTGAACATCTACCAGGTCTGCTTCCCCATATGGAACCATAGGTGAGAAATCACTTTACTCCTTCAATACAACCCCCCTCCTTCCCTTCCCCCCAGGTCTAAGAAAGTCAGTAGACATAAATAGAGGGAAATGTTAATTTATTGTTGACAGAAATAGCTTAAGGCAGTTCTCTTTTGCATTACAGACACAAGTAAGACAGTAAGATATTTTGGCATAATGTTCTTCATAGAAGAAGAAAAATATTTTATTCCATGCAAAACTAAATAATAGTATCTAAATGCTAACTGTCATTGATTCACTATGTGAACTAAGCAAATAAAACTGATTTTAATTTGTACCTACAATATATTTCTTTTTTCTTTTGTTTGTTTGTGGTAAAGTTAAAATTCAATAAAAAATATAATAGAGTGAAGAATAGAGAAGAATATTGCAAGTTATGCTTTAGATATATAGATTTTTTTTAATAGTTTTACACTGGAAGGTTTACTTTTATTTTATGGAGTGTTTTACATTAGGTGATGTTGCTTATATGTACAGGAGAGTATGCTAAATAGCAAAATATGGTTGAAGTTAATAGAAATAAGACTTAGGTTGGGTTTATACATTAAAGATTGTGTAAGACAGAACATGGAAGGGTAAGTTAAGCTGGCTAGAAAGTGGTCTGAAAAGCCAGAGGAGAACTGTATTGACAAACAGTAAATATAGATAGTTAAATATTAAAGGGTAAACCAAAGTTGGTAAGTAAAGCTGTTTAGGAACTGAACATTATAATAGGGCAGTCATTACCACGTGCATTCCTTAACTTCCAATTGGTCCTGTCTATAGGGATCTGCTGCAGAACAGGCAGTTCTGAAGAGCAGAAATAGTAGCAGAACATTCATTACGCCTTCCTAAATTGTCTTGTTCTCAGTTGTGTAGTGCATTGAAAGATATTTGCTCTTTTATATGAACTTTTTATTGCTGGTGTGGGAGGGCTCGGTGAATCTTCCAGCAATATAAACCAGTCACAAGTTGTTAAATCAAGATTTTCAGCATCCCATTTCTTTTATCCTATCATCTGCAAACTTTCCTGATAACTCTTTATACCTCTTCCAAGATGTAAATGGATATGTCAAAATGACCAGTCTCTCAAAGGACAAGGAAAGAATAAGGCTAGAAATGCTGTATTTAGTAAACATAAACATGAACTTACTGCACCACAAGCCTAATAAGACAAATGATTTATGTTTTCAAAGTTGGGCACTGGGGTTGTCATCTTGTAACTTTGTCATACATCTTTGCAATATCAAGACTGTACACATGCTCAGTGTGGTCTTGGCTGCTTAGGGATCATCATAAATGAGCAAAACAGGGAAACAAACAAAGCTGCTGGAGTTCTGCATGGCTGGGAAGTAAGGCAGGGGCTCCCCCTGCTGTTCATAAGTATAATTGTTTTCCTGAGGGACCGTCTGACAATTCCTATCCACAGAAGTAAATGAAGGGAGAATTTCACTGCATACAGTCAGGTTTATTATAAAAACGTTACATTTTTTAATTGAAGTATATTGGAGATTAATTAATTATTTTTTTTTGTCTTTCCTTGTCCTTACTGTCGCCAAATCCTTCTAGAAAGTTCTCTTGTTGTTGGAATATTTTCATGCATTGGTGGGATTTACAGTATATTGCCACCAACTGTATTCCAAGTTACCCTAATATTGTTGTGGAGTTGGCCCTTCTGAGTATGGAGAATGTCTAGCTAGAAGGTCAGCTATGATAACATCTGGGATGAATTTGCTGTTCTAGATTTTCATAAATATAACAATGCATTTTATATGAATATTTGTAATATAGCACCCAAAATATTGCTCACAATCTGTACCT
>CM044448.1:59649969-59667269 GCA_024363595.1 Xenopus borealis
TTCTGTGTGGCAGAAGCTTTAGCACAGTAAAAGTAGATTAAATCCACTGCCTTCCCAGATTCGAGGTTCCTGTTCACCTCCTCATAAAATACTATTAAAGGACCAATAACATCAAAAATATTTGTTAGTATATATAGAAAAAAAAACACCAGCACAAATTGAACTTTAAAAGCCTTTATTAAAAAATAAGTTACTGAAATTCTGCTTCTGCTCCTCTTCAGAAAAGGCATCAGTGCGTCGATCCATCATGCGGTGGTTAATTTCTCCTCCCTGGCTATCTCCTATAAAGAAGGCAGGGAGGAGAAATCGAGCGACTCACAATGGATTACCCGATCGGCTTTTCTGAAGAGGAGAGCAAGCAGAATTTCGGTAAGTTATTTCTTAATAAAGGCTTTGCGATTTTATTTGTGATTTAAGCTTAAATTGTGTTGGTGTTTTTTTTCTATGTATATGAACAAATTAAAAAAAAAAAAAAAACCATATCAAAATGTCCTAACCACTAACAAATTCATAGTCAGTTTGGGATTGGCTCAGATCTAGTACAGATAGGCTGAACACAAGCAAGCGTCAAGTGAGTTGCATGAATTGGGCCACTAGCCCTGGATTACTCAGAATATAAATTCAATTAAATAATCATATTAGTGACCAAATGCAGTTCATTACTGGTGAATTCCTGAGGGCTGACAATCAAACCATTTGATGTGTGTATTAACAGACAAGCATTGTGGCCCCTGTTGACTGTTTGCATGTTTGGCTCTGCATTTTACATTCATTTTGTGTATAAATAAAAAAAGAAATGGTGCCTGTGGGAATGTACTTACTCTGTCCCCAAACTTTAAATGCTGGCGTTTCTTGCTGTATGGGATAGCTGTGCTGTTATTACATAGTGTTGTAAAGGAGAGTCTCTGTCCTTCTGTGTCTCCAAGTACTTCAAGCTCAATGTCCGACCTCAATTCCTTGAACAAACAAAAAATTGAAGAATAACAGTTATACCCAGGGAAAGAAATGCTTGCCTTTACCTGCACCAGTAGCTTCAATATAATTTCAAAAGTTTTTAGTCTGTCCTGTCATCATAAGTATATAAGTTAAAGATAAAAACAAGTCTCTTGTATGTCCGACTCCAATTAAACACATTCTCATATGAGAGAAACACTGGAGAGAGAATAAAGGAAACAGGAAAAAAAGAAAGAAGAAAAAATATAGTGTAGTATTTTTCACTGTGTTGTAGTTCCGCAACCTCCTAGGCACAACCGTATTTCCGATCTTTGGTGCATAGTCTCTCTCCGGTGCTTCTCTCATACAATCCATCCCCAAATCGCTGCATACTGAACCTCTGGAGCTCCTTAGAGCTGACTTCTGTCATCCAAACAACTATCCCATACTTGGCTCTCCAACAGTGAAACAATATATATCAATAAGGTACATGGAGGAGGTGAAGAGGAAGCTGCGTCCGGGTGAATGGAAACAAGAGAAACATGAAGTATAAAATGGGCACATGGGCAGTCTGCAAATTCAATGAATCATTGTTTCCATTGTGTCTGTGATTTACTTTATTTGGGTGCATGCTTAGTATAGACTTCTTCAGTGATTATTTTACTGATCTGCCACCTAGCTGTATATGCAACGAGATGGATGCGCCGGATATCTGCCCTGCCTTCTGATGTCATTAATCCAGACCCTAAGCCTAACCCAGGGGGGCTAGTTATTTATTTTATTAGGGGTCATTTATCAATGCAAGTGCAGTGTGCACAGTACTTTTTTGGGCCTAGCCTATTTATCTATTTTTTAACTGCAGAATGCAGCAAATTCCCCATATTTTTTAGGGTAAATATGGCTATGAGGGGGAGTTGCATCTGAGGCAATTGCAGCTGCTTTGTCAAAATGCATGCGATTGAGCTTGTGTTTTTGACAAATAGGGTACAATTTCAACAGGTACACTTGTTTGCAATTAAGAACATGAGGCAGAATGGTGGCATTGGTGGCAAGGGCAACTATAGAGAAGTGTATGGAGTGTCTATGGATGCAAGTGCCTTCAGTGCATCCAACATCTGTGTCCATTTTTGAGCCAGATACAAGTTGTCATAATCAGCTTGGCAGTATGAGCAGGGAGTTATATTATATATTCCTATTCTGCAGTGTGGAAGTCAGGTGCCTATATAACAAAATACATTTTTTGTGAAAAAAAAATCTCCACAGCCGCCACGTAAGTGAGATCTGTGAGTTTGCACATTGCTGGCAGAAATTATGTCATATGTCACCAAAAGTGATGTCACATGCAGTTGTGCATGTGATGTCACAAACTGGGGGCACATTAAAATCCATTGCTTAGGTTGGTCAGCTGCCAAGGGTGGCAGCGCTGGCAGTTGGGCTTGAAATTGCACTTGCAGTCATGAATGATCCCTATAGGGTGATAAGCTATTTAATCAAGAGAGTTTGAATCAGCAGGATACAAATAGGTAGAAAACAAACAGTACAAGCTTCTTCTTGATGTATGACAGAAGATACACAAAGACACTAACCACATCTATATTCATGGATTATTAGATCTCATTTTCTTATAGGATAAACACAATTTGCATGATCTGAACTCTGTTCTTTGTACAAGAAGATTGTTCTGCAAGGACCATTACCATGATATTAACCTTAAATAAAACACATCCGTATGCAGACTGATGTATGACTTATCCTGCATTACAGTGAACAAGCAGGAGCCTGCCGGGGCAGCCGTTGGCTTAAGCCTTGGGAGATGTGTGCTCATGGCACACTAAACAAATATTTGTATAAATCAGGATAACCTAGCTGAAAACAACTTAGACATTAAAACATAATGGAAAATAATCCTTTTAGCAGATTTACATAATGCGTATATGAAAGAGCAGCTTCACTCTCGCTCTCTGCAGGGAATCTTTGGGCTTTTGTTGAAGAACTCGGAAGTTAATAAACCAGTCTGAGCACTGATATAATATAACATGCAGAACCAATGGAGCATGGTGTTTGCCACAGGATCAAGCACATAAATCTTCAGGTTTATTTATGATTCTGATTATTACAGAATTATCACCAAGATAATTCTGTACTGTGTCTTCTGTGATCTTTTATCACATGGAACTTAATCTCCTTATAGTTATAATTATTTATTACTATGCTTGTTGCTTATTTAGTATTTATGATTACGCTTTTCCGCCCTGTATGTAATTTTGTGCTCTGTAAAATTGTACAGAGCTGTGTATTCATGTAGCGATAATAATAGGTAAATACTAAGATGAAGCTCAAGGCTTTGAGGTAATGGCCCCCTTCAGCCACTCCTAGCAATATTATTCCATCCAGTGGTTACTGTGATGAAGACTCTAGGCACACTACAGTACATACATTATTATCAAGAATTTAAGCTCTGATGAGAATTGTAGTCTAGCAATATCCTCTAGGGCCAGTACCCCACTTAAAATGAACATTGTCCACTGGGAATCTGTCTACTTCATGTACACTCCAGACCCCCCTTTCATGTTCATCAGATTGCTGGAGTGGCAGATGATAACACTGGCAATTAGGGCAGTAGCCATGGACCCATGCCTCAGTCCAGCTCCAAAGCCAAAATTATGTCACTTCCAGTAAAATGTATTCTGAATTTTGATTGGCATGTGTTCCCACTAAAGCTAATAAGTGTGTGCCACAAAAAAACCTCAGACTGGAGCAAGCAGCAAGTGCTTAATAATTACTCTGCCCTTTTCCCCATTAACCTGTCATCAATGTGTTCTGTCTCAGCCAACTCTGAGTCTACACATCCCTCTCATTATACCTTGATTTTGAATGTATCTGCTCTCCTCTAGCTGATTGCACTCTGCTGTGTAAATGGCCCTGAGACACTGACCTATAAAAATTAATAATGGGAAAGGAATGAACCCCATAGAATGGAATATGGAAAGAATACACGGAAACCATGTTAGGATAGAAAGGAATGCTTTCCTTTTAGTTCATTTGAAATCTCCCCAAAGAAATAAGGGATGGTCATAGAGGTCCCGGGCAAATATTTAGAGTTATTAAGATGTATTGCTTTCAGAATCCAACCTTGACTAGAATGCGGTTCAACACACGGATTCACACTTGTTAAACGGTTTGTAACCCCCAAAATAAAGAGAAGTTAAAAAAAATGTACAACAGCACTTAGCAGACTTTATTTATCAGAAATAAATTCAGTACAGGTTGATATGATATTACCAATTCCAAGAAGACTTCATCGGTTGTCTAAATCATGGGGGGGATTTTAATTAAAGCTAGAGGAGATAAGCCTCCACAAACCAACACCAATGAATTTCTTGGTAGAAATTATATGAAGACGCAATTTATCCTGCCATGTGTTCAATGTTTCTAATACATACAATTAAAACTGAATTTATGCTACCATGTGGGTTTGGTGCACAATATACAGACCTGTCACTGTTTTTATATAGTTACATAACATAGTAGTTAGATTGGGTTGAAAAAAGGCCAAAGCCCATCAAGTTCAGCCCCTCCAAATGAAACCCAACATCCATACATACACACACTGACCCCTCCACACACACAAGCACACACACTAAATATACCCCATAGTGTGTCCTGGGATGCATGAAATTGTCCCTGTATATATCTTGCTAGGGTATTATACATGCTACATGGAACTCTCCATGTGATAATATGAAGGAAACTGTATAGAATATATCTTTAATTGGCCTCCCCAAACACAAAAATCATCTGCCTATGTGAAACTATATGGGGAAAGGATATTGATTTTAACACTGTTTATTTTAATATTAGTTGTACTTAAGCCTAACAACAAATCCACATTAGGTTTGTCACCGAACAGAAAACTTTAGGCTCTGCAGTATCTCTGCACTCTTTAAAAATGGCATATTTTTTTGCATTGCTAAATTGAATTTCCTCTTTCCCTCCTTTCGTTCTGGCTTAACAGCATTATAATATCCTCAGTCAAGGGTAGCCTTATTTTGTAATCCTGACCCATTAGCCAGCAGCTGCAGATAAAATAGTATGTCATATTACATTGCCATTAATGTCAGATGTGATTACACAGCTGGGATAGGAAGGATGAGAAGGCTGGTGGCTAATTTGGGCCTTTAAAGCAGAAGGCCGCAGTTCATTACCAGCTCTACATGATCCAACATATCTTTATCGTTTTTGCTGCTGATTCACTTAAACAGAAGATGGATTCATATTATTTGAAACCCCATGAAATAAAATTGTTCTGTAATGGATTTTCAGAATCCCCTCCATCGCTGGAGGGGCCCACTTGCATCTCTTTGATAGGAAATTACCTCCACTTCTGTTTCTCAGGCTGGCCTTCCCTTTAACATCAATGCATATGAAATTGAGGCCAACAGCACATCATAGAAGTGGGAATCCATTCATCATGCTTTGCTGTGTGGGTGAATATTGTCACTGTGAGCATTATTGCCCTGTGGGTAACTGTCCAATAAATATTTTAAAATATTCAGACAGTCTGTGAAAAGCTGAAATGGAGAGTAACACAAAAGAGCTCAGATGTGGTGAACTTATGGCTAGGAGCAACAGAACTGAACTTTTCTCTGAAATCTCAAATCGGAGCTGGCATTTGCACTGAATCATTTATGCACAGAGGTTAAATATTAGCTAAGAATTAAGCCCATTTTATTTTCCAGAGCAAGGTGTTCCAAAAAGGTAGAAAGAGTATGTGGGATAGTGATGTGTGGATCAGGAAAAACTCAATCCACATGTAACTGTAAGATGTAAAACCTTAACCTGCACCCAACACAAAATGTTGCCATTGTAGGACCTACTTCTGCATGTACCTCTGGCTCCACAACAGGGAATCTTCAGGAGCAGGGGAGAAATGCACTTCTCCAGTTTGACTTGGCCAAATTTTAACCCTCAAATACACCTAATCAGTGGTCAACCCATGAGTCATTGCTGGTTTTGGGTCAACCCACATATTACTAGTGTTTGTAAGTGGCAACTTAGCTTCTATATGCATTTATAATAAGCTGCAGGACATTCCCAGAGTCCAACAGTGGCCCCTGGAACTAGGCTGGCATATCCTTACAATGAAGAATATGAGATGGTTGCGAAAATACAATGGCTATTGCAATGGTTGAGATCATTCTAGCAGTACCCAGTGGCACTGTATAGAGTAAATACAACGATAATTGATATTTTACTACCTGTAGTCATCTAAATAAAATAATGATGCAGAAAATGTCACCTTCTGTTGCCATCTATTATATTGCATACTTCATATGGTGCTTAAGTTTGTGTTTGCATGTTCCTAACATTTCGGAAGAATTGCAAGATATTCATGGTTGCTGCATATCTTGTTAATGGTTTGTTTTGTATGTGAATTTTTTTTTTTTTGGACTTTGTGTTTTCAGCCCAGATATTTGACTGTCAGTAATGCCTGACCATTGCCTATGATGTGCACTAGCAAAGGCATAGATGCAGCACATAGAGTTGTACTCAGACACTTTTTAGAGGCTGCTGAGTCAAAAAAAACCTGTCTCTTAAATAAAAAAGTACAGGCAAAATGCAACTCTTTATCACCGTCAAAATAAGCACAACTTGTGTGTGCAAATCAGGTGCAAGTTGCAGCTAACCTTTATTGCTTCACTTCCAGTGTTCAGAGTCAAATTGCATTAGCTTGTGATTCTTGTGGACGAACTTAATAAATCAACCTGCTATGGGAATTCTGAAATTACTGTTGAGAGTTTCCCAGCATCAACATATGCTCAATTCAGCAGCAGAGGCGGGACAGACGCAATAGCACTTAACCACAACTACCTGAATATGAAATTGCAAGGAATGCCTTTGGACACAGGTACTTTTATTGTATGGCATCAATAAGCGCAAGTGTTTCGTCTATTTTGACCACACTTGCAGCTGATTTTTGTATGTGACAATAATGACTTCCTTCATTGTGGCTGTGAATTAAAACTCCATAAAAATGCCAGTACTGGTTGTTTTCTTGTTTCTTGCCTGAAAATGCTTGTGTTAGACAGAAATTGCATAAAAATTGCCTAGAATTTTAGATATAATTAAAAAAATTGGCTGAACAGTGAAAAAATCAACATTTCTAAACTGGGTCTTTAGTGAGGAAAAAGCACAAACCATTGGTACTGTATGTGCCACCCACTGTTGCTTCTTTATACCTGTATCACAAAAGTTCTTTTTATTATCAAATGAATCTCTTTGTTTTTCTGATTTGTTCTGAGAGCTTTCTTTGCTTTTCTGATCTGGGAAAAAAGCCAAGACAATTTCAGTTTGCAGAGGAACTTTATTTCTTGTGACCAATATTGTAGAGCAACAGGCTAGAGTCTGGATGGATGACAGATGCTATTCATAATTTTCTCTGGGGTTATTGCTAATACTATATGTCCATCATTCTCGCCCTTGAACTAAACAGTGTCCACCACCAGCGGATCCATTTTTTGACATTAAATAATTTAAAGATATGGTGCTGGCTTTGTAAGCTAATATTCAGCTATGTGCTTAAAAATACTGGCTAATGTAGAGGCCAAATTCAATTTATGCTTGTGGATAAGGGATGTGTCAGTATATACTTAAGCATATGAAGTACTGTCTTGAATGCAAAGGGCCCTAGTAAGACCTCACCTGGCGTATGCAGTGCAGTTTTGGGCTCCAGTCCTTGAGAGGGAAATAATTGAGCTGGTGAGAGTGCAGAGATGTTAGAGGGAAGGAAGATTTAAATTATGAGGGTAGACTGTTAAGGTTGGGGTTGTTTTCTCTGGATAAAAGGTATTTGTGAGGGGACATTTTACTCTTTTCAAGCTAAATTACAGTATATTGTCATCTTCCTGGAGTTTAATGTAGCCCCAAAAAGAATTTTGCTGGGGGTACTATTACCTTCTAGATATGACATTATTTGGAATTTGTGTTAATGTTTTAAGCCTTTTGGGTTACTTATAGGCATCAAATCATCTAGCAAGAGAGAAAGGGGTAAATTTATCAAAGAGTGAAGTTCCACCAATAGAGTGAAATTCCGCAGCTCTCGATTAATTTCTATGGGATTTTGAAAGGCCTAGAGCTGTGGAATTTCCCTCTAGTGGCGGAACTTCACTCTTAACTTCACTCTTTGATAAATATACCCCATAGAGAGAAACTATGAAAACATTTTCTTTCCATACCTCGTATAAAGGAAGATGTGTGTTTGTAACTGCAAAAATGCAGAATGTTGTTTTCCACTAGTTTTACAATTAGCTGTCCGACTGATGTATATTCTTGCAGGAAATAAAATAAATATATAAACATTTTCATAGAACAAAAATGATATTTTTTGATTGTTCCACATCAGTAAAGCTTGTACATGGTTTAGAGCAGTGATGTCCAACCCCTGGCTCACCAACCCATTGGCTCTTTATCCCTGTGGCCTTAAAGGAGATACTTATTTTTGAATTTCTGGTTTGAAGGCAAGTTTTGGTTGCATAAAACCAGATGTACTGCCAAACAGAGCTTCTTTTAGACTGGCAGTTAACATAGGGGCTAAAAAATCTCAGCCCTTATTTGGCACCCTCAGGAACATTTTTAGAATAACAGAGTGATCACAAAATATTTTTCCTGTGGCTAGGGTCAGGCTGCCCACCATAGTACCATGATAATTCACAGTGCACTCAGGTGTTAGCGGAATCTTCTGCTCACCCAACTGTCCTTGTATGGCTTTAACATAGCCATCAAGTATGGGAGAAAGGAGGTGTTATAGAGGGTAATATAAATGAGTGTATGTAATATGAAAAGGAAGTGAGTGAAGAGGGTAGGCTTAATACCATATTGGTCCTGTGGTAGCAGTGTATGAATGGCCTGCAGCAAATACAAGATGATCACCCACTGGGCCTAAGCCAATGACAACTCCTATATAAAACCTATTATATAAAACACTTTATATATATATATATACATATTATATAATCTAGTTGCTGTGAGAGTGGTCCTCTCAGATTCAGTTCAGGATTTGGCTGAATCCTTCACCAAAGATTTGGGATTCTTCTAAATCCCAAAATATCATATTCCTGGTATCCCTAGTTTCCTCTGTTGTAACATATATAGATATGAGAGGCAAGTAGTAATGTTTTACTGTGTACCTGGACTGTAGACATATAGGGGCAGATTTACTATTATTCCCCCAAAAAAATTCGAATTCCCTCGATATTCGATTAGCATTTGATTTTCGAATGCTAATAGAATAGTTTTAGGCTACCCTTTTATTCGATCTTCAATCATTCGATGATCGAATAATGATCATTCGACCATTCGAATGAATTATTCCATCATTCAAATGATTCGTACGATTCGAACGATCGAAGACTTCAATCGTACGCAGAAGTGCTCCCATAGGCTTCTATTACAATTCGGTAGGTCCAATCTGGCGAAGTAGGCAATCGAATAATTTTAAAATTTTAAATCCTTCGCTGATCGAATATTCGATCGTTCGAATCTATTCGATCATTCACTATTCGATGATCGAATATGTCTAATTTGCATATTCAACCAATCAAATAGATCCTGCGATCAAATATTCCATCGAATTCAATCGAATTCGATTTTATTGACATGAATACATGTGAATTTTGTAAATCGGCCCATAGTATTCATTATTGCTGTCTAGATGAAGCCATCATTTGTGATCACAATGCCAGCAAGTTTGCTGTCCATAGTGAGAGTCGGATTCACTAACAAACACCAGAAGATGTAAAGACCCATTCCTCCATCCAGTTTGTTTGTTCCTACTATTACAAGTCTCACTTGAGTTCCATATTCACAGAAGGATGCACTTGCTTTAAAAAAAAATTATAAACATAGACATATATTGGACTTAAATATGTCATGTTACCAGGTTTTGGCTAGTTGGCATGTATGCCTGTACTCAGGGAATTCATTTGATATGAATTCCAGGCAAGCATTTTCTCATGAATATCTCAATAACCCTAATGTCTGCGTGTGCTGTAACAAAGTTATGACAGCGTCAGTTGAGCATGGTGGCACTGTGATTACTGTGTTGGGTGAGCGGCTGCGTGTTTCTGTGGGAGGAGAAATTCAGATTTAAAGCACCAAACCTTACAAAGCATGTGCACATACCCACATTATAAATGACAAAACATTTTGTTTAACTGGTAATAAAATTAGATAAACGTGACATGTTTTCTAGTTAATAAGGATAATAAATCTATAGAAACTAGCTGTAAACCACAGTGCAATCAACTTCAATCTATTCATCTCTATTCTTTGAATTTGACGTGGAAACTAAAGTGATTTGGATTGTTTGATTTCTGATTATTCATTTAATGTGTCACCTTAGGCAGTTAGTTAACTGTCATTATATTCTTCACAATTCTTGTCCTACTCGGGTTATGATGAATTTATAATTTATAATAATATTTAATGCTGGCATTAGAACTCTAACATAAAGGAATATACAATTCATATACATTCAAACTTGTATGTGATCTAAAAGGAATTATTTTCCTGCAACATTTGGGTAACCTATGGTTGACCAGCAATTTATATCTCAATTCCATTTGGTTGTCTATAATGACATATATTTCTACATTTATTCCATCAGATTTTTTTCACCTTACAAACAGCTGCTTGCATGATGGCATCAAATCCCCCCTCTGGCGTGTCAATATTTCCTGAGGTCCTCTGCTTCATCACTATGTCATTAAAGTTCTGGGTATTCGGTGTAAAGGACAGAACATGCTTGTACCCAAAGGTTGGCAGGCAGTAATAAGGTACTGTATACTACTGCAACAGGAATGAAAAAGTACAGTGTAAACAGGAGAGAAGTGGAGATGTATTTCCATATCTCCAAATACTGTTACTCAATAGTTGGGATGACTATCCTTGCTGAACTCTCTTGTAGGCTTAATTAATTAAGCTTGGAATATCTACTTTGGAAAGCTAGAAGTAAAAAAAGCATTAGTTTGATGTTTATGTCTGACATGACATAAACTCAAGTGATGAAAACATAATTATACCTCTTTATATTTACCCAATTTTTATCTTTAAACTGAACAATTCCTTTAAATTACTATCAGTCTTAGCAGCCATGCTCTTTAGACAGCGAGAGACAACTTTCTAACTGAGACATAAGACCGTAGTAAGGCAGTCAAAAGTCAACAGATATGAAATAGAGTGATTATCACTTACTGGTGTTTCAATATCCTTTGGAACTGTTTTAATGAAAGGGGAAACCGGTTTCTCTACAAAAGATCCCAACTGAAAATTATTTGTTAATGGGGTTGTTCACCTTCCAAACACTTTTTCTGTTCAATGGTTTTCAGATTGTTCTCCATAAATAAAGACTTTTTTCAATTACTTTCCATTATTTATTTTTTAATGTTTTTCCAAAAAAGTGTAAAGTTGAATGCTGGTGTCTGTGGTGTTTGAGTCTGGCAGCTCAGTTATTCAGGTGCAGACTCTAAACTGATACAATTTAGCACATTTAATTGATACACTTCACAGCAACATCTCTGGAGCTGCCTGTAATGAAACCCAGAGATTCTACTCAGCAGGGACAAAGACAAGAAATGTATACATTAAATGTATCAGTTTAGAACAGTTGGGGGGGTCGGGGACCTCCCCTCCCAGAGCTGCTTTAGAAGGTGAAAAATGACACTTTACACTTCAATATTAGAAAAACGGTTACAAATAGAAAATAGACAGTAATTGGAAAAAGTCGTTATTTCTGGTGATCTATCTGAAAACAACTAGTTGTTTGAGGTTGGACAACCCCTTTAACTTGGAGGTTTCCCTTAAAAGACTAGAACCCAATTCCTTTATTGTTTTCAGATCATCATCCATAGAGGCAGATAAATCCAGCAGGTAGTACAGGTCTACAGGATAATTTTCAGTCTGACGAACGTTGATCAGGAATGTTAGTTCTCTTCCTGGAAGAGACAAATGAAGACAAAACCAAGAGTCAGCGCAATTTCACTTTGAAACAAACACTTCCATGGAACTTCTTGGCTCCAGCAAAGAAGAACATTCTGTAACCAGCCCAAAGCTGACCACACTAAGCCTACTTTTGGATAGTTGAATAATACTTGGGGGCTGGTTTAACCACATTTACCCTTCCCTGAAATTGACCCATTTCTTCAAAATAGGCTTCCTACAACGTATTGTTATTTAAAATACTGAGAAGAACAACAAGTTTGCACTGTGTGTAAACTTCAAAATGTAGTGTGCTGTCTGAGTGTTCAGAAGTAAGATATTCCTTAAATAAGAAAAAAAGGTAAATGATTGCGAGGGACCCCCCCCCCCCAAGTGATTCTAGTCCAGTTAACTGTTACATAGGCTGGTGCTCTTCTTCAAAAAACATACCAGCCCAGTGTACTGTACCACATCACCATTTTCTTTTTTCTCCCATGTCCAGACATTTCTTAAAGAAAGTTATGTGCTGCACATGTACTCACTCAAGTTCTGGACAGGGATAAAATGGCAGCGCAACACTCAGTAAACAGTATTGGTACCTCTTCCCGCCGTGATTTTACCCTTCCATTTCCTTTAATGACTCTGGTGAGAACTAAATTAAATCAGGATGAGAGTGAAGTTGGAAAAACATGCGTTGTTACCAATACCTAAGAGGCATAGGAAATGTCATATGTTAACCAGGTCTCGGTTTGAGAAGAAGCTTTTGAGGACTGATCTGAGTGGCATCAGAACTGTTTTCCTAGACACTTTCTGTAAGTGGTTTATTTCTAAGAACTTCTAATTTGGAACTGGAAATTCAATGGATTCAGCAGGACATCCTTTAGACTGAAGAACTGCAATATCCAAAGAATCAGTAAAATTCTACAAATATGAAAACAAAAACATACATCACTGATGATTGTAGGGTATATATAATTTTGAGGCTTATCATTCCCTCTTCTTCTGGTAAAATGGACATGATGTTGGGCCAGAACCCTGTTAACCAGGAAGCTCCAAATTATGTGAAGACCATCTTTCATAGACTCTATTTTAATCAACTAGTTTAAATTTTAAATCCCTGTAACAATAAAACAGTACCTTGTACTTTATCTTAACTAAGGTATAATTAATCCTTATGAAAAACAATCCTATTGGGTTTATTTATCTGTCCCAACCCAGGAGCTCATAGGACCAGCTCTTATTGATAATTGAATTGCACTGGGACGCGTTAGGCAAATGGTCTGATATACAATTTGTGTTATAGTCTTTTGGGACACATTTTGGGGGCTCCATATTTGTTTTTTGTTTTTTTGGGTAGGGTGATGCATTTTGCATTGACTCCCTTTAAAGCTTTGTGGACCCTATACCAGGGGTCTTCAGACTTTGTGTTCAGATTTATTGTAACTCATAGCAAGTCTATAAGAATATAAATATGGTTGGGACCAATAAGTGCAAATGTGGACTGTGTGTTGCTGCATATACAAGCGGTTCACATAATATTTGCTGAAAAGCAAGAAAATACTAATTCTATGTCAATGGCATGCAATTCCATAAGTGGTAATCCCATAGAATGTACAATCCATATCCCCTGCATTATTTGCCTGGTTAAACACAGGTTCTGGGACACACCTTCATTTTAGCACAGAAACTTATACAGATTTGCTCTGGTTTTTCACCTTAACCTTAAAAGTCTGATTATGTGGTATTTTAAGAATGGTTTCTTTTTGTGCCTGTGAGAAGTAGATTACACCTATAATAACAGTCTTGATAAATTCCACCAACACTGTATTGTTTCCTCCAATAAAATACAGATAGCCCTTTTATTCATATTATCAGTCTTTCTAGCGCTGATTATACTTCCTGCAAAGCCCTTTGCTATTCCCTTCTTGGACTTACTTACAAAGTGTTTATACAAATTCCGCTGCTGCTGTTTGGCCAAACGTGACTAATGAACTCAAAATATTTCATTGTTCTGCACCAAACAAGTCGGATACAAACAGGATTAGTTGCTGGGCAAAAAACATGTTCGGAGATGGAAACAATGTCAAAACATTAAAAAAAAAAAAGCATTATCAAATGATACAGTTTGTGGGCCTCAGTTTCAAGGCTGGACTGGTTGCTCTTTTTGACAGATTTAATGACAAAGTTACTGAAAAATGGCTTGTTTCCATTTTTTATATGTTAATGAGCCTTTAGAGTTATAGCACGGGGAAGTATTCTCAGCCAAAAAAAACAGCACTTGTTATCTTTATACAGATAAACCCAGAATTTCCCCCCTAATATTTTTTAAAATATAAAGCCTATTTTTACCTTATGAGAGCACCAAGCTCAATGTGGCCCCAGTTTCAAACATTCTCCACAATGTATTGTAAAGAACAACTTCCTATAGTCAAAGAATAAGCACGTCAGGCTTTGTGTCTCCACAGAATGGAATAAACAGTTCTCGTTAGAAGGCAAAAATATGCAATTCGTCTTGATGATAGCCATGCCATGTAAAGTTTCACCTTGTGAAAGGAAACGGTTGCAGGATTTCTAGGCTTTGTAGTCCAGTAAACTTTGGGTGAAGCAAACTTTATATAAAGGTTTATATGACCTTTATTCATTACCCTATGAAATCAGGAAAGCCAAAACCGCACAGTAGGGTCCCAGTAAGATGACCCGTTAGGCTGGGTGCAATGGGTGTAGCAAATTTAAATAGTTCTGAATGCACCTGGATCACTGAGGGGAACTTCAGCTTCCAAACCAAAATTTGATAAAGTGGTCCACGTAACATAAAACCCCCTAATATACCCATTACAGTTACCTGTTTTCTTCAAAAAGTATGAATAAATACAATTTTTTTATGCTGAAATCCAGCTGTTTAACGCTTCTTCTCTTTCTGCAACATTTAAAATCCTGGCAGGAAGGAGGGTCACTAAACACTGATGTTACAAAATATAACAACTTCTCCACAGCTTACAGACAGCATGCAGGAACGACATAACCCCCAATGCATTGCACTGTGATGTTTCTATCACGTGTGCAGGGAATTGTGGGGTTTTGAGGATGCAGGCTAAGGACAGCTGGCTGCTGATACAAAGTAACAGTAGTCAGCCAGCTCAGAAAAGTAGTCAGACAGATCAGCAGGAGAGCAGGGGGCTTAGGCATAGGGTACAGTTAGAAACCATTAAAAATCTTGAAAAGTTTGCATATTTTTAATTGATCTTTATTGCAAAGTTGTTGAAATTGTGTTCACTTTTCAAAAAGCTTAAGTTATGTTTGTGTGGCATTCCCCTTTAAACTGACATTCTGGGAAAACGGTAACAAATAAAAGATGGAAAATAATTGAAAAAAGTCTTTGTTAATGCTGAACAATATGAAAACGACTGAACTGAAAAAAGTGTTTGTTTGGAAGGAGAACCACCCCTTTAACTGCATATGAAAGAAATTATTCTAAGAATCATTTCTTTTTGGGTATGTCGGGGCGGGCCCGTGACGTCACGGGGCGGAACTATGACGACGCGACCGCCGATTGGCCGATCGCGGCGTCAATCAAGCTAATCCCGCCCGGTTTTCCTTATTTGGAAAACCGGGCAGGAAGCATTGACCCGGGCAGCCCTTCAGAATACCGGGCTGTCCGGGTCAAAACCGGACAGGTGGCAACCCTATGCCTATAGTAGCAGTAGGGACTGTGGCTATATATTATATGTGACTTTCAAATAGGTTAGCAGTAATAGTCATCTGTTAGGAGACATATCGCAACGTTTCGGAGGCTTAACATCCCCTTTCTCAAGCGTGTCCCCATATCCCAACACAGATGAACAGCAAAGAATTGTAAACATTGTGCGCAACCTGAAGTAGCGTCGCCAGGCGCCCTCAGTAACGTGACGCGTAGACGCAATCGGCGTCAAAGCGTCACGGAAGTGGGGCGTCCATAGTCACACGCTCAATGACGTACTAAGTGCCATTTTAGGCAATGGACTTTTCCAAAACTATTCTAAACTTTATTAACCCTGTAGCCATAATGTCAAAAGATAACTAAGAGTTTCTACACTAACAAGATCTCCCTGAAGTGCTTTAACTTATCCCTGGATAAGGCATACAGGAAATGTTCAAATAAATAGATGTAAATCAAAATCCCTATTTAAACCAATCAGGCTGAAAGATTTTAATCGGTGTATCCACTGCACCTCTGTTCTTTTTAACATCAAAAGCCTATCACCCCCTCTCCTTGGTGGTGGAATATGTTCTATGACTCTGAACCTTAATTCATTGGCCATATGGCCCTTTTCAAAAAACCCACATTGGTGTCAGTAGAATTGAACTCGTGGCTTCAGGACTTTAGTGTCAGCTCCTTTTGTGACATTTGGGTATTTTTGCCGCTTCAGGACTTCAGTGTCGGCTCCTTTGTGACTTCGGTCTGTTCGCTCCTGGACTTTGAATGTTTTGTCTGCCGGTACATCTGAAGGCTCAAGGCTGCACTCCTTCAGCACTCGTAAGGGGGGTCCAGCTCTTCCAAAAGTGCAGCACTGCCGGGCCCCCCTTCAGCCCCGGGCCTGGGACACTTGCCCCCCCCTGATGCCGGCCCTGTGCACGGGTACACCGGGGTCCTGGGCACAAGTTAAGCAGCTTAGCCTGGCCACACACAGCCACCAAAACACAGCTAAAGCACACCTAAGGGTGCACTACATGTATACACCAGGAAAGCCTGATTTCCAAAAGTGGAGCCATGTTTTTGGCTGTGAGCAGTGGATTAGATGAGTGCACGAGTCAGACAGACAATGATAATGTGCCATAGGCCAAACTGAGCACATAAATATTAGTTCAAATGTCATGGAAATGTGGAATTTGTATTTTGAAAACAAAAGCTTCATTCAGTGAACATAGTGAAACGCATAATTGCTGCCCTCGAGGAGGGACAGGCTTAACTACAACACTGCATGAAGGATTTCCAAGGAAAATATAGCTTTACGTCATCCTGCTCTGATAAAACATAGGGAGTTTCCTGTGCCACTTTGGGCTTGTTGCATCTTATTTATTAAACATTTTGCCAAAATATATTTTTTTTCATGATTCATCATTACTCAGCTTTTACTGCCAATAAAAGTCAAATATGTATCTATTAAGTAAACAGTCAGTGGCAGATATAAGGTTTTTACACTAGAGTGTAAAAAGTCATTAATTCCTCAAAGGTCACATGAATGAACTCAGAGTCAAATACAAATACTCTAGTATAAATTGTCCCACATGCCCTGGAGGCCTCAAATCCATCTGACTAGACCAGTGATCCCCAACCAGTAGCTCGTGAGCAACATGTTGCTCTCCAACTCCTCAGTGGAGGCTCTCAGTGTCCTCAAAGCAGGTGTTAATTTAAA
>CM044448.1:59721966-59761577 GCA_024363595.1 Xenopus borealis
ATCGTAATTGACAATTGTTTTTTCACAGAATGAATAACCTGACTGGGTGATTGTTACCTAGAAAGGGCTTGGTCAATTAAATCAGTCACAGAAGCGGAACCTATAATACAGGACAACCCATAATCTTTTAAGGTGCGGATTTCTTAAGCACAGGAACCACTCCTTAATGACTGTGTAACAGTTGCTCGCCCTTGTGGTTGCGGACAAATTTATGCTTGAGGAATGTGACATTTTTAAATGGACTCTGATGCAAGATTCGCACAGAGGGCTAAGGTCACCCGACCAGTACTGTAGCTTTGCTTGAGCACTTGGTCATATGTCTAATGACATTTCACAGTATACAAAAAGATATTTTCCAAGTTATTCTGGAGTGTGGAGCAAAATATCAGCTTTAATGACATACAGCAAAATTAGAATGTTCTCTTGACGTAATTGACAGAATTGATGTAACTATGGGCTTATGTAGAAGGGTGGTAACATGGAAATCTGCAACAGTTCAATAACAAGTTCCAAACACCCAATGACTAACACTAGTCTAGTGTAGTTGGAAAAGATTCCCTTTAAATGAACTTTTAGCGTGTTACAGAGACACCTATTCTATGCAGTTGGGACTTCATTTATTCACTTTGAATAATTAGCTTTGCTCTTTGAGACCCTCTTCTACCAGTCTCCCATTCTGTCTTGCAAACTGCTATGTGGTTGCTAGGGTAATTACGCCAAACAACTATATGATAAAAAACCAAGTGAAGGATAATGATGTATAATCCTAGGTAAGGAACTGGGAAATCGGATGGAGTATAAAAGGCAAGGGACAGGAAGAAAGTCTAGAAGCACAGGGACACTAGACAAGAGTGTGGAAGTATGGGAAGTCATTTTGGGAAAATGTATGGGATTATAGGAAGTGAACTGGGAACCTTGGCAGGATTTATGGGTGGAGCAATGTATAAGATTATAAACAGTGAACTAGGGACCTTGTCAGGCTATAAATAATTATAATTCAAGAAAGCAGATTAATGCACTGAACTGGGATACTAGCCAGGGTAAAAAAACTGGAACTGAGGTGCAAGATTAATAAAGCAAACTGGGAACCCAGGCAGCATGCAAGGGTGTTTGGGGAAACAAATGGGATTGGACTGAAAACCTAAGCAGGATGTACGAGGGAACAGGAAATAGGGCTCATGACTAAAAATAACATTTCCTTGTGTCTAACACCAGCCCATAGATACCACTTACTGTTCCGCTGCTGCTTAAAGACAGATGACTCATTTGCTGTGTCAAAGGGTTCATCATGGAAGCAGGCTGTAGTGACATGGGGTGTTCCATGGACGGGGTTAACACAGCTCCCTGGGCAAAAAAACAAAAACAAAGAAAAGAAGTCAATTAAAGAACCAGGGAAATCTGACGAATGGAACTGCTCAATAAGAAACAGGGACATTAAAAAATTCCGAATGACCCAATTTACCTTCCCCTTCACTGTGTGAGTTATGGTATTAATGTAGAGCTGGCTGCTCTGCATGTAACAATGGTTATGGATTGCATGCGTCATCATATCTACGGCACCCTCATACACCGCACAGAGGCCTAATACTGTAGTTCTGCTCTGTACAAGGCATAACTCTAGGTACTGCTAATGCATAGAACACAATGACCAGAATAATGTAACCTTAACTCAAATAGCTTCATGCACATGAATGGGAGCTGCCATAAGTCTTCCCAAGCTAGATACAGTTCATCATACAGTGAGACCCAGGCTGGCACTACTTTTTCCTAAACTTTTCTGGGTCCTTTCCATTACAATGCTTGTGCTTGGGCTGGTGTGTGAGCAGTGTAATAATTTATCAAACTTAACTATGTGGCACATCTGTGACAACCTAGAAATATGGTGGTGTGGAAAGGCCCTGTGCTTTTAATAGGTATGTTTTTTTATAGTAAGGAAGAAATGGCTCAGGGTTCAAAATTAGTAATTAGTCAATGGAAATTGGGAGGGGGGGTATTTAATATACTGGCAGTCCAGGCTAGAGATTCAGGTTTTGTTGTTTGTGAAAGAGATTATGAGGGCCAGCCAGCCCCACAAATGCAAGATTTTCCATGCAAAATGAACATGAATAGAACTGTAAATGGCAGGCTGCATGACCAAGTTCTGTGATTTGTAGTTTCATCAGTAGCAGGAGAAACATGTGTTTCTAAGCCAATGGTAAAACCATCAGGGCTGATCAGTAAAGCTGGAGGGCTGCACCTGCGGTGGTCTCAACATCTAATTTGAACAATCGAGGACGCCAGTCGAGAGATCTCAGTGCTGCCAGATGGGTAAAACAGATGTGCAAAGGAGAGGGCCCCAGGCATAATGCATTAAAAAGAACAGCGCTGTTTATTTGAAGAGTTGCGCTGACGGTGCTTTACAACGCAAGGTGTTTGTATGTGTGAAATGCCTTTGGGGCAATTATAACAATGGCATCATTTATAATGGGTTTAAAGATCATTTGAAATGTCCTTTATGAGCATGTAGCGAATTCCTCTAGTTTAGTCTACATACATTTATATTCACTTTCCCATTTGCAGCAGAACCACTGGCAGAGGTTGGGGGTTTCATGTATGACCAACTGCCTTAGATTCCATGCATTGTAGAATCCCTGGCACAGAGACTGTTGTAGGCAGAGGGGAAATAAATACAGTCTGTTATATACCACAGATTTTTCTCTTTTCTGAGAAGGGGCTAGAACTGTGGGATAGAGTGCATAGTAAGGCACAAATGGTGTCAAGGGGAAGGGCTGTAATTCTTGAATTGCTCAGTAAGGCAAGATGTGTCAGGGGAAGGGGTTGTTACTATGAGTCTGTGCAGTAAGGTAAGACAGATATTCATGCATCATCTCTGCCAAGGATACGTCCAACAATAGTTGTTGCGAACTACAATATCCAATATCAGTAGCAGTGGTTTCTGGGATTTCTATTTCAATATAGCATGGGGAGGTGTCTCATTCTATAGAACTGATAAGGTTATATACCAAATCCTGAGGCTTTTGCAGCCAGCACCACACATTGCTGGTCAAAAATGGACCTGGAAGAAAAGAATCTACAAAGCATTTGGCAGTAGGGTAGTGGGATGTCGGTAAATACCTTTGTAACACTGTCCCATATAGTAGTAAAGATAAATAGCATGAAGTGCACTGACACTTTATTACTGGGATAAAAAAAAGGGAGCCGTTGAGATCTGAAACACTGAATGAAAAAGCATTTAGCAAGAGAGTGAAGCAGCAGTGCATTGATTAGGGAGGAGCAAGCCAAGAGAGGAATTGAAGATATAATTGCAGAAATGTGTCACCATGAAGTTTTAGGAAATCACAGAAAGTGCATCAAAGCAGGAACGGTATGATCAGCAGAGAACACACAAAGCAGGAAGCCTTCCCTACTTATATATTTGTCATGCCAATAGACATTCAAGAGCTGTCTCAGAAAGCCAGAGTACCATGGGGTACATTGCATTAGGGATGCATACAAACCCCCCCCATATACTTTGGATAATGCATATGTTTGTGTTTTCCTTACTTAACCAACTGTAAACACAACAGTCATTCCTCTGTTATCTCCTGCCATATCTGTCTTAAATTGTATTCTAATGTTTAGAGTATGGGATTTGAAGGCTGTTTTATAGCAGTGCTATTTTCCAAAGAGGATAGTAGGGAGTTTCCATTTCAAACTCCACCTAATGGCAGAATGGGGGATCTCATAATATATTAAGATAATGGTTGGGTTAATATATGTAGATGGGTAAAACAAACTATATAGAGTACTTTCAAGAAAATTGTGATTAGAAGCAGAAAAATAACTTACTGCATGTTGCATGATGTAAGGTTGAGGTGGTATCCAAGATGGACTCTGCACCTAATGAAACAAAAACCACAGTGAGATATTGCCATAGACTTGATGGAGCATGCTTTCATTCTTATCAATTAAACATGAAAGGAAACCCAGCGAGAGATTGAGACAGTAATCCTTCAACTGCCACAATCCCCAGAGCCCAAATGCTAAACACAGATTATACTTCAAATGGCTGATGCAGTCTGTTGCACTCGGCCTCGGAACTGCGTCCTGGGACTCCCCGGATCTGCTAGCAGAATAGAAACATACAATCTGACAGCAGATAAGAACCAACAAGCCATCAAGTCTGCCCATTTATCCTGCTGCTCCTCCGTGATAAGAAAAGTGCATTTATTTTCAGACAATCATATTTTTAAAAGAACTTGGGAAAGAGTCCTAATTATTGAGATGTTTGTAAAAAATCAAAAGTTTAACTTTTCCTACTTTGTTTACCCCATCTTCCTTGTAGGAATTCAGGTTTATTTCAGGAGTTTTATTGTAGTGAAACTATATACCCTATTCAGTTATATTTTCATTGAACACTAAATTATATGTGCATATGTCTATTAATCAGTAAATATTACAGGCATAGCTCATTATATGTACACAAAATCCCTTCTACATATGGTTTGAATGTAACCATGACCAGGAGCTGCCAAATTGTTTGTCTTGGTTGACAAATCTGAACTGTGTGAAACCATTCAGCATTTAAAACAAGCCCTAACCTCGGACCTTGAAAGACTACAAGGCATATTGGCCATTGTTTGGCCAATTAGAGAGATGACGTTTACACAAATATTATTGACTCTGCCAGGAATTTTGGTTTGGAGTTCTGATCCCTTAATACCATTCATTTTTTCCCAAGTGCTTTAATTGAGTGCTAAGAAATGCACATTAATTCAGACTTCAGCAGTAAAAACACTTAAATCAAGATCAGTCTCTTTTTGGTTTGGCTCTAAGCACAAATACTTCGGATCACTCTGGGGTTACTGATTAACCCTACTCAAGCTATCCAAGATGTACATTTTCATGTTCAGTTTATTTTCTATACAGTGAGGTTGGGAAAAAACAGACTACACAGTAGGGTTGGGAAGAACTGACTACACAGTAGGGTTGGGAAGAACTGACTAAACAGTAGGGTTGGGAACAGACTACAGAGTGGGATTGGAAAGAACAGACTACACAGTAGGGTTGGGATCAGACTACACAGTAGGGTTGGGAACAGACTACAGAGTGAGATTGGGAAGAACAGACTACAAAGTGGGATTGGGAAGAACAGACTACAGAGTGGGATTGGGAAGAACAGACTACAGAGTGGGATTGGAAAGAACAAAGTACAGAGTGGGTTTGGGAAGAACAGACTACAAAGTTGGGTTCAGAAGAACAGAAAACACAGTAAAGTTGGGAAGTCCACACTTCTTAAGGTGCAATTTAATTTATGTCATCAAATAAATGGTGACCACACATACCTGGTACGTTGACACAGGAGATGCAATATAAGGCGTGATCGATGTCTGGGTTATCATTCTGTTAGTGGCGATGCTGTATGGTGTGGGGTAAAACCTAAAACAAGAACATAACGCAGGATTTGAATGATCAGTGGAAAATGGTGGAGATACAATGGATGTAATAAAAAATCAGAGTTGGAAATCACCTTCTGACATACCCATTTTGAATAGCAGCAGTGGTGGGGTCATATGTAAGTGTCATGCCAGCCTGTGGATGAAAAATATAGAATAACAATGTAATATATGACAACGGTACATACTGTGTACCAAACATTCCTTTGCTTTTGCTTCTTGAAAATTGAACGGCTAGTATTATTGATCTGTCATTTTTACTGAGCACCAATGATAATTATCATTTGGTAAAAATATACCTCTCATTTTTCATTTAATAATTTGATTCCATTGTGGAAAAGAATTGTTTGAATCCTTAAATTAATACTTAAGCAACAGTTTATATCAAATGATGTGGCATACTAAAGAATCTTACAGGTATATTTATTTATTTATGTAAATATTGCCCTTTTACATCTCTTGCCTTGAACCACGATTTTGTGATGGTCTGTGTGCTGCCTCAGAGATCACCTGACCAGAAATACTACAACTCCAATTGTTACAGGTAGAAGTGTAGAAGCAAAAGACATTAGTCTATTAATTGGCTCACGTGACCTTATGTAGGGTTTTTTGGTTTGTTTGTGTGCACTGTCAATTCTAGGATCCCAGGGGACGGACAATATTTTTTTAAATGTCAATTTTCTATTTACGTTTAACTAATAGAACAAATTACTAAAAAGGTATATTATTATGAAAATGGTCCATAATGTTTCTGTATAAAAAATGGAATGTAGTCTTTTGTGTAGCTTTGATGTAATAAGTCTTTCTTGTTATTGTTAAAAGTTGTTAAGCATAAAAACACAATCCACCAACCAGTACCATGAATGTTGTTTGAACAGAAATAGTCAGCCCATTATGTCATTTCCATCAGGTAAATAAATGGAAGTTAAAGAAAAAGAACATAAACGTTATAAAGCTGTATAAAAAACAAGGTACAAATGCTCATTGGAATACACCAATGCCACAGAGATGTTAGGCTGGTCACTTTTGACAACTTAATTTGCTGAATTTGTCCCATTAACGTCAATAAGTTGCACTAGGTCCAAGGTGGAGTAAACTATTGGTATAAATTACAGCACTAAGCTGGTGTAACATAAAAAATACACTCCTTTAACAAACAGCAACATTAGTTTTGTGCTACAGCTTATTTCTGTGATCACTATGCATGCCGTTTATTCAAGCATAAGGACATGACTAGAGCTTTATTAAAACACCAGTTATTTTACACCACTTTCTACACATATTGATTTGGGTGTAAAATACTTTCCACACCTTTATAATTATGCACAATGGTGTATTTTGATTCAGAGCTCAAAAGCCTGAATGGAAGCTTATAGCCATAGTTTGAGCATTCTCCGGTAGGAATGTTCCATAAATTATCCACATTGTCCTGAGCGACTATCCACATTGTCCTGTGCTACTGGCCATTATGGATAAATAAAAAAATTTCCATTTACTCTGATGCTACGAACTAAATGGGCTTAGGTCTTGATCTTGCACATATTTGACAGACAGAAAAAACACTGCTCCAGGAATGGATGTCTGCTCATAAAAAGGCAGATTTCAATGCAAATCAGCATCTCATTGTTCCCTCTCCATTCACCTGATTCAAAGCAAATGGTATACAAGAGCAAAATGCTTTTATATTCCTGTACCATTCAGCAACGCCACTGCATATAATCTGATTACAAAGCTGAATTTCAGTAACAGCCAGAGGAAAATAGTAAACAATATTTATTACAAAAGGACAAATGAGTTTTCTCATCTGATCTTGGCAGTAGGGCCAATGATCAGATAATCCATTCAGGCCTACAGTGACCCATTGGATGAGGACCGCATCAATATGTCAATGTGCTCTACATTCGATTAGATGTTCAAACCTACCTGATTCATATCTGGCCAATTTTCAGATAAACTGCTGACTAGGCTTGAAGGGACTTAATATGTGAAGCATTATGTTTTGCATTACAACAAACTAATGAGAAAAGGTACAAGCCCACAAATTTGCAGTGTGTTTGTAAGAATAGCCACAGTCACACACAGTTTAAATAAAAGTATATGAAACTATGGATGACACACACCCGGGCAGTGGATTGACGGAGCCAAGAAACTCTGTGTGAGTCACACATTTAGCTAGTCATTATTCACACACCCACCATGAAGTTTTATGGAAAGACTTACAAGTCTCACCTCGCCCTCTCTAGGCCAGGCTCTTCCATTCTGGACATATTTGTTCTGATTCTGTCGCTTCTTCTGTCCTCCATCAGCAAACTTGCACAACAAGGGTTCCGCAGGAGCTAGGGGGCAAGCAAAACCAATTACCATTTTGCAAAAACCCAGTACAGTACAGAATCAGTAACAACAAATAGTTACTCATTGAACTGTCGTTTCAGGTATTTATAGGCATTTTATTTCAGTGAAACATTAGGTATCCATCATCTGCATCTGAACACCCTACAAAATGAAAGCAAATGTATTATTAAACTAAAATACCAGGCATTCTTAAAAATGATGTGGACATTCTCAAAGTGTTCGTTTAAATTTTAAAGAAAAAGAGCTAATAAATGTGGCCACCCACAGGATCATGTTGATGAATGATTGTATTTACAGTACGATTTCTCCATATACAGAAAATTACCTTGAAAAAGCTTTCCCTGCACAATGTATTGAGGACATACCGTTTATAATATCATATGTATACTACTCATGCATACACCTACACCACTAAGAAAAAAATCAAACAGCGTAGACCTCATTAAAGAGCAGAATCACCTGTGGCAATTCACACGCAATGCTTAATTTTCCTTGTGAGGCAACTTCGAGCGATTTCGGAAAACGAAGTGCTGTGTGTGAATTGCCGCAGTCGATTTTCATTTTAGCCGGTGAAAGACAAGGGGAAGCGGTTCTGGGAGATTAGTCGCCCACAAGAAGAGACGATTTGTCACTGGGGCGACTAATCTCCCTGAATCTCCTCGTGTAGACCTAGCCTAAAAGGGGAAAAACTTGAAGATTTAGAGGGAAAAAAAACCTCACGTTTTTGGAGAGTTATAAAGCTGCTCCAAAGCTGCTTAAAAATACTCCGGCTAAAGCCTTTAAATCATGTAGAAGTCAATGGCAGATGGTCCCTTCAACAACTGGAACATGTTTTTTGCCTTCATGATTCTCAACAGTTTCAGGCTGGTTTTTATTAAATTTGAGTGTACCAGACAACAATTCGATATAGTCGCACAATTCGAATTGTCACACCACTTTTTCCAGCACCAAATTTTCTGATCAGATTTTTTGGTAAATTAAGGTGATTTGGGTTTGGTCGAATTTTTTTTTAAGTTAGCAGTTTTTTGTGCGCCATAACTTGTTTTGTGTACACATATAAGCATGAAACTTATAGTACTGGTTCCTAATCATTTAATTTGGAAATTGATCCTAGGACTGTATCAGGACCCAGTGCTGTGTTCTGCAACTTTAGCGTTCGTTTAATTTATTATGGCATATTTTTGACATTGCATAAAGACATTCAGAGGTGATCTTCCCTCCTAGGTTCAGGTTTTAGAAAGTACTACCTTAATATTCCACAGAGCAAAAAACGTTAATTTCGTTAATATGCCATTTTTATTTTGTCCATGAGCCAATTACATTGGTGAGTTATAACTCTAACCATTGATACATACAATTCTAAAAAGCCCATAGGAATTAATTATTATAATTTATTTATTAAGCTCTAAACTTAGATTCTCATAAATCTGCCCCATAGTGTTTGTAATAGGAAAAGCTGAACTGCCTACTGACCATCAGACCACCAGTATGTTTGCAAAAATGTAAGGTTAAAAATGGCAGGTTGATGTCAACTTATCCAACAGCCAGTTCTTCTCCCAAAACAGCATAATACAATATCTGGCATCAATATAATATCTGACATAAGTATTTTTTACTTGGCTGCTGGTTGAGTAAGTTTTGGACTCCAGTCCTTAGGAGGGATGTAAATGAGCTGGAGAGAGTGCAGAGACGTGCAACTAAACTGGTTAGAGGAATGGAAGACTTAAATTATGAGGGGAGACTGTCGAGGTTGGGGTTGTTTTCTCTGGAAAAAAGGCGCTTGCGAGGGGATTACGAGCATGATTACACTTTACAAATACATTAGAGGACATTATAGACAAATATCAGGGGACCTTTTTACCCATAAAGAGGATCACCACACCAGAGGCCACCCCTTCAGACTAGAAGAAAATTACTTTCATTTGAAGCAGCGTAGGTGGTTCTTCACAGTGAAGAAAGTGAAGTTGTGGAATGCACTGCCAGGTGATGTTGTGATGGCTGATTCTGTTGATGCTTTTAAAAGGGGCTTGGATGATTTTTTGGACAGACATAATATCAAAGGCGATTTTGATACTAAACTCTACAGTTAGTATAGCTATGGGCATATATGGTTTGTGAGAAAGAGTGGAGTGTGTGTGTGTATGCTAGGTTTTAATTTGGAGGGGTTGAACTTGATGGACTTTGTCTTTTTTCAACCCAATTTAACTATGTAACTATGTAAAAAAAAAGTTTTTTTACTTTGATTATTAACGGTTCTTGTGCACCTCTCCACAGTTAAAGGGATACTGTCATGGGAAAACATGTTTTTTTCAAAACACATCATTTAACAGTGCTGCTCCAGCAGACTTCTGCAGTAAAAGATGGAGGTGCTTCTTCAGTTTGGCAGCTGGATGCATAAAAGCATCTTGGTTTCTGGTAATCAGATTATTCCTTCTTCAGGGGATACAATGTGACCAATCTGTTTTTTCACCAGTCTGCCTGACCTCGTCTTTCTTATTTTTCTGTTCCTTTGTTCCTTTCCATTGCCAAGTTCTAGGATCAATTTAATGTGAGGACATAGCACACAGTGTACATATGTCAATTCAAAGGATGACAGTGTCCATGACCAAAGCACTTGGTGACCTTAAAGAGATACTTTAATGGGAAAAAATGTTTCCTCCCCAGCAGAATTCTGCACTGAAATCCATTTATCAAAAGAGCAAACAGATTCTGTTATATTCAATTTTGAAATCTGACATGGGGCTAGACTAGGGTTGCCACCTGGCCGGTAAAAATGATGGTCGATCCAAATGTTACTAATAGGCTAAAAATTTAATATAGGAAGGCCGTTTTTTTTTTTTTTGAGAAAAGGTGGCAACCCTAGGCTAGACTTATTGTCAGTTTTCTAGCTGCCCCAAATCATGTGACTTGTGCTCTTATAAACTTCAGTCACTCTTTAATGCAAGTTGGAGTGATATCATGCCCGTCCCTTTCTCCCACCAACAGCCCAAGAACAGAACAATGGGATAACCAGATAGGAGCTCCCTAACACAAGATAACAGCTGCCTGGTAGATCTAAGAACAGCACTCAATAGTAAAAAATGTCCCGCTGTGACTCCTTCAGTTACATTGAGAAGGGAAAAACAACAGCCTTCCAGAAACAGTTCCCTCCTAAGGGTAAGGCCAGATGAGAAGATTTGGGGAGATTTGTTGCCTGGCGACTAACTGCCGGGCAACTAATCGCCCCGAACTACTTTCCCCTGCCTTCCAGCGGCTTAATGAATAATCGCCTGCGCCTATTCACACGCGGTGCTGCGCTTTCCAGAAATCGCTAAAAATTGCCTAAGGAGGCAACTTCGGAAAAGCCAGCGCCGCATGTGAATAGGTGTAGGTGATTTCAAAATTGAATATAAAAAATCTGTTTGCTCTTTTGAGAAATGGATTTAAGTGCAGAAGTCTGCTGGAGTAGCACTATTAACTGATGCGTTTTGAAAAAAACATGTTTTTCCATGACAGTATCCCTTTAATTGGGAGATTCACAATAACCCTATTTTGTGAAATAAAAAGTTAGCCATAATATTTCATGTTTTAATAAAAACAATTTTTCATTTTTAAATCATATGTATTTTTGGTAAATTTCCTAGCAAAATAAATTTCCTAGCAGTGAATATTCCTTAAATGCCATGATTCAACACCTGTATAGTAAACAGTGATGGGTTCCTAAACTATTTATGAATCATGATAAAAAGAGCAGAAGACAATTTCTAATTGATACTATCCATCTTTGGTTAAATCTAAGCGATACATTGGGCAATAACAACTTAAGTTATGTAGCTCTGTTTTTGAATGACATAATGCATTCCATAAAAGTCTTATAATGATCTCACCACAATGAAAACAGTTAGCAACACTACCCAACATGAATCCAAGTTTGTTGCTTGAAATGAAAGAATTACTGATTCTAATCTTTAGGTAGCCTTTAATCCCTGCCAGTAACACCCATGAAGAAGAGTAATTATGCCCTGTGCCAACAGTTGCCAAACAGCAGGCCAACTGCTTTAGTTTTAGAAGATGCTGAAGAAGGTCATGAGATAATATGGGCAATGTTTGCTGCTGAAAAACAGTTGGTATGTAACTTTATCTGTGATGCAGAGTGATCTCAGTTAGAATATAGGTAAGTTTCACAGACACACATTAACTACACCTTTAGCCTAAGAACAAATTTTCACTTATGGCTTTCACAAGGGAAATGCTCTTGCTTGCTGTTGGCCCTTTTCCATGTCGCAACATATATATTCTTTTTTTAAGGAACATTCTAAATGCAGACATTTCAGCATCAGTAACATGGTTTATGAGAATAGCCTACATAGTCCAAGCCAATTTCACTAGTTTATCACTTATATCTATCCAGCCCACATGACAATCTTATTGTTTGAGAAGAACAATAAGGTTCTGCTATATTTAAAAAAACTGCTATATTTTTCATTGTAGACCTCCAACCACTCATGTTGTAATTCCCCACTAAATATATAAAATAATTCCCTATAAAGACGTCTATATGTGCCAAGCCAGCAGTAACCCTAGCAATGTGGTAATATTTTGTCACTTTACTATGCCATGCAGCTAATAAATCTCTCCCAAGAGCATGTCCTAATTAGCACTCATATATTCTACCTGGGAGATGAGCCTGTTAATGACTTTGTGGTGAATCATGAGCACAAATTCATTTTGAAATCATGGTCTTTGTGAATAAATAGTTGTAAATGCAAGTTTCTGTAGGGACCCATACATTTCATTGGAATAATATAATACGGAATGTCATGTCTTTCATGGAATGGATTCACAAATCTCTGCCATGGTAATCAGTAAGAAAAAAACAAAACTGTGGTGGAATAAGTGTATAACTGGATACAGTGTAAGGATAATAAGTATAATAGTCACAACCTCATTATTTCCATTGGCAGGAGCAGATAATATAAATCTAATTTGGGGATTGCACAAGAGCACTTAAGTGATGAAGTAGTAGCACCCACAGAAGTTAGTTGCACTTCTGGTCTTAGCTTGCCTAGTCAACCATAGGGGTTATGTAGATATTGTTAATTGAGTTTTTCCATTTACCAAATACAAAAGAAAAAAAAAAAAAAAAAAAAATCTGCATCGAAGCCTGTGCTCCATTAATCTGTTGGAGAAAAATAAATGGCTTCTGATAAGGACTTGCAGTGGGCTCACCTTTAGTGAATAACATTAGCCTAACCTTTTCTTACTCAGGCCTGTCACCTTTTTCATTGGTTTTCTGTTGTGTTATAAATGATAAGCTTTACTTGCTAGTACCAACTCACATGCTACAGAAGGAATAATAAACCCAAATGAAGGCAACAACAATAAAATGACATATTACATGTCTAAAAAAATGTCATCAATCTTAGGAGCGGCCAAAGGAAGGACTTTTATTTAAGATGCTTGTAAAAAGGTTTTTGTAAATATTCAGTCTAACTTTTTTTCTTAAGCTTGTCAACAAAACCATTTCTCTCACTGAGACTATTTTCAGTTCTCTGTGGCTGTGTAAAAAATCATCTGACCTCAAGTCAATGCTGATGGACCACTGATCAAACAGCCTAAGGAGATTTGATATCTTATTTAACTTATGTTGGACAATTAAAAGATACAGGTTCAAAGTTCCATTGCTCACTTGCCCTGCTGTAGAAAGCAGCTTTTTCATGGTATTCTGTTTTATGGTTAATGGGAAATTAAATATGATCTGAGTGTTCCATTTTACCTGTAGGAGCAGGATCTCAACGCTTGGCATAATAATGGATCTGTCATAAACAATGCATTTGCTTATAATACTTTGAACCAAGAACATCTATTGGATACATATTTATATCTTTACAAATGAGTAGAAAAAGTTAACACTTTTTGGCTCTCTAATTTCTCCAAATAGCAACAGCATCATATTTATGACCACAGTGCTTAATTGGTACTGTCTGGGGAGGGGGCAGAAGGAATAGTTTACAAGTACATTAGAGAACATTATAGACAGATAATGGGCAAAGGTAAAATAATGTTTTGTGTAAATAATTGAATTTAAAAAAAAAGTATTTCCAAACTATTTCAGGAATACCTGAAAATTATACAATAATAATTTTATCTTATTAGTACTTTATTATGTTATACAGCTTCAAGTTAAAAAACATTATAAATACATTCCCAGTATTATAGGCATTTGGGGTGGGAATGAATTATATAAAATAAGTAAATAAATATTATGCTAATTCTTTAAAGGAAAGTCATTTTATACTTCGGTACCCCCAAGTGATTGTATTTAACTACCCGACACCCTAGGCTGGTGCTTCTATCAGCAGAAAACTACACTGACCAGGGGTTCTTTCAGCAAGCACCATGGAGTGATCCTCTGCTTCTTCGCTCTTCAAATTTCCAGGCAGATGCATGCACAGTAGAACAAAATAGCCATTTTTTTGTTAATGTTTGGCTTTTCGCTCTACTGCACATGCACAAGCTGAAAGAAGGAAGATGATCACTCCGTTGTGCTCGCTGGAGAAACCCCTTGGGTGATCAAGTTTCTGCTGATAGGAGCACAGGCCGAAGATGTCAGGTAAGTAAATACAACCATTTGGGGTGCCTAACTTTTGGCAACTCCAAGTATAAACTATAGGACTTCCCTTCTCCTTTAACTCACTGTGCAGCAAGCAATGTCAGCTGCCAGGTTTCTAAACAATGGTGTTCTGATTGATGGGCCTGGGTGAGTAGGGTTGGCCACACACAGTCCAATTGCTTACATTCAATCGGGAAAAGTATATTATTATTACCCTTTATTTATGTAACTATAAAACATTTACAGACATTGTTCATCATTCACATCAGTGCCTGCCCCTTTTACATTCACAAAGCATACACACTAAAGTTAGTTTCATTAGGAGCCAAGGAGCCTGTTGTAGGTTTTTGGAATGTGAAAGGTAAAGCAAACATGGGAAAACAGACACTTTTTATCTGATATTGCCCAGGCCAGAATTGAAGAGGGCAAGGCAAGTGTGAGTATATAAGCACCATGTGATTACCAGTGGGGTTGGGGAGTGAGGACAGGTTTGTGAGCACTTGAGTTGGCGATGATTATTGACTGCTTCCCTCTTCTGAGAGCAATTGGTACAACCAAACCCACTTGACCCACCCATCACTAATGTGTGGATAGTCCAATGGTATATTTTCACTTGAATTTGCTGCAATAGTTTGTATTGACTTTCTGACCAATTACTCCAAAGTCACTAACATTAATTGGTGCCAAAAATGGTTTGTACATAGTTATCTTTACAAATAGACTATTTAGATGGCATTTTAGCAGTGAAGGGGCAATAAAATATGCAAATATGTTAAAAGAGGTCTACAAAAAAAAAAAAAAGCAAGAATCATCAACTAAAAAACAAATACAAAATTTGCTTTTGAGGGGGGAATTATGCAGAGTGGAGATGAGTTTACTACTGTGAATTTAATAAACCAGAATATCCAGGATATAATATAATGGATAAAGCTTCATGACAGCATTCCCCAGAAAAGCCGATTATATCTTCATTAGATCATGAGTGGTCATGCACTAGGGATTTGCTTCAAACATCACCCACTGTATGTACAACTGCCAGAACCAATGCTGAAGAGCTATTTATCCTTTATAATACAGCTGACTTTAATTAGCTAGGTTTCTCTGTGTTCTTTAACCCATAGGACTGAATCAGCACAATAATTTATGGAAGCAAATATCTGATTGGTTATTATGGTTAATGTGGCAAACTGCCAGTGTTGTAACAAACCTTCCTGAATATTCAAGGGCCAAGCAGAAATAATAATTTCAGGAAAAATATGGTACATACCAGAAACTCCAGGAAGAGTTTTAATGAATTTTCCATTAAAATGACTAATCACGGCTTCACATTTCTCTGTAGATTCCATCCTGTAAGAGAATATAAATTAAGTTTTCCATTGGTTGTGGATGCTTACCTGGAAATTATGGAACACACAAACACATATTCAAACAATAATTGTATTGAACATGTTGGGTAACAATGTATTGAGCATTGATGTGAGGTGCCCGCTACCTAGTACATGAGTAGCACCAACTTGCATTCCAGACCTCTTAATAAACAGAAGAACTGAGCAAATACATACATGTTGCCATGCTTGCAGTTTCGCCATTTGTCACTCCAATTTCCCTACAGTTATCTCCTAAATATATTCAGTAGAATCATTACAAACATGAGATTTGTGTTGCTAGAGGATACAGAATGTGCAGACAGGGCACAACATACCATAGGCAAGTTTAATACTTACAAAGTTAACCATTCTATAGCTGGTAAAATGCATGTGTAGCACAACCTTGAGTGCACCTTAGCTGTGGTTTTGTGGATGTGTGTGACCAGGCTAAACTATTTGCCTTGTGCCCTGGGACCCCCAGCATACCCGTGCAACTCCCTGCAACTCCTGGTACCTGGTGTGATTCAGTGCAGCAATAGATCCAGTCAGACCAGTTCTTTGCAGCAAACTTTAACTGATTAATTGAACTAAGTAGAGTAATGAAATATTGCAATATTCTCTCCAGTATGAATAATGTATATTCCAGAACAGACAGTATGCAATTCAAATAACCAGCAGCAATGATTTACACTTCACAAAGGATAGTTACCCTCTCACTAGGTAATATCCCTTTTTCCATTAGATAGCACTAGATTTTGGATTTCCCAGCCTGGGGTCTGGGGTCTTGGCACCCTATCTGGTCCTCAACTCACCCACTGTAGTCCCTGATCTAGTGGTTTACACAACACAGGGTTCTAACCCCACTATTTCTCCTCAGTGGAGCCACAGCTGCTCACTAGCTACCCTGTCTTTCACTCCTAGAGTGACTATCACAGTAACTACTACCACTGGCTAAACCTAACTTTCAAGGAACCAGAGCCCTGGTCCTGTAACACCTCTCTGGGAGGCACGGTCCCAGGATTAAGACCCTGAGCACATGGGGCTAAACCCTTTTATACTATCAAAATATGCCACCTGGTGGCCAAATCCCTTGAACTGATCTGGACCCAGGAAAAGGGACATAGCTGCCCGAGGTGTCCAAATATTGAAGGGAAATGCCTGAGTAAACTACACCCAAATCTGAGGGTCCCTACACATGGTTTTCTATAATTTAAAGGTATCGCCATAAAACAGGGTGATAATTACTACACAAAAAAAATACACATTATTAAATACAAGGTGTTTTTACTGTAGAACTTCCCAGTTGGATTACCTCTCTTCATATTACCTCCTCTGTCCTAAGCCAGCTGGTAGAAAGGGAAATAACTGGTATTGTGGTGCCCATATGGTCAGTCGCCCATTCAACATGTTATTTTCAAAGTGGTCATATGTGGGCAGATTATAGCTGTCGATTAGGACCATTCAGACCAAGTTTTGTATTAAATTAGTTGAATGCACCATGCCTCCAGCACACTTTTGAGTGCATTTAGTCACCTGATGGTTCAGATTTGGTTTGGCATCTGTCTGAACCAGTTAAGTAGGATTCATGGATTCACCAAATTACTGAATTAGAGGGTTTGAAGCACTGGGTAAAGATAATGATATTAGAATGCTCCCAACTGTCCAAATTTAGACACGACAGTGCCACAGATACCAAAATGGTCTCTACACTTTTGTAACTGGGAAGGGTTTTGGGCAGATGACTGGAAACAAGGGGTATAATTAAACCGTGTCTGTATTTCCATTTGGAGATCTAAGCTCGGCTGGCTTTGTGCATAAATTGAGTTATTTTTGTCACTTTTTGTTTCCCCAAGTGCCTTTATTAAAAAGCAACAGCAACAAAAAACGCACTTGTTAAATGGATTTCTCAAACACCCACTACAGCTCAGGAGACCTATTTAACAGCTATCTGAGTGCTCGCCTCAAACATATAACAAATTTAAAGGAATAAGAATATTTGTTTTCATTGAACAAACACTCCCTAGAGATACATGGCCTGGGAGAGTAATTACAATAAAAACATAATGCAAATGTTGGGAGGAAGGGGAATCGTGAAATGTAACACATATATGCGATGAGATATATTTATTTCATGCTATTCCCTGTGATCCCCTTGTAACATGAGAACCATACAATGGCCAAAGGTCCAAACAAGTTTGTCAAAATGCTGCAATCAGCATCTGAGTGTGAAAGATAGTCCTACCTTGCAAACCCAACCCCACGACTGGTACCACTAGAATCACGCAGTATTCTTGTAGAGATTACTTGTCCGAAGGGTTTGAGCATGCTCTCCAACTCTTGCTCGTCCATAGAAAGAGGCAGATTCGATATGTACAGATTGGTTGGATCTTGTTCCTGTTGCTGTATCAAAGAGGAAAACATAACATGAAATATATGTATATTTATGGTGCACCTTATGTACTGCAAATGCATATACACATCTTGCCCTGTCCCAACTGAATCTACTACATCTAGGTTTTGCTTTAAAATAAATCTCGCCATAATGAGTGTATAGTCTTTTTAAAGTGACCCTAGTTTTAATAGTGTCTGCTTCTACTAAATATTCAGGCATAGGTTATTCTTCAGAGAGATGCATGTTTATCTTCATATTTAACATCTTTTGCCTGGCAAAGAAACATTTAATCTTATTTCAGGTGTACGAAACAGTGCCCCCAGTGGCACAGTAAAAATGTTAATAAATGCTCTGCTCTTCATGTATAAACTCTGGAAAAAATCAGGCACAGATATATACTAACTAAAGGTGGCCATACACAGGGCACTAAATGCCTTAGACTGAGTTCATTTGACAGTTTAATGGCTTATTGGCCAGTCCAAATAAAATCTAGCCGAAAACTGGACAGATTTTCCTATCTGCACTGATGTGCTCCTCACCCAATTGCACTCTAGGCCCCTCTGTATCCCTCTATATGATCCAATCAATCAGTGTGTGGGTGGCCAAATAAATCTCATATCTGCTTGTTTGGCAACTTCACCAAATTAGCACATCTGGCAGTTTATGGCCATCTTAAGCAAGACTGATGTTAGAAAATATTATAGGTAGATAGTCAACAACCATTATTACCTCTTATAACCTCAAGATGCAAAAAGGAGGTATATAAATAGCACTAGATGTAGACACTGTTAAATATAATAGCTATTATAGAATGTGTATGTATGGTTGATTTTATAAACGGCTAGTTTATATTGTCTTTGGAGTTGCAAACTTGCTAACAGGAGTTAATTCTGCCTTATTTTTCAAGCATAACTTTACTCAACAGCTCAGTTTACTCAACAATGGTTTTCAGACATAAATATAAACTTTGAGTACAGTCTCCCCTGAATTAGCAAGAGGTGGAAATGAAAGAAATAATGTATGTTTTCACCATCAGTAACAAGGGTGATCCCCTGTGCATTGCAGTGAACCAAAAAGAATCAATCACTTTACAGAACACAGTGTTTATTTCCTCTAGGACGTGAGAGACTTCCTCACTGAGAGAAACAGAGTCAGCAGAAAAGAAGGCAATAAAAGGGGATTGTTTAAATTCTATGGTGCACGTGACCTGTCATTCCAAGACAATGAGAGAGCTGTTGAGAGAGAGAGAGACACAGAATGTATCCTTGTCAAAACCTTTATCCCCCTCTCAATTAAATAAGAGTGTAAGGTAGCTTCAATCATGTTCACAGAATTATGCAGAGGTCTGGGAGTGTTGGATAATTACTCTCTTCTATTTTTTCTAATACCCCATTGTGAAGAAGTGCCCCACCCTATGCTGAGAGGTTGCTCATGTGTAAAGAATTCCACTGGTACTTTTACAGCACATGGCAAACTTTGATTAGAGGCGTGCAGAACATGGCTGAAATCCTGCCTACAATTTTGTGAAATTGAATACAATTATTACTATTTTTAATTATTTATAATTTCTGAGCAGAGGTTGGTGGCACAGCAAAGTATTGTAGTGCAATGTGTTCCCAGGCTTGTGAATTTGGAGGGGGTGACACTAGACAAAAGGGAAAAATATAAATGGTGTGCTGAGCGTGGCATCAACCACCCCTTTCTGAAAGTCCACGCCTACTTTGACATCACCAAGACAAAATAAAAGTGAAATATGTATATTTTTCTAAAATGGAATGAAACATTAAAATGTGGAATGATCCAGAGATAACCACGATAAATGGGTTGGCAAAGCAATTGCTTGTCTGTGTTCACAGGGTCCCCAGCAATCAGTGATTATCCTTGGGATCTCAGCTGATGTACACCCACCTGCCTTAAACCTTATGTCATAGGTCCCAGTTTTAAGTTAACCGTAGCCAAAAAAGTCCTCTAGTGCCAAATAAGCAGATATTTGTCCAACTTTTTCACCCAAGAGGTAAGCCAATGAAGAGCAGCTGACTACATCCACAGCCAAATGCAGTCCTTCAGCCAATGTACAGCCACCTGTATAGCACCAATTAATTCTATTTCAATGAGGAATACAAATAAATGCTGCTATCACGCAAATATTTAGTTTCCCAACAGCCTTCTCAATAATCCCCCCCCCATGTCACCCCAACAAGTACTTTGATGTTTTAAATGAACTACACTTTGGTAGGATAAGTTTCAGAATACAGTGTTTGATTGTGGATTCCAAACTACAGCCGCCTGAAATATTTGCACTTTTGGAAAAAAAACAAGGGCTTACAAAATACAGTCATCTCCGTGAAACAAATTGTACCATTTAAATATCAGAGTCAGGTGCTTGTATGTAAGAAAGCTGCAGATTGCAATATCAGGTGAAAGTAGCACATGTTCTGTATTGATTACTTGCTTGGTTTGCTAATACTACATGCATGTATGTCTCTGCAGGGGCTAACAGGGTACACTTTCTATCAGACTGGCCGACAGTCGAAAAGGACCTACAGTGTACAGGGAGACACGACAAAGATGACTTCAAAAAACTGCATGAAGCTGTCAACATGGTGTAGAACAGTGGTCCCCAACCCGTGGCTTGAGAGCAACATGTTGCTCTTCAACCCCTTGGATGTTGCTCCCAGTGACCTTAAAGCAGGAGCTTATTTTTCAATTCTTGGTTTGGAGGCCAGTTTTGGTTGAATAAGAAAACACAGCCTCCTTAAGGATAGTGACACACTGGCAGATTCAGAGAGATTTAGTTGCCTGGCGACTAATCGCCTGTTCTTCTGGGCGACAATCTCCTCAAACTGGCTTTGCGTATCTTCCCTTCCTGTATAACGAAGAGTCGCCTGCGCTAAGCACACGCGGAGCTTCGTTTTCCTAAGTCGCCTGAAGTTTCCTCGTGAAGCAACTTTGGAAAATGAAGAGGTGCATGTGCTTAGCTCAGGCGACTCTTCATTATTCAGGAATGGAAGACACATGAAGGCAGTTCGGGGAGATGGTCTCCCAGAAGAATAGCCGATTAATCACCAGGCGACTAAATCTCCCCGAATCTGCCAGTGTGTCACTACCCTTAGACTGCCAGTCCACATAGGGCCTACCAAATAGCCAACCATTTGGCATTCCCGGGAACTTGTTGCATGCATGTATTGCTCCCCAACTCTTTTTACAATGGATGTGGCTGACAGGTGAAAAAGGTTGGGGATCCCAGGTGTAGAAAAACCAAAGAGCAAAAATGGCCAGCTTTAGATGTTGTTGTGCCTCAAGAATGACCAGCAGTCTGTGGTTCTGCTCCCTTTCACCTTCCCAAGCTCTCTTGCCATAGAGCACATTCCAATCTATCTAGTTTCTTTTTTCTCTTTTTATAAAAGGTAAGGTTTAGTTTTCATTGTGTAGATAGTGTCTTCTAACAAAGGAAATGACATATACAAGCAAGAGCCACCATATTGCTTGGTGCTGATGGTTCATTGCTCATAGACTGTGATAAAACAGCACCACAAGTGGTGGGGGATGTAAAAGTGCTGTTAAGCAGAGAAGGAATTTCCTGTGCCTACAATCTGTCAAATACCTAGGAGTAAATAATAAGGGGAAAACCCTGTTTATGAATCATGTATATTTTTCCCTTTAAAAATGCATTTCATGAGTCATCTTCACTGATGTTCCCTGTGCATGCCAAATACCGACATCGGCGTCAGCAGATAATGATATCAACATTTACAAACAGATGGGACTGAATGTTGCTGTCGTAGTTGGGATCATAATTTCCAACTAGGATCATTAAGCGTAAATTGGTTATTTGAATACGCCATGAGACAGCTTTCAAATTAGAGAAGATATTTTTGAAAGTGGATGGATGGCATGAACGCACACAGAGGGGATGGATGGCAGGAAAACACTGAGCTCACTGCTTCTCATCAGCACAAACAGGAGTGGGGGGGGGGGAATATAGTTCACGAAATGCATGAAATATTGCCAGACCTTGGCAAGGAATAACGAAGGCGGAAACTGGGTGTTTTTTTAAATTGCAGTACACAAGAATCATCTGAAAGAAATTAACAAAACCTCCCTGTGCGTGTGGAACTGTTCCTAAAATGCAAACGCAAGAGAGGGGCGGGATATGTAATTTTTGCAGAACTGAAAGACATCTGTTTTTTTTCTAGCTCAGAAGGGGTCACAAGCACACGGATCACCACTCACTACCATGTGACCCAGCACTGCTCTCAACATGGAAGATTCCCTGGCAGATACAGGGCAGATGAAATGCCTGTCTCTCGCTGAGAAAATATTCTCAGCCCTTTCAGACTTGCCTGCTTCTCATTTATGGGCCAGTTGTAGGTTCACTTTTAAGGGGAAGTGTACCCTGCTTTTGACTTTGCATTTCATGTATTTTTCCCTTAAAGGAGGATATCGTTTTGGTGAATAAAACTATTCACTATCTGTGAGTGCACCTGTGTTTTTTGAGTAGAGGATTGCATGTTACACAGGGACAAAAGCTGAATTTGGCTATGACCTAAGTGGAAGAACAATAACATATGGATTGAACATTTATTATATCTGTCTGGAATATCATAAGTAATATATTATATTATAAGATATCGAAGTTATATCACTTGTAATAATGTTTTAAACAAGATTTGCTCCCACCAGCAAATCCATTTTTGGGGATTAATTTACTTTGCCTCATCTTTGGAAAATCCCTCTTTAGAGCAGAAAGCCCCTAAAACAATAAAATCCTATGTACCAAGTACAGGGTTACCGGCTTGCTGCATATGGATCCTTTTTCTGCATTATTTTGTTAATAGCCATTAGCAGTAACAGCAAAAGCCCCTTGACTTCAAGGTCATGGCCTGTTGGCTTCTCATTAGGGGGTAAGCAGATCTGCCAACTCTCCCAAATTTGCTGGGTGTTAACCATATTTCTATGGACAAAGTAGAGGCATGGCTAATAATAAACCCAGGTCGCCTTAGGTGGAGGTTGATGACTCCGCAAGAGGGACAAAGGATAGATTACGGGTGAAAGGTTTATTAAGCCAATAAAACCTCCAGGGAAGCTAGGGCACAAACATGCAAAATAAAAGCCATGATTTAAATAGGTGTACTAAAAATATATAGGCTATAGAACAATGGAATAATATCCAATTGTCAAGCCAAGTGTCCCCAATTTGAGAGTATTTGTTCTATAACCTTAACAGCAGTGGTGTTAGAGGGTTATGAAATAATAAATATAAAATTGTAGCATGTGTTCTTTATTCAAGTAAGTTATTTATTGTCCATGGGAGTTTCCATTTTATTGGGCCTGTGCCATTTTATCTGTGGGATTTCTATCAGCTGTGAAGGGGAAAGTGAGAACAGGATGACCACAATCAATATGGCAACAGTCCTCTTTCTTTTATTATATATTAGCATCTGCCAAAACATGAATTTGCTTCTGTAGTGCTAATGCAAAATACTGCAATTTCCTCCTTATTTCCTTTCATGACTCTTTTATAATCCAGAGGAATCAATCAGATTTACAGATTAAGCACCAAATGGACTTTGGTTTCAAAGGAATTGTTGATCAGTCACCAGGTAGTCGTGCATTTTAAGGACATAATAATGTAATACAACGGAAATGATTCCAGGGTAGCAAACTGGTTCTCCACAATCTGTGTTTTTAGGAGACCCTTAACAGGTAAACCATCCCTCTGATAAATTCAAGTGTGTAGATTGCTGTTGTGATTAATATCTAGATAATCTGTGTCTATAGTAAAGTTTTATTTTCTGTAAACAAACAAAATTATGAAGGAAAATGTACTGTGAGTGCAGAATACATGCGCAGAAGTTGCTGCTGTTTTTATTAGTTTGGATCCTCTCAATCCCATTGACTCTCATTGAATTACACTGCCTATAGAAACAACATACGTTCTACTTCTTTTAGTGTACTGGACCTGTTGCCCATATTATGCCAACCACATAACTAGCTTTACTAGTCTATACCAAACCATAGTGGCCCTATTAGCAAACAGCTGTACTGACCTATATGAAAAGGGTATTGAGTTGCAGAAAGAGTGTTAAAATGCTTGTGAAAACGGTTTTAAAACAAAAAAAAGTCTTAGCAGCACAAACATGGGATTTGTTCTGCATGACAGGGATCTTAATAAAACCCTCTCGTCAAGCTAAAAGCCATTGTACATAACTTGGTCAGAAAGGAGGACAGAAAAGTGAAATCAATCAAGAACCCCAAACTCAGCAGAAAGCAAGTATTAAAGGGAACATAAACTTGTCAATAATCACTGCAGCTGAAAGCAGAAGAACATATACACTACATGTTCTCAGAGGCTTCTATTGGGCTAAGAAATATAAAGAGAAGGTTTTGACTGAAGCAGAGTTAAAAATGTGTTCGTGTGTGTAAATTTAAGGCATCAAGATCAGTAGCCACAAGAAAAAGCAATGCTACGACAAGCATAAAACTCTTCTGCACATTGTTACTGCCTGTGAAAGAAGAGCCTAAAACTCAAATGCTCACATTGTTCTGCTCAGCTGAAAAAAGTAAATCTAAGAAATGTTCTGCACTGGAGATTCTTTAATGCAAATTTCCCATCTATGTGTAGCTATCTGTCTAGGCAGCGGCCCCCACTGTTTCACATATGGTTTTCCTTTTTGTCAGATTGGACTCTTGCCACATGTCTCTGTCTCGCTATTAACGCTTTGGGCAAACATGAAGTCTCCTCCAGCAAGGACTGAAATAAGGATCAGGCAAGCAGAAACATCAACAGACTTTGCACCTAATGCATAACACTTTTACAGTTGTGCTAGACGTTCCCCTCCAAAAGTCTATTATCCACATGGCTACAATAGACAAAATCTCTCCCTACTATACTCACTATCCCACAGACACAATCCCTTCCCAGAGACTATTATCCTACTGCAAATATAGGCACCATCTCTCCCTACTATACCGGCTATCTCACAGCCACAGTGCCTTTCCAGAGACTATTATCCCCACTGCTACTATATGAACCATCTCTGCCTACTATACTGGCTATCCCACAGTCAGGGGTGTACCCTGATGCCTCTCCCACCCCCCTCGCTAGTGCCGTGAGCGCTCACTGCACTAGAAGAGACGAATTTCCGTTTTAAAAAACAGGAATTCGGCTCTTAAAATTACAAGAGGCGGCTTTCTGCCTCCCCTGGTAACTGGTCACTCCGTGCCGCCTGAGGTAAGATTTTCACCTTGCCTCATGGCCGGAGCAGCCCTGCCCACAGTCACAGTCCCTTCTTAGAGTCTTTTATCCCGATGCTACTATAGGAACCACCTCTTCCTACTATGCCTGCTATCCAACAGCCCCAGTCCCTTCCCAGAGACTATTATCCCACTGCTACTATAGGCACCATCTCTTCCTACTATACCTGCTATCCCACAGCCATAGTCCCTTCCCAGAGACTATTATCCCACTGTTACTATAGGCACCATCTCTTCCTACTATACCTGCTATCCCACAGCCCCAGTCCCTTCACAGAGACTATTATCCCCACTGCTACTATAGGCACCATCTCTCCTTACTATACCCATAACTCCCAACTGTCCTGTTTTCTGTGGGGCAGTACTGATTTTGACAGCTCAGCGGCAGTCCCATATTTTTATTAAAAAGTTCAGAGTTTATTTTTGATCTCCTGCACTGAAGCCCAAAAAAGATACAAAGTTTTGGAATGTAATTAAAACAAGAGGCTTTTTGGCAGCGAAGCCCAGAACACCGAGCACCTGCCCTTAGATACATAACAATGAGTAACAATTTAAGATGAGCAAAGATACAATCAAGATGATTTAGATAAGCAGGTATCTTGGGAGAAGTGTTACAGCTTAAAACATGGCCCTAAATCTCCCAGAAATTTGTTCAAACTCTAATATTACCCCACTGCTACTACAGGCACAATTTCTCAGTATTAGAACTCCTTTCTTAGCCACAGTCCCTTTCCAGAAGCTCTTCTCCCCACTGCTACTATAAACACCATCGCTCCCTTCTGTACGAGCTATCCCACAGCCATAAAGCCTTCACAGAAGCCATTACCCCTACTGCTAGCACAATCTCTCTTCAATAAGGCTCATGGGAAAGAAGTATCCAGATACAATCTGTTTTACCGGTACTTTTAATTAATGGATAGTATTGAACAAGACTGTTAAAATAATTTAACCATACCTTTGCCATCTGTGCTTGGACTCCAGATGCCTTTAATGCAGAAACAGCTTTCTGGGCAGCTGCTGGACTGTCAAAGTCTACAAAACCATAACCTGCAAACAAAAAGCATGAGAGTTAAGAAGGAGAAGCACAAGTTGTTCCAATATATAATTATCATTAATTTATATAGAGTTAACATTTTATACCTTGGCAGTGAGAGGAACCCAGAGTACCCAAAATGATCCTCTGCATACAAATGCCTTAGCAGGAGATACCCTACTCAGAAACAAACTCTGGACCCCAGTGCTAACTTCAAAGACTTGCACAGCAGGCAAAATAGGTTAAATTCATACTTTAAGAGAATTAAATTTTAGCAATTAAAGGGGTGGTTCACCTTCAAATTAACTTTTAGTATATTGTAGAAGGGCCAATTCTAAGAATCCTTTCAATTGGTCTTCATTGCTTATTTTTTATAGTTTTTTTTTTAATGATGTGCAATTTTCTTCTGTTTATTTGCAGCATTCAAATTCAAATCTAAAAACAAATGCTCTCTAAGGCTACAAATGTATCGTTATTGCCACTTTTTATTACTTATCATTCTATTCATATTCCAGTCTCTTATTTAAATCAATGCAGGGTTGCTAGGGTAATTTGTACCCTAGAAACCAAATTGCTGTCACTGCAAACTGGAGAGCTGCTGAATAAAAAGCTAAATAACTCAAAAATCACAAATAATAAAAAATGAAAACCAATTGCAAATTGTTTCAGAATGTTACTCTCTACATTATACTAAGAGTTAATTCAAAGGTGATCAAATGATCACATTTGAAAGGAATATGAAGGGGGAGCAAGTGAGTGACATGGCAGATAAGAGGGAGCAGAGCAAAGGGGGCTTACAAAGAATTCAGCAGGTTGAGGACACCTGGGAAGAACACTGAACTGGAAAGTCACCTAGGCCTCGAGCCACAGCCCTTAGATTATAAGAAAGGTGGGGCTTGGTTAGGATATAGAAGGAATTTTTAGTATAAACCATTGAAATGAATTGAAATCCCTCCCTGTGCCGCTTTATCAAATAAATGAATCCCCCAGGTGTCAATATGGATGAAATGCAACCAACTAGGCTTAAAGGCCATAATTATCCTCATTAGGCTCTTGGGGGTCCCTGTGTGGTCCTCCATCTGTTGCTGAACTACAGTCAGAACCCCATTTTTTTCCAATGCGTGTGTTCCTTTAAAAAAAGCATAATTCATATTGACCCTCTTAGCAACCCTGTCCTGCTTACTCATGGGTCAATGGTGCAATCTTAGTCATTTGGCTCAGCTCTACCCCCACTTTATTTTTATACGCAGGAGGGATTGTCAGTGTTATAAATAGCAGGGAACATGACTCCTTCCTATTTCTAGCATCCTGTTACTTTCCAGGAGGCGGCAGTAAATGACATTTAGAGCAGGAATAAGGAGAGCAGCAGGGCAAAGAATTCATGTGATGCATGACTAGGGAGAATAAAACAGGCTAGGAATGATTTGTCTGTTAATTACAGGAATGGAAGGTAGACTTTTAGCCCATTCATTTGTAGAACAAAGAGGAAATGGCACAGATAATCTGAACGTTTAATCAAGTAGCACTTAAACTGACCCCCCTCTAATTAGCCCAGACAATTTGAGTACTTCTGAATGGGAAATCTAATGTCCAAAAGCTCACTGGCCTCTGCTATAAATAAGAAGGCTGCAGTCCATGAGGGAAAACAGAAAGGCAGATTTGGCTTCAGAGCTCAACCACATCACCATAACCAAATTTGCATCTCAGAGCTGAATTAGATGTTGTTGCCTGCTGAAAGAGTGGTGTGGTACCTCAAGTAGCTGATGAATGAAACCTCTGCTTGCTATTGGCTACTATGGCACCTTTTGCTACTTACCAGCCTATTTAAAACTAGACTTTAAAGGAATTGTTCAGTATAAAATTTAAAACTTGGCAAATAGATAGGCAGTGCAAAATAAAAAATGTTTCTAATATAGTTAGTTAGCCAAAAATGTAATATATAAAGGCTGGAGTGACTGGCTGTGTAACATAATAGCCAGAATCCAACTTCCAGCTTTTCAGCTCTCTTGTTTTCCACTGACTGGTTACCCTGGTGACCAGGCAGTAACCAATAAGTGACGAGGGAGGGCCACACGGGCCATAACTGTTGCTTTTGAATCTGAGCTGAATGCTGAGGATCAATTGCAAACTCACTGAACAGTTACGTCCCATGTGGCCCCCCTTCAAGTCGCTGACTAACTCAAAGTTAAAGAGCTGAAAAGCAGAAAGTTGGATTCTGGCTATTATATTAGACATCCAGTCACTCCAGCCTTTATACATTACATTTTTGGATAACTAATTATATTAGATACATTTTTTATTTGGCACAGCCTATCTATTTAACCAGTTTTTTTTACACTGTTCCTTTATCATGTTCCATTTAGCATATCTCTGTTTTGGAAACATCAAGCTCCAAATCATAAATTAAAATACATGGGACCCTCACAGATCCATCTGGAGAGAACCACTTCCACAATCCAATGCAGTCCTTACCTACAAGGACTTTCCAGCCTTCCTGAACTAGGCCTGATTAGATACCATAACTGTAATTCTGTCCCACTGTTTCTCTTATTGTGAAATGATCTCCGACTGTATGGCAAACTCACTGTTGTGTTCTCGTGATTGCCAACTACAAAACGGAAGTCAGAGGACTGCTGTTATCGATAACGGCACTATGTATATACATGGCAGCCTTCACCTCTCTAGGAATGATGGGACTTAAAGTACAACAGCTGAGGGTTACAGGTTGGATATTTTCACTGGGGAGCAGCATATAAGTTTTAATAAAAGTCACCTATATATTTTATGGCACCTGCAGCAAAGGAAGCTGTCTTTTGTGAAGCACTACCCTGCTAGACTTCCTTTCATTCACACCAAGAAGAGTCTGGCTCTTTCCGTGCGAGGGAAAGACTTATTTTCAGTTCTCCGGCGGAACTCTGCTTGGTACCCTTGTTCCTATAAACATTATGCTAGAAGCAGATTTTCTGTTTTGGCACAGAGGTGCACTTGGCTGGGAGCCCTCTTGAGTAATGTACAAGCATACGGATATTGTAACCGTCATAAACACGGCACGTTATATGATGCTTTGCACACCCTTTTCCCATTCCTATTCATCATGAAGTAAAGCGACAGGTCTGACAAAAGGGATTAAGGGTGAGCAGAGAGCAGCAAGTTTATTTATTTTGTCTTGCGGCTAATTGTTTCCAACTGCTTCATGGGGTTGCGTAAGTGTGAGAAACGTTTTATTTAAAAGCCAAAGACACAATGGTTCCCTTTAATTATCCAGCCATTTACAAGCCAAAAGACTAGGCCTTTATTTGGTGCCAAAGAGGTGAAGTGCTAGATAAGGCATCAGTGGCAACGGTCACCACATGTAACAGCCACCCATTCATAAGAATTTGTTGTCCAATGAATGAATATTTTACTTAGCCCTTTGATATGTGGCTGAATACAGCAGGCACAGGACTGCTGGGACACTTTCCTAGCTCCCTAAACAATTAAAAATAATCTCCACCACCAAAAAAAAAGGATTTCCTAATAATGCAACAAATCCAGCCATACTAAACAGTTAGCTCTAGGTTGGTAGTCAGCTAAATCTAAATACCCCATCCACTATAAGGTTATATACATTCTACTAATATTTCAACACAATTTCAATTCAATGTAAGAGAGATCAATTACAATCCAATCATGGCATTTAATTCACATTTCAAACGAGTGAAAAAACATCAAGGCGTTCAATTCAAAAGGCCAAGTGAGCCATAAACCTCATATGATTGAAATAAGATATAAGTTCCCATATGATAATCATTACACACTCACCTTTGCATTTGTTTGTTGTCTTATCCAAAATAGCCTTCGTGGAAACGATTTTCCCATACCTAGAAGGGAAGTCAGAAAACCATTAGCTTCTTTGCTTGATTTCTCAAACTTTTGCAAGAATTCATTACAAGGGGTTTATTATACTAGTTGTGTACTGTAAACTTTTTCCTCAGATTAAATCTTGGGGTCTGTACTGCAGCCCAATAATTAGTTTGGAAAATGGTGTCTTTGTTTATTAGTATATATTACTAGTAGATAAAATCTATTATTCCCAGGATTTACAAAGTAAGGACTGAACTTTTTTTTCAAAGTGCTACATTTTTTGAGCTACAGCAATTCTAAATAATAGCCTGGTTGCTTATAGGAGAAGTAAAGGCTAGGAGCAATTGGGGGTGCCAAATGTTAGGGACCCCAAGGTGATTGTATTGACTTTCCTGTAACCCCAGGCTGGTGCTCCTATCATCAGAAAATTGCACCGGCCCAGGGTCATACCAGTGAGTACCATGGAGCGATCCACTTCCGTCTTCTTCATGCGCAGTAGAACAAAATAGCTGACTTTGAAGTTAAAGTTTGGCTCCTCGCACTACTGCGCATGCATGAAGGAGGAAGACGGAAGGAGAACGATCTGTGGTGCTCACTGGTATAACCCCGAGCCGGTACAGTTTTCTGCCAATAGGAGCACAGGCCTGGGGTTACAGGTAGGGCGATACAAATCTTTGGGGGTGCCTAACATTTGGCACCCCCAAGTTCTCCTAGCCTTTCCTTCGCCTATGGGCTGTATTAGGCACTCCGGTTGCTGTACACTACAATAAGGGAAGATCGAGCAACTTCTAGAAATCCATAGTCATTGCAGGATAGTTGCGGCCTGTTCAGGGTGTGTGTAGTTCTATCCCTTGGATATTCAGTGCTGGGAACTGTAGAAATTGTGTCTGTTTCACAAGAAAATAACTGTCCTTCATCTGATCGGAGGAGCCCTTTATAAAATTCTGTAATGTCTATTTTCTTAAATAGTGATTTGGAACGGCTCATTCCAATAGCTATCTATACCAGTAGCAATAATTGATATACCTTTCCCAATTCCAAATTTGCTCATTAATTAAACCTAAAGAAAAAAATACAGCACATTTGTTAAAATGATTTCCACTACATTATGCCAGATAGGTTAACCCTTTAATTATAAGTATTACTCAATTTAAAATTAACTTTTAAAATGAGAGATCTGTGAGAGAATATAAATATAGAGAGCATACTTCTGTGAGAACTTCTGGTTTTGTCTCGATCCAGCCAGAAATATGAATTGCAATCTCATTGATGTGAAACCCCAGTCCCCAACGTTATATTATGTTGCTAATGTTTTTCTATAATTTTTATTACATTCAGTTTATATTTAGTAGTTCATATACTAAGCTTCATTTTTCTTTTTCAAACCCCTGCCTGGTAGCAAGGGTAATAAGGACCCTAGCAACCAGATAACAGTTCAAATTGTAACCTTATGCACATTATGACTTCTTTCTTCATCATAATTAAAGTTAATGTCAAGGTGCACTGCCTATTGATGTGTAAGCACATTCTACCTGCTGTTTACTCCTGTGTGTAATTTTACGTAAATGAGAGTTTGCATGCCATATTATCTCTACAAATAGAGAGCAAACATACAAACTGCATAGCTACCCACAAGACAACACAACTGACACCTAAGGCGCCTTTCAGATTGTTTTCTTTAAAAGATTAACTGCGCTGCTGAAACCTTTTTAGCTTTGTTTCCTCTTACTACTCCCTGCCATGTGATCTGATTGTGAGAAAGCCCCACCCTGCATTCCACAGCCACACAACCCAGCCCCCTCTTCCTTCCCACTCTGGATCATACCACTTACAGGAATAGGGTTGCACAAACTTAGAAACGGTTTCAACAGAATGGTTGTTGTGCTGAATTTAGGTTGATCGAGACCAAAAATTAAGATATATACCTGTTGTACTACACAATCCTAGCACATGACAGAGCAGCCCCTTTAATTTCTTCACCTCACAGGCACCATCATAACTTTAAAGTACCAGTAACTAATTTTAATAACTTTATAAAAATAAATATTTAAAAAAAAAAATTTAAACCACAAAGCCTTTATTAAGAAATAACTAATCAAAACTCTGCTTCCACTCCTCTTCAGAAAAGGCGACAGGGCAACAATCCATCGTGCGGCACTCGATTTATCCTCCCTAAAAGGAAGGCAGGGAGGAGAAATCGAGCGCCGTACCATGAATCGTTCAATCGTCTTTTCTGAAGAGGAGCAGAAGCGGAGTTTCCGTAAGTTATTTCTTAATAAAGGCTTTGCAATTTTAAAGTTTTATTTGTCTTGGTGTTTATTTTTCTATGTATACTAACTAATTTTTTTTTTGGGAAGCTTTTTAGCGAGACCAATAAAACTATGAACATAGCATTGAATAAAAATAATCTATAAATATTTACAGGTTACAGAAGGATATCAGCAATGATATGGAGTGTCATTACATCTTGGAAGAATTTTTAGGTTTGGTTCGGTCTAAGCAGCTTCCATAGAACAATGAACAATATACATGTTTGTCATGTCGTTCTAAATTACTAAAGAAACATATGAAAAATGAAAAAGATTTAAGAGCACCATGGGAATGATTCAGTAGGGTTTATTTATATGGTTTAACTATAGGGTTTAACTATATTTTTCATATCTTAGAAGTAGTAATTTCTGTGACATCACTAAGTAAGGTTAAATGCAAATATATATATAATACTGTATATATATATATATATATATATATATATATATATATATATATATATATAATAGTGTAGTTTTGAGTGGACGCACTCCTTCCGGACTTACTTCTTAGGTTGGTGCATTGGTCAAAGGTTTAGTCATCCATATTCTCAAGTAGGACCCGCACTCAGAAATATAGTTTTGTGCTCAAATGTGTTTATTCACAAATGCATGTATATATATATATATATATGTACATACATACATAAACAGTTATTTATATTCCTTTGTGCAACATGTAGTTTTACGGTTTTAACCTTATAAACACTAAGCACTAAAGAACCTCCGCTTTCCATAGAATATTTGCACCATCAAGACAAATGGCATAATCCACTGCTTCTAGTAGTAGATGAAGTTCATAATGTTATGCACTATTTTTCATAAGCCCAACAGAATATTTTCACTTCAAAGGGATAATGACACCAGAAATGAAACCTTTTTATATTTTTTAACAATCATAACATTATTTGCCTCATTAACCGTCTGATCCTCCATGTTCCTCAATGAGGGGGCTGCCATTAGGTTTGCCACCTGGCCGGTATTTTTGATGGTTGATTCCAATGTTATTAATAGGAAAAAAAGATAAATATATAGGAACCCCGGTATTTTTTTCAAGAAAAGGTGGCAACCCTAGCTGCCTGCCATATTTGTGAAGTGGTAATCTCTAATTATCATTAGAAACATCAAGTTTAGGAACTTCAAGTAACATATTGGTAAAAAACGATCAACATGAACCATACCTCCCAACTCTTGGAAAATTTATAAAGGGACAAAATAATCAGCTGCTTGTGCAGTGGTGAAAAAATTTACTATGCCCATTTTATGGCCACACCTCCAATTACCATGCCCATTAACTGAAACACATTTCTGGAAGTTTTAGGTCCATGTTTTATGTGTTGTAACAGTTCTGCTAATGAAGCTGAAAATGCCCTTTAAAGTTTTGAGTCTTGGTTTCCCCAAGAGACTTGCTTATCTTAAATAGTTACATTTGTATCTTTGCTTATTTAAAAATTGTTACAAATGCAGAGTGAAGCTGCTCAGTATGCTGGGCTCTCTGCCAAAAGCCTCTGGTTTTAATTAAAGGGATCCTGTCATGGGAAACATGTTTTTTTCAAAACGCATCAGTTAATAGTGCTGCTCCAGTAGACTTCTGCACTGAAATCCATTTCTCAAAAGGGCAAACAGATTTTTTTTTTAAATCTGACATGGGGCTAGCCATTTTGTCAATTTACCAGCTGCCCCTGGTCATGTGACTTGTGCCAGCACTTTAGGAGGGAACTGCTTTCTGGCAGGCTGTTGTTTTTCTTTCTCAATGTAACTGAATAGTACGCAGTGGGACATGGGTTTTTACTATTGAGTATTGTTCTTAGATCTACCAGGCAGCTGTTATCTTGTGTCAGGGAGCTGTTATCTGGTTACCTTCTCATTGTTCTGTTGTTAGGCTGCAGGGTGGGGAAAGGGAGGGGGTGATATCACTCCAACTTGCAGTACAGCAGTAAAGAGTGATTGAAGTTTATCAGAGCACAAGTCACATGACTTGGGGCAGCTGGGAAATTGACAATATGTCTAGCCCCATGTCAGATTTCAAAATGAAATATAAAAAAAAAATCTGTTTGCTCTTTTGAGAAATGGATTTCAATGCAGAATTTTTATGGATCAGCACTATTAACTGATGCATTTTGAAAACATTTTTTCCCCATGACAGTATCCCTTTAAGTTTCAATGGAGCAAGGGCAAAAATATGCAGGCTGAGGAAGGCTGGAACCTTCAGCCTGTGTGCCCATAACCTAAGGTATATTTGGCTCTGCTGGGCTTATGTCATAAGGAGATTTATTGTTAAGTATGTCCTCCAAAGGTTCATTAAACTCGGAGTTAATACACCAGTGAGGTAACCCTTGTCAAAAATTAGCTTTTGACTGTTCTAGTAGAAAGTAAAAAAAGAAGAAAGTTAAAATAAATGAAAACAAATTAGTAGCTGCACTGTGCGAGTCTGTAGGCTTCGGGCTGCAGTCTACTGTGAGGCCATACCACTTCACACAGGGTCAACTACACTGTGCATTTGGAGGTCTTTTTAGTGAAATAAGAATGAAGCAGTGATGCCAAATTCATAGTGATCACCACAAGAGAATGTTTTTACATCAGTTTTTCTCCAGAACAGGAAACCGTCTGAGGATTTCATCAGGGGGGATGAGTAATGTAGCCAGATTGATGTAAAATTCATTTAAATAAAAAGGGAGGGGTCAAAATCAGAAGAGAGGCAGAAGAGAGAGAAAGATTTTGTAACAACGAAAAAAATGTAATTTTAGAGAGAAGATGTATACATTCATGTTTTCTTATCATAAATAAATGGGGGCACCGTATCGTAGCTGGTCTGTCAAGCTGTAAATTCCTTGTCCCATGTGGTTTGATCATTAAACAAATGTATTTAACTGTAGCCATGCATGGGTACATGTATATATGCATGTATGTATGTATGTATAACTTTATTTGTAAAGCGCTGTTAAAGCACTATGCATCGTGCTATAGAAATACATAATAATAATAATAAAAATAATAATGAAAGTTCAATTTATATATAAAAGTATACACGCGGAGGCAAATCACATAATAAATATATGAACAATCATAGGACAAAGAGCTTAAGTGCTATGTGGTAAGAGACATAGTGAGAAGGAGGCAGGCCTGGACTGGCAATCTGTGGGTTCTGGCAAATGCCAGAGGGGCTGCTATAATGTGCCATAGAAATTCAGTATTTAGTGGGCTGGTGGGGGCTATTTGGGCCTCTGTGTGGGCTTAATGGACCTCTGTTTACCTGAAATGCCAAAGCCTATTTTGACTGTCAGTCCAGGCCTGGAAGGAGGTCCCTGCCCCGTAGAGCTTACAGTCTAAGTGGATGGGAGGCTAACATACAGGTACATATTGGGGATAAAGCAAAGTGCACATGGTAAGGCATAGTCAGAAGGCACAGGACTAGGCTGATGTTCTAGTGCTTCAAAGTGTAGGCTCTTAGTTTTTTCTTGAAGAGATTGAGAGAGGATTCAGTATGGAGGAATTCAGGGATGGAAATCCAGAGGTAAGATGAAGCAAAATAGCAGGGTTTGAAAAGAGAGGTGGCAGTGGATGTGGATGGTCTGAAGCGAAAGTGGCTCTGAGAAGAGCGGAGAAGATGACCAGGAAGGTATAGTGAGACGAGAATAGATGTAGTGAGGGCTTTGAATGTTAGTAGAAGGATTTTATATGCTATCTTTGCATTGTATAGGCTGGTTTGACCTATGGCCTGGTCAGAAATCTTAACTATTGGCTACTGTATATATTGGTTACTCTATGGCCACCTTTAGTATGGAGCCGAGCTAATAGCAAGCAATATTGATGCCTGCTGTGAAGAATGAACACCATGAAACATATATCTTACTGCTCCTCCTACTTGTCACAAGGTATTGAATATAGGTATAAATATTACTTCAGTATAGTAACCAACTTCAAACAATAAGAAGGTTGCTATAATTAGTCTTAAAAGAATGCATGAGAACTGATAACTGACTGGTTGCAATAGGTTCCTAATCAGAGTATCATTAGACCTGGTTTATGTATCCCCTGCATCAAGTGTTGACCAACCTGGACTCGGTACAATGGTACAATCTGCCTTCTCTCCCTTCCATGCTAGGCACTGGATTTTTCTGTGCTAAATAATTTAGAGAAAAATGCATCATAACATAAGAGGATTAAGGAGACAGATTAAATATTTATTGTTGTGATAAATGAAGCAATGATGTGCTTGGATGCACAAGAAGCACTCAAGTATTATTTATCCTAGAAGTATTAATTTTTATATAATAGTATATTTATTTGGAAGAGCATTATAATTATGGATTCACCTACAAATTTAAAACTTTTAACAAAATTTAAAACTAACTAAGCTTTATCACAAAGGTCTATTTGAATACACTAATAAACCCTCAATGTAATGCTGCTCTGACTCTGCTCTGTGCTCTCTGGTTATTTAAATTTTTAAAAAAAGGCATACGGGACAAGGTAAGATATATGTTTTTAGAATAGTGTTTAACTGGAAATACAGTAACGGGTCTGGGATGAATCAAAAACTACATTTGCTCTGTCTGTCTGAAAATTCACCTGTCTCAGGCAGCGGATTTGCCACCTCATTTCTTTAAAGCTGGGTCGATAACAAAACCATATCCAAAATGGCTATTTACCCTTTAATTGACTTTACAGGTAGGCTGTAGACTGCGTTTTTTTTCCATGTAGGCATACGTGTATATTAATTACTGCAAAGCTCAGGTCTACCAAGAGAACTAGATATCTTAAAGTGGACCCGTCACCCCAAAAAAATATTCCAAATCATATTTTATCACATTAGTCAAGCAAAATGAACATTAATTACACTATATAAATTATTTTAATCTTGTTTCCTTCAATCTGGGAATTCATAATTCTAGCAGGCAGGCAGGAGCCATTTTGTGGACACTGTTATTAAGGCAAGCCTTTCATCATCTCAGAATCTTGTTTGTGCACCAGAATGGGGGACCCGATGTCTATACCCATGTCCTGGCTACACCATTAAATGGTTAAGAGAACTGGGGGAATGTGTGGGGAGCAGTGGCATCTAGGAAGTGCTGAATGGAAAGTGAAAGTAATTATCTGCCCCGCCTCAATGCCTAAGGCATAGGGGAGTGGCAGACAATATTTGATTGGCAGCTGAGATTTTTAAATGAGCTTAAAACAGCTATAAATGCTGTAATAAAAAATTGAAATTGGATTTCATGTTTAATTTGAAAAGGACTTTTATTATACAGATTTTTGTGTCTGGGTGACGGGTCCACTTTAAATAGTTACAATTGTATCTTGCTTATATATGTGCAGCTGCTGAATATTATAGGCTCTCTGCAAAAAGACTTCTTATTTTTATTACGTTTCACTAAATTTGTATCTTTTTCTTGAGTCATTGCAGCAGATCAAAGAGAAACTCAGGACATTTCAGTAAGAAACCCAGGACTGCAAGCTAAGCTGTCAAAATCAGGACTGTCCAACGGAAAACAGGACAGTTGGGAGGTATTTTGTAGTTTTAATTAATATTAGTGAGGCTCATGCAAAAATCACCCATAGCAACTCAGCAGCGATTGGCTTTTTTAAAGCCTTCTGCAAGTAGAACAATGAATACAACATACAAGTGGATTAGTAGTTACTGCCCACTGTCAAATTCAGCCAGTGTTGATAAACGACCTCACTGTAAGTTGTGTCCTCCATTCTGATCTAGGCAGAAGAAAAGGAGTAAGGATGATAGAGGCAAAAGAACCTAGGCATCTCACTCCATCTTTAAATTCCACAAAAATCCAAGCTCTGGAGTAGATTTTGATGAATTTCAGACACTTTGGTTTATTCAATGTCACATGAATGAATGAGGGTTGTGGACCTCCATTTTTGGAGCACAGACCTAACATTATTTCATACCTGGAAGCCCATTTCTCTACACTAATGTTGGCCAGTGTTATAAAAATAATCTACATTTTAAACTATTGCAGGTCTCCTTTGATTGTGGTATCGGACAACAGAATCAACCTTCTTAAACAGTATTCTTCAGCTGTCACCTCTATGAGTTCATCACTAATGGGAATTCTCTTTTTAAGTGAAACAATCAGTCAGTGTGCACGCATAGCTTGCTTGTATTCCTTGGGGGAGAGCAGAAGGTGTCTAGGCCAGATGGTGTTGCCAGGTATTAGTTCATACATAGCCAGTTATTCTTTAATGCTCAGAGATGTCTATCAGGATTGTGCGGAATACATAAATGATTGGGTTGTGGGATAACTTTAGCTGGACACTCATACACAATCTTTTCTACGTGTATTGTGCAAGACTTGTCTGATCACCCAGGTGACAATCACAGCGTAAATGGCCAACCAGTCAATAACCAGGTACACTGATGACCTAGAACACTCATTTGTTCCCTTCTATTTGGAATTTGTCTATTTTCCCATGTACAAGATATTTTGTCTTAAAACCACTACTCGATGAAGTGTTGACAGTTGAGCCCAAATTAATACATGGAACAACCCAGCAAAAAGTGACACTTACATTGCTTGATGGTGTCCATTTTTGCAGTACTGTCTCAAACCACGAATGGATGTTTACTACAGAATTCCAGTTAGATCATGTAGTTAGTATCTGAGCTAACCAGTGACTTCTTGCTCTTGAGTCCTACATGTTTTGCTGTATGGTTCACTCTTATAGAAGACCGTGAACTACACTGCATTCCCAAACAGATCCCAAACTGACATCTTGGATGGCCCAAATGAAGAATCAGTGGTGGTGTAGCTAAAGGCAGAGTTTCCCAACTGTGAAAATATCTTCAGTGGGTCTGATGTAAACAGTTTACCACCCACTTCTCCTTGCTGCCAGCCTGTTCACTGCTGACCCCCCTCCAGTAGACACCACAATTAAACAGGCAGAAGTAGGTGAGGAGAAGGACAACATGCAGCAAACCCCACATTCCGAGCCCCCCTTGAATGGCAGTTACACCACTGTTAAGTTTAAAGGGGTGGTTCACCTTCAAGTTAACTTTTAGTATATTGTAGAAG
>CM044448.1:59782648-59818597 GCA_024363595.1 Xenopus borealis
CCGACGTTTCGGTCCCTCCTGGAGACCTTTTTCAAGGTATATATATATATATATATATATTATAATTTTTTATTTTCAAATGGGGTCTAATCATCTAACACAAATGCTATTCCTCATCTTTTCATTCAGACCCTCTCCTATTTATACTGCAGTCTCTTATTCCAATCAATGCATTGGTGCTCAAAACCTCAATAACGCAAAAAGCACAAAAAAAAATGAAACCAACTCTAAACTGTCTCAGAATGTCACTCTCTACAATACATCATACTAAAAGATCAACTCAATGGTGAACAACCCCTTTAATGATGAAACAAAATAATAATTTTCTGTTATTTCTGGATATATCCCAGTGCACAGATAATCACCTGCATAATGAACTGTTAACAAAACAGCAAAAGGTAAACAGAGGGGGTTATACACTGTAATGAAATTATCAAAATAACAAACATGGAGTATCTTCAATCACCTTGTTTAGCTCAAGAAAGAACAAAAATCATAGATTTGTTTGTGATTAAAACAATAGCCAACAGTAGGTTTCAGCACAAGTTCTATTCATTGAACTCATGTTGAACAAGGGGGTGTACTGTCCCTTTAAGGGTTGAAACTGTTTTTAGAGAATGAGGATCAGGACATTGCAGATGGGAGCAATACACCTCAGCAGAAATATATCCAATGACTGTGGAACAGGGAGCTTTGTGGTTTCTCATTACATCACAAAACACAAAAATTTGCAGCTATGAAACACAGATTGTGTACAATGGAAGCGGATTTAGGTTTTTCTCCATAATTGCTCACAATGAGACAGACCACAAAGCCAAAACTCTTCTCATTACAGCAGGCACTTTTTTATTTTGTAAATATTCCCCTTAGGAAAATAGTAAAATAAATGCCATGTAAAACACTGGGTCCACCTTCAAAAGTCCATATGTACAGACTATACAGAAAGGAAAAGAAATACTAAATATTATATATAAACTGCCCAGTGTGCTAATGTTCTTGTTAAATTAGTCCTATAACTTTTTATATATCAATGTAGAATGATTTTGCTTTGTCCCCACTAGATATCGTGTTACTAACTGAGCTACCACTGTCTCAGTCTGCCTGGCCAGTCTTACACTACCCCGCAGTCCTCTTATTGTGTTATAATTCTGCTACATGAAGCTAGCAGAAGTCTTGTAGTCCAATGGCAGTGGCAGTGGCGTAACTACTCTCTGGTGGGCCCCGGTACAGGATAGGCACCTGGGCTGGAGTGTTGATAGCATGTGTTCTGTAAAATTTCCCCCTAGATAACCACCTGCCATAGCCGTTATCATGGCTCCAATGGGCCCCAAGGGGTTGGGGGCCCTGGTGCAATTGCACCCTCTGTGCACCCCTGGTAGTTACGCCACTGGGCAGTGGCATTAGGACATAATGATACGTATGGATGTGGTTGTGAAGAAAGCGCTTGCACTTTTTACAACAACAGTTTATATATATATATATATATATATATATATATATATACACATTCATACAAACAGATTTTTAGGACCCCAATGACTCCACAGACTTTGTTGTATGAAATCATTACTCCCATGTTATTTAGCCAGCAAATATTCGGTGTACTGGACAGCTGGTCTGATACAGGGAATGAACTGGACAGCATTGGTGTAAATGAAGGATACAGCCGCCACTTGCCAACTGACAAGGGGATAGCAACCATAGTTCAGGGGATAGCAACCATAGTTCAATAACATCAAGTGGGTCTCAGTTTGTCATGCAGAATGCCTTAGCTAAGCAATATGACAGCTCCCATTTGCGTAAGTACATGAAATGAATGTTCTTTGCATGCAAAAAAGCTTACAGACTGGGTATATTTTAACTTCAAAGCATAATAGCTCTCCCCTTAATTACAAGTGTGAGACTCAGGGCCATAAACACATTAGTTGAAACCATAAGCAACCATTTATTATATTCACTGGTCAAATCCATGCATAACTGAGCACTCACACACAGCCAAAGATAAAATGCAAATTATAGTCTGGGTGGTTAAAAGAGTCAGCGGAATGGCACATTTGCTTTCCCAGAAACTTTGCACGGGAAGCAGGCATCGGCCATTAATGTGATCATCTTAAATATTCGTAAGTGAAAGCACATTCTGTAACATGTGGATTCCCTTCCAAAGAAAAGGAATCCCAATGCCTGCTAATGGTGCTGGAGGGCTGCGAAATGGAAAAACATTTTCCTCTGCCTCTCTGCAAAGTTACACTTGATTGCAGTTACTTGGGTTCCCAAACCCATTAACTTTACTATACAGTTGTTTGAATGTCAGTCAAGACAGTGACCATTAGAGAGTCTTAAAGGAGAAGGAAAGGCTAAAATCAAGTAAGCTTTCTAAGAAAGGTCTATATAAATACACCAGTAAACCTTCAAAGTAATGCTGCTCTGAAAAACCTCCAGGGCTAGGGCTTGGGCTTGCTCAGTTTGCTCATCTCTCCCTTTCCCCCTCCCTCCTCCTCTCCCTGTTGCTATCGGAGCCCAGAGCTACAAGTGAGCAGGGAGAGACTCAGGCAGGAAGTTATGTCACACCAAGCTAATATGGCAGCTGCCATCCTAAAAAAGCAGAGAGATCTTCTAGAGCTGTTTACTCCGGTATGGTAAAGCATTCTGCAGAATAAATATAGCCTTATAGCTTGCACTATTGTGGCTAATCTATTGGCAATAAACTACTTCTGTAGCTTTCCTTCTCCTTTAATAGAAAGATAAGCAATACAAATAATAGTAACAGTAGAATTCTAGTCTCACAATCTCCATTCTGGCTACCAGGGTCTCTGAATCTAGAAAGCAGATGATGTTTTACTCTACTTTTTGCCTGCTTAAAATCTCCCAAAAAATTTATCTAATTGCAGGAAACAGAAACCTTGCTATTACTGCTCAAGTTTATCATGTGATTCATGCCGGAAAAGGATGATTCAGAGCAACTGTACAACAATAAGCAATGTAGAGCCTTTGGGTTTTTTCACTGCTGCATTGTTTCATTACATTCCTATAAGGAAGCACCAGATCCTTAATATGTGTTTAGCAAATACTAAGTTCTCCATAAAAGACTTGGATGCATAATGAACACTAAATATGAATATAACAAAAAAAAAAAAAAAACTGTCCAAAGCTTGAACATCAAGGCCAAATCCCAAACTGAATCCTGTATTTGGTGCATTCATAGAATACAGTGAACATATATCATGTGTGCAGGGTATGCTTTGCCTTTAAAAAAAAGAGCCAAACCAAATAATAAAAGTAGCAACAGTAGTTGGCACGTTATGTCTCGCACTGCACACTCCAATGGATTGTCTTACGGAAAGCTCAGTCTTGGCTACAACACCAAATGGTTGGGAACAGTTACACAACTCTAACAAGTTTTTATTTCCATCCATTCATTTGGTAATAAAAAGAACTCCATTACAAAAAGGGGATTATGGGTGCTGCATGACAAGCCCCGAGGGTTGACACTGCAGTCAGTGGTGCTTTCATATTTAGGAGCTGTTCGTGTGTAATGAAGATCAGTACAGCTATTATGGGAGCCTTTGCAAAGAATCAGTGACAAAGCAGAAAGGCACGACATGCTTTTCTCTGCAGCCCCAAGCAGGATTCATTGTGGGTCTGTATTACAGAATGCTTACTTTAGCAATCCATACCTTACAACATTTCAAAAACAGAAAAAGGGACAAATTTTTTTTTTTGATAATGCACATTGTATAACCACATTTCCTAAATATCATGTCTATTTTACAAAACTTGACAGGTTATGGAAAGTTTGAACACTTTTCTGGGAGTTTCAGGGTATTTTTTTACGTGGCATTACATTTTTGCTAATGAAGGTATATTGCCCTTCAAATTGCTCTCTCCCTAGAGACTTGCTTATCTTGTATAGTTACAAATGTATCTAAGCGCAGGTGCTCCAGTGTTCTGGGCTCTCTGCCAAGAGCCTCTTAATTAAAGTTTTAAAAATCCTGCACTAAACAGCCAGAAAAACATACAAAGAGAAACTCTGAACATTTCACTAACAATTTGGGAGTGTCAGTCGAAAAAATGGGAGGTACGGCAATCATCACTCCATCTGATGTTATCTTGATCTAATTCTATGGAATGGCTTTCTGGATTAAGGTGGTGGCCATGCACGGGTGATAAAAGCTGCCCGACAGACATTTGCCCGTGTATGGGGCCCTCCAACGGGCTTTAACGTACGATATCTGGCCGAAAGTTGGGCAGATGTCGATCAGGCGGGTTTAGTTTTTAATTTAACAGTATTGAATGTTTTTTAGAGTACACTCTGGCTTTAATATTGTTTTGATCACTTCCTAAACATTCTATAGATTCCTTCTTTACATCTTCTGAATACTAAAGAATGAACACTAGTTTAAAATCATAAGAATATTTAGGTTTACTTTTTGGCACAGAATAAAACTGAACAATAAGCACTGATAAAGAATAACTGTTAACGGCCTTTCACACCAAAACTATAATGTAAAACTTTATAAGAGGATCAAAATAAAGATCATTGGATGTAGAAACTGAAAACATGACCTGTTCTGCATTTATCATTATAATGAGACACCATAGATAACAATTTGCCCTGGCAACTGCAGAACATCTTGGGAACTAGTGTACATTTGAGTCACTGGCCAGCTTTAGGAAGTAACACCCTTTTGTGGACAAAGCTTGAGAGGCGAGCTAGTGATTCACAGTTCAGAAACCCAAGGTTTTGAAACGGCGGCATCTTCTAATTAGTATGAGTCACCTCCAATTTTCCACCTATAATATTTTAATACATTTCCAGCCTCTATTTATATGACAGGAAACTAAGTTTGTTAATGAAATGTCCAGACTCTCTCATTGATCTGCACTGAATAGCCAGAAAAAGATACAATGTTTCTAAAAACTTATTTGACTTTTGGCAGAGAGCCCAGAATACTTGTCAGGTGTGCTTAGATACATGTGTAACAATTTAAGATAAGCAAAGAAGCAATGGTAACAATTTAAGATAAACAGGTCTCTTAGGGAAACTGTGACTTGCAGTTTAAAGTGCAATTTCACCTTCATCAGCAAAACTGTAATACAAAAAAACACAAATGTGTTCAAACTTGCATAACCTGCCAAATTTTGTAAAGTGAACATGGTAATTAGGGGGTGTGGTCAATAAAATGGGCATGGTCATCAAAATTGTCATTCTCTGTGCAGCAAATCTTTTTCTCCCTCTTTCTGTTTCCAGTATAGGAGGTATGGTATAAATAGATTGTGTTTTCAATGGTGGATTATGGATTCCACCTCTACATAGAAATATAGGGCCAAGTGTTTTCCCCTTTAAAACTCCAACCAGAATAGAAATAATAGATAGTAAATAAATAATAAAAGCCTCTAAGACTTAAGCCACTAGTACATTTTGGCCCAGGGGTAAAAAAAGAATGTGTGTGTCATTGTAGTCAATGGGCCAACAATAACTAATTTCATGCAATTTTCTCCAGAAAAAATATGCTGCATTTTCAGACAAAAGTTGTGTTAAAATAACACTTGCTCACAAGATTCCACTTGACTTAAATAGGAGACGAGCTGACTAAATTTTTATCCCCATGGTCAACCCTAAAGACATGCTTATTATTATTATTATTAATAATTATTATTAACATGTATTTCTATAGTGCTAAATTATTTCGTAGCTTTGTACACTACAGTAGAACAGTCGTTCCAAAACTGTGCAGTTGGCACCTCTGGGGGCTCAGCCTTAGGACAAACATTTTTCTGGTGAGTTTCCCAAATGAGAGTATCTTCACCCCTTTTGGGCCACAGACAGAAGGGCCAAATTATAATGATCCAATCATTTTGCTCCTTATCCATCAGATTACAATGGGGGATCAACAAGTGTTGCCACCCGGCTGGTATGTTACCGGCCAAGTCGGTAAAACACCTGCCAAGGCCGGTATATACCGGCAATGTAGTGGTCAGTAAATTTGGAATACCCTTAAGAAAACCCCTTGGCCCTCTCCTTTTCTTCCCCTTTAAGTCACGGCCTTTTGTTCCCGCCCCCACCACTGGCCCGTAAAATTTTTCTCAAAAGGTGGAAACCCTACGGTCAACAGTGATTCATATAAATCATACTAATGCAGACTTTGCTTGTCTAGATTTTCAAACATTTCCAATATATATCTGCCCAATATTCTTCTTCAATACTTGTCGGGGGAGCTTGAAATCAAGAGAATCCAACAGCCATTGAAGTAGAAGGAAGTAATGTTGTTATCTGCTATACATCAGGATACCTTTCCTCAGAAAGTGCTGGAAAACTACTGGAAGCATTCATTTGGCTAAACTACTCCTTCTGTTGTGTGAAAAGCCAGTAAAAGACACTTACAGATGCTTAAGATTTTTAAAATTACATGCATTCTTTTGTCGCTAGTAAGCAATTACCCTCTGTATACAGAAAACTTCTGTGCACTCAGTGCATCTACTATGCATCATTCAACTGAAATCTTGCATAGGGAAAAAATACTATTCCCTTGGGAACACCAATGCATCAGGTGTGACATTGCATCCAGGCGTAGCTGTGAGTGGATGCACAGGTGGGACACACAGGAGAGGGAGACAACGACAGAATCCAACACTTTGTATTCCAAAGGTTCACCTCCACAATCTGCACCATAACGCTGGAGAAAGTGATAGTTATATATGCGCTCAGAAGTGTGGCAATACATTTTAAATCCTTTTAAACATAAAGGCAAATTACACCATGGGTGCTGTTACGGATTTTTAATGTTTCTGCAGAAGAATAAATACCCTGGAGTTGATACAGATATGCTGCTTTGAAACTAGGAATCTTGTAAATTGCTAATCCCACCAGAGAGTGGATAAGACACATGCTGAGTTTTATTCCTTGAAGAACACCATTGCAACTTACTTTAATTCATTTTACCTTTTGAAAGCACTATAAGTGCCTTGTTTAACTTAATTATAATTTTATGTTGGGGATAGCACTTTGTAAAAATCACTGTAGCACTTTTACATGTAAGGAAAATCCATACCTAGACTTTCTATGGTTCAAGCCACACAAAGATTTGTGTTGCAACACACTGGTGACTGCACTGAATAGTAACGATATCGCGATAGGTTATTTGTTTGTTTTTCCATAGCCTGTGTCGCTGATCTATGATTTTCATCTTAATTTGGTGATTCAGTGGAGGAACTGTGAAAACAGATTGGCAAAGGAAAAAATTATAAGGGTTTGATTTTCCTCTAATCTTGCAAAGTTTTTTTGTTTTGCAATTTTAGCTCTGTCATACAGTTCTGGAAGTGGTGTGGATGAAGATATCTAGGGGCAGCCTATGAGAAACCCTTGTGCAAAAAAATGCACTGGGGACACAGGTACCAGTTTTTTTTTTATCCTTTCTAAAATTGTATTAACTCCGTCATGTAGTGCATGAATTTTAGACTTCAAGCTAAGAAATGCCTGGTCAGGAAGCAGGTCATTTCTTATGGATAATCCAAATAAGGACAGATTACTCTTCTGAAAAAAATAAATAAAAACCAAACTTAAAATACAGGACTATGTTTATATTCTAGTACATATTCAAGCTGTTTCTATGTAGCATCCCAAATATTACAATAATACTTTGTAGGGATGGTGAGTTTAGACTGCACAGTTTTGGGGATGCCAGCAGTTGCAATTCCCCAATATAAATACTATTATTATAATGCACATAGAGAAGCACATCAGAATACACATGATGTGCAACATCAATACTGAAAGAATGGGAACAAAGGGTCCTGATGTACATTACATAAAGAGCTCAAACTATTGGTCAAAGGCTGCTGTGGGATGCTGGGACCCGAACAGACTACATACTACAATGGCTAAATGCTTACTGGGACCTTCTCCTACACTATATTGTCCACACACAGTTCAACAATTTATTCTACTGAACTGTTTCCTGGAGTCTTGGGACGAGGTCGATTCATTCTGCCTTTAGATAAGGCGGCAGCAGGCCCTTAGGATTACAAACTCATTGATGTGTGTGCCATGCCCCCGCCATGCTATTTAGCCTTCGAGTATACAATGGACAAAGGACAAATGACAACTTGTTTAAAGGTTCACAACGATCAATGAGCAAGATCAAACACTGAGCTGGCAAAAAATCAATTAGACAGAGAGCAAAAGTGCATTTCATTGGCAGCAATATTCTGTATTTCAATGGGGTGAACGTTTGTAATGCAAAGTAAAAAATCTTTGAGCCGTTATGAGCATTTGTAGAAGAGGACTTTAACTTTTGTACATTAAAATCCCCTTTTAGGTCCAAGCTTTGGTCAGGTCGCCCCTTAGCTCATAACAAGTTTATAGGTCAAAATTACAACATCAGCAATAATTCCAAGGATATCCAGAACATTGAATAAATTACCACTCCAAACCTCGCCTCAACTGACATTCCAGCTGGGCTTCCAAGAGCATATAGGGGACCAAAGTCATTCTTCCCAAACCTCACACAACAGACCTTCAGAATAAGACCCCCACTGCTAAAAGTCCAGCTTCACAGTTTATAAATGAGAAAATCATCTTAGAATGATTATTTTCTAATATCAGATAATTTGCATATTATGGTAGGAAGGAGGAAGCCATTTTTCTTTCATTTCTAATATCCTGTTGTGGTGTACTGCACGAACTACAAAGCCTTCTGACCATGAACTAGACAAGACCAATTAAAACTGCTTGCCAGAGCCTACTGTGTAAGAACACATACAATACAGGCCCTAACCCGATAAGGAACAATTCATGGAAATATCCAGAAATCGTTTCCTGCTCCCCCCCCCCTTCAAGCACTAAATATTGAGATGCCCTTTACTGCTTTAATAAATGTGAAACATGACATTTCTTAAAAGTGAATAAAAACATTAATATTTCTCCTATGCTATAAAGCTGCCTTGGAAATGTATATAAGTGTCCACTATGTTCTTGTCTATCATTATAAAATATTTATAAAGGGATAACATATTCAACAACACAGTACAAGAGAGTATCTACTGTCTGAGACCATCTTGATTTGGAATACCAGTTTGGATCATTTCAACCCAAATGCATAAAAGACGATTATGCAAACTCGTTGGATTACCCCCTACAGTTAGGGGTTATTGCAATAAACAAAAAAGAAAATCGATTTTCTGTTTTACTGTAAGATCCACATTTTTTTTTCAGAATTTATTCAACCCTGAGGGTGTTAAAAGTCTGAATAAAAAAGTACTCCAACTAAGTCCTGCTGAGTTCATGCAGAAGTCAATGGGAGAAGTCCAGAAGATATTCTGACCTGTGCTGGGTTTCATGCAGTTTTTGTCAGAAAATCCAAAATTCATACAATTCAATTTTTTCACAATCTTGAGAGTTTTTTTTTTCCCCACACAGAAAATGTTCAGAAACATGTATTAATAAATAAGGGGGAACCCTGTACGGATTTGGTTGGAGTAGTCTACAGAAAATGAATTACAGTAGTCTGTGAAATAAAACCTGCTTGTAACTTCACTGCTGGCTGAGTGACCATTTACTTGTGAATTGGTTTATGCCTACAGTTAAAGGGGTTGTTCACCTTCAGACAGCTAGTTGTTTTCAGATAGATCACCAGAAATAACAACTTTTCCAATAACTTTCTATGCTCTATGTGTGACCATTTTTCTAATATTGAAGTGTCATTCTTCACAATCTGATGCAGCTCCGGGAGGGGGGGGGGTCGCCAACCCTGTAAACTATTCTAAATGAATACATTTAGTTGATACATTTCTTATATTTGTCCCTGCTGAGCAGAATCTCTGGATTTCATTACAGGCAGCTGTTAGAATTGATACAATAGTTGCTCATACTCCACAGATGCTGCTGAGAAATGTAGCAACTAATGTTGCAAAATTGTAACAGTTTATAGAGTCTGCGCCTGAGTTACTAAACTGCCAGACTCAAACACCAGAGACACCAACATAAAATGTAGGTTTTGGAAAAACAGTAAAAAAATGAATCATGGAAGTTAATTGAAAAAAAGTCTTTATTTCTGGGGAACAATCTGAAAACAACTGACATAAAAAAAGTGTTTGGAAGGTGAACAAATTCTTTAAGTAAGAGAGAATCCTGCCTATTAAAATGGCCAAACTGCAAAAAAAAATATATATATATCATTGCAGCCACTTTTATGACTTCTTATTATAAATACAATTTTATACATATTTTTGATAGTTGTTGCTTTTATGACTTTATATTAAAAACAGTTTACGACATATTTATGTTAGTGTTTGCTTGCATGAAACATTTTTTACATGAAAATTCAATTAGGGGGAAAACAGATTAACAGCTGTGCACAGTAAGCCAGAGACAAACTGCCCTAAGCTATCTTTCAGACATATGTAGAAAAGTGATTAGCCCTGGCTTTGGGGTGTGAGTCTGTGGTGGGGGAGGTGGAGAACAGAGAAAAAAAGTAAAATATCCCATTAGTTGGAATGGTAACGTGAATACGAATTTAAAGAGTGTTCTTTCTTGGCTAACGACATATAATGTAGGCATTTTTGTGCAATATTTTTAAGAAATCAGTGAGTTCTTTGTAACTGGCTGAGTTAATACATATTTATAGTCATTTTATTCTCAGCTCAACATTACAACTTATAATAGCTAGTTGGGTGAAGCTTCCTGTTTTGTGGAATACAAAGTAAATCGGGAAAAAAAGGAAATTTTCATGTAGAATAATGTTTTTTCCTTACTTTATTTAGAACGGATGAAATATGTTTATTTAAAGACACATTTTGGTTGGCTTGTGCATGGGTCCATCAGCCAACCAAAAGGTTATTATACCTTTTCATCTGTTTAAAGGCTTCAGAAAAAAAGTGCACAACCAAGTGCAATGGTGATCTAGTGACCAGTCTGTGTGTGGCCAGTATTAATTTTAAAGATAAGGTAATTCAGATAACCAGTTAAGTGAGGTATAACAAAGTAAAAAGCAATATCTGTGAACAAGTGTTGCCACCAAAGATTGTTTAGAACTAATGATGTGCCTACTTTTAACATACCGCCCAACATTTTGGAAAGAAAAAGGACACATTTTGACCACACCCACTTTTGTGACCACACCCCTAATTACCATGTTCATTTTAAAAAATTTGCCAGGTTATGAAACATATTTCTGTATTTTTTTTTCAGTTATTACAGTTTTGCTAAAGAAGGTGCATCGCCAAGTAAAGGAGAACCAAAACCAGGGGAGGGGGGGGGGGGGGGGGGTTTATTACAGGTTGGATTCTCCTTTAGGGCTCATCCAGACGAGAAGATTCAAGGAGATTCGTCGCCTGGTGATAAAATGCCACGTCTTTGAGGCGACTAATCTCCTTGAATGGCTTGCTCATATCTTGCACCCGCTAGCGCAGGCGACTTTAGCGCTAGCGGGTGCAAGATATGAGCAAGCCATTCAAGGAGATTAGTCGCCTCAAAGACGTGGCGTTTTGTCGCCAAGCGACGAATCTCCTTGAATCTTCTCGTCTAACTTTTCCCAAGGGACCTCCTTATCTAAATTGTTACTATTACTTATTTGCTCATCTCAAAATGTGTTACAAAGTATCTTATTTGCACCTGGGCTTTCTGCCTAAAGCCAATTGAGTTAGAAACTTCTGGCTGTTCAGTGCAGAGAAAGTTGTGATGCTGAAAACGGGACAGTTGGGAGGTTTGTTTTAATTACTATTGTCAACAAACAAATTCCACTGTATTGTTGTGGGAGAGGAAAATTGCTGTACTGGATCACAGTGACCCTCCCTAAACAGCTTGAAGACTTTCTATCTCTCAAAGCGAAGGATAAGAACCCCCAGTGGTGTGGTAGTCAGTAAAGGCTGTTCTGGTTTCTTTTCTTTCATTCTTTGTTTGTACACTCATCTTTTCTGCTGCCCCCCCCCCCCCAGGTGCCTTTTTTCTGCTGGTCACATGACTCACAGCCACATTCCTCTAATTAAAAACAGTTTGTTCATGCTTAAAGGGGAATTAGCACTCTGTTTTTATGATCTCATTTGGTTTTGATTTGCCTTGAATAATGAAGTGTCATTTTCAGCTTCATAAATGTTGTATTTTTTGTTTAAATAAAATTCTAATTTCTTTTGTAAACTGTAGCGCTGATTCATTTCTATTTACGGTCATGGCTTTGTCTTTACACAATGGAACGATTCAAAGCATTACACATATTGTAAGTCCTTTTTCATTCATTATAAATATTCCAGCGTGGGAATTTATTATTTGAGCTTTGTTTCATCTTTTATTGCTCTGGAAGTTCACATGCAAATGTAATTTTATAGCATAAAAAGTACATTTGCCATAAACTGAATCTTTCTTTTATAAAGCTGAAGCCAGCAAAATATGCAGTAAAAATTTGAGGTGTGACTATTTTATAAAAGTATCAGAATTTACACATAGTGGCCTTTGATAACTTCACTGAAATCAATGGGAAAATCCTAGAATAGAAAACTTGGGTAGAGAGTAAACCACGGAATTATGCTAGATCACCGATTTTGAACATATAATAAATGTTTCTGGATATTATGGTTTTGCACTACTTTTTACAATTCCTGTTACTGTCACCATTTTGTACAACACCCACACCTACAGCTAAATCTGTACCTGCTATTGGACAGCCACAATCCATTCCCAGAGAATATTATCCCCACTTCTACTATAGATATCATATCTCCCTACTATACCTGCTATCCCACAGCCACAGTCCCTTCCCAGAGGCTGTTATCCCCACTGTTACTACAGGCACTATCTCTCCCCACTATATCTGCTTTCTCACAGCCACAGCCCCTTCCCAGAGACGATTATCCCCACTGATACTATAGGCACCATCTCTCCCTACTATACCTGCTATCTCACAGCCACAGCCCCTTCTACAGGATATTTTCACACTGCTCCTATAGGCACAATTTCTCCCTTCTATACCTGCTACCCCACAGCCACAGTCCCTTTCCAGAGACTATTATCCCCACTGTTACTATAGGCACCATCTCTCCCTACTAAACCTGCTATCCCACAGCCATGGTCACTTCTCAGAGACTGTTATCCTACTGCTACTATAGACACAATCTCTCCCTACTATACCTGCTATCCCACAGCCACAGTCCCTTCCCAGAGACTATTATGCCACTGCTACTATAGGCACCATCTCTCCCTACTATACCTGCTATCCCACAGCCACAGTCCCTTGCCAGAGACTATTATCCCACTGCTACTATAGACACCATCTCTCTCTCTATTATCCCTTCTATCCTAAAGCCACAGTCCCTTCCCATAGACTATTATCCCACTGCTACTATAGGCACCATCTCTCCCTACTATACCTGCTATTCCACCACCACAGTCCCTTTCCAGAGACTATTATCCCCACTGCTACTATAGGCACAATCTCTCCTTACTATACCTGCTATCCCACAGCCATAGTCCCTTCCCAGAGACTATTATCCCACTAGTACTATAGCACCATCTCTTCCTACTATATTTGCTATGCCACAGTAACAGCCCCCTCCCAGATACTATTATCCCACTGCTGCTATAGGCACCATCTCTCAATACTATACCTGCTATCCCACAGACACAGTCTTTTCCTAGAGGCTATTATCCATACAACAATATTAGTTGATCAAACATAATGGTGAGATGAATATATTGTGCATTATTAAGCTTCTTAAACTCATCCCACTCACAGCTACTACTCTACTGGCCCCACAAGTCACGGGCACCATGCCACCATACTCTTCTTTGTCCCCAGTAATATCAACACAGACAGGGAGTTAAATCTTCCAGTATCCTTAGAGCAGTGTCACACTTAGCGGAGTCACAAACAGCCAACAGTGTGGTTATCATTTTATAACAGGGCACAGACGGTTAATATTTGTGGGGACCTGGTTGACATTTATTTCTGGACATGCACTCCCCCATAGAGTTTTCCTGCACAAGTTGTAGAGTGATGAAGGAGATGTCCTTCAGAGACAGCAGCATCTGGTTCTTTGGCAAGCTCCACTGTGTTGGTGTCACTGGGATTGTTGCTAGGTTTTTTTGTCATGGGGTTAGACCACAGATGGGTTTTCTGGCTGACAACGTATCCGGGAAATGATTTCCTAGGCATTCAGCCTTTTTTTTCCAGAGGACGAAAATGTCAAGTTTTAGGGCAATTGCAAACTGCCAAAATCACTGCTCAATACAGCACAGTGTTTGCAAGGAAAACGGTATATGTATGAAATATTTGCAATCTTTGTATCTAAATAACTCCTGCATATATTTTCACATTTTTATTACATTTTGCAGAAACAACATTCACATGTGTGCACACAAGTACAAGTATACAGGCCAAGTGGTGGGGCAGCCATATTTGCTCTAGCAAGCTAACCCCATCCAAAGAGTTTATATAAACTCTACTTAAACTGGCTATAAACATAAAGATTAAGTTGTAGGACCAAGTGTGGATTGGCCCTACAACTTAATTAGTCATTTAGTCAATTGGACAGGTTAGAAGATTTATGTTAGCTAATGATAATATCCCTGCATGTATTGTACATTCATTAATATAGTCAATTGTACACTGATATATCAATGGATGACTGTCATTACTATTTGTCAGACAAAACTTTTATATGATTGGCGTCTGTAAATTCATGGCCAGGACATTGTCTGATTTTGTTTTTTTACTACTTTATTTAATCTTAATTTTTAGTTGTAGGTTGGGAGATTTTAACACACGATCGTTCATTGGACCATAGGATAAAATCTGCAGGTCTATGGCCAGCTTTACATCTTCATGAAATATTGTGAGAGTTTACTGGACTCATTTTCTATTGAAGACAACAGACAATCTATTGAGAGATGCCAAACACACTATACACATAACAGCGACAAACCACATTGTGACAGTCAATTGCAAATCATAATGAAAGCAAATCCAGGATTAGTTGCTATAGGTTATTGCACTTAGGCACTTTCTATCTATTTGAAATATTGCCACCAAATTGGCAGCGCTAGTCCTCATGCTGTTTAGGGTTGGCCAGGATAAAATATTATCCTGCAACTATACAATCTAATAAATGCAGATGATATTTTCTTTCATTTTAGATCAACCCTTGGGTCCAGAAGCTGGCACCCAGAGTTGACAAAACGTGTATTTAAAAAAATAATGCCATCGGAAGAAATGTTGTGTAATGGCAAGTGCCCTTTAATGGATCTAATTTAATTAGCTGATATTATGGGAAAATTACGAAACATGCAATTTCCAATTAAACCCTTTTTTGGTTGTTTTGTTTTACTAGTGATGGCAGTTTCTGTTGGCTGAAATGCTGTGTATTTAAATAATGGAGCAGCCAGAAACATCATCTGTCTGCAGCAGAGATGCAAAGAGAGAAAAACAAACTGTGAGACTAATTAGTGTTAGAATTGCCAGTTACATTCTTCAAAAGCAGCACACTTCTAATTTGCCAACCAACACATTATCCTACAGGACTGGGACAACAGAACATTCTTTCCTTATACAGACCAAATTCCAAGCTGAGGAAGGCACTCCCAACAGTGCTGTCCTTTGCTTCTCCCAGGACTATGGCTGTGGGATGCTGGGAGTCAGAATTAGCCGTAAAAGGAATGACTGTAGATGGAGCAGGGACATTTTCTTACTGTGGTTCTCCCCAAGGTGAACACACCAATAAAAAAAATCATGTGCCTTACAGAATAACAAAAGAGATAAAAATGTATTTTTGATACTGAATTTATTGTGCCAGCCCAAAAGGGTTAGCAGCCCTATAACAGTAATGATGCAGGTTTAAAGTCTATAGTAGCTCCCCATTGAGCTCCCACCTACTGAGTGTTGCTGGCATTGCACATGCTCATTATGCTCAAGGCAGCTGCTAAGAAGTGGTGATAAAGGGACAGCATCAGCAGAAAAGCTGATGTTATTAAAGGGCTGCCTAATCAATGCTGATACAAAATGCACTGTTTATAAGCTTCTGTGTAATGTGAATCTGAATGAACACAACTGATCTTTGGATGGTGAATTTTATATCAAATTTATAATGTAGGGATTTATACTTTGGAGGCTCAGAGCTACCCTGCTAAAAGGCTGTGTTGCATTGGTTTGGTACAAATCCCTAAACATAATGTGTAGCATTTCTAGTCTTTATTTTTATTTCATGTTATAGGAGAACTAAAGCTTAATTCCTTGCCTAATAGTATACATGATACACACACAAACATACACACACACTTGTGTGTCCTGTCTGATCAAATGCCTCAAGGCAAAATAAAAATTTTCCTTCCTCTATTTCTTTTGTCCAAAGTGTATGTTTAAGCTTCAAAGACATAAAAACTATACAGCAAGGACCTCTGACTATCCAGCACAATTAACTGCAACCTCCTTACAAAAGAAGAAAATCACAGTTTACTTCATTAACAGAAAATCCCTGTGTTGTGGTTGATCTCAAGAAGACATGACCTAAGATAAATACCTGGAAACAAAACTATTGCTTTGTTCTACTTAACTGCATGCTGAATTTTAAAATGACTTGTTGCCCATCGAGCTTACATTCCAAGAATATGTCAGAAAAGTTTTCCTATATTTCTTAAAAGCTGTAAAAATCTGAAATTTATTAAGTAAAAAAAAAAAAAAATCTCACTAAGTAAAAGTTGTTGAGATGCTGTAGAAATCAATGGAAGTTGCATTAATCCTACTGGTCCGCTTTTAATCAAAGAGGACTTTGAGGTTTTTTGATTTTTTTTCAGGTATTCGATGTATTCATATTTTTAACACATCATTTAGCAGGTTTTTTTTTTATCATTTCGCCATTTTATATTTGGATCCAAACACAAAACCATTAAAACCACTAAAATGTGACCTTCAATAAATAAGCCACCACGCTTCAGTTTTACCATCATTTTTGGTGTGACTAATTCCATTGTATTTGCTAACTTCTGTAGAAGGTGTCCCAGTTAATTTCCAAAAGGCTAATAGTCATCCCTGAAAGCACTGTAAATACTTCCGCTCCGGCCGGTCACTCAACTGTATCCATGTGCCATAGTCACAAGCACAATGTTGAATATTAACTAAAATGGGAAGCTGAATGTGAAAAAAAAATGTCCTTGCCAATTCAGTATTGCAATTCTTCAAAATAAATAAATAAATGTTCACTTAAAAGAAGCCACCAGGGAATATGTCCTAATGACCATATGGTGTGATCGGATATCCATGTGGAGCAACCAGCCTTCAAGGTCCCAATATTTACAAGAAACAAACAAGCCTAATGAAACAAGTATATTAGCACAGTCAAGAAAGTCTATTCTCAGTTTTGTATTTCATTTTCTAGGATGTTATCACTGGCAGTAGACCTCAGGGTCATTTGAATGAATTCACCTAAAGTTACAATTTATCAGAAGAACAAACTGTTTCCCCTTCTAAATCTAAATCTTGTTGCAATTAAACAGACAGAAACAAGAACCTATTTCCTCCACAGCAGTACTTCCCAAACAGGGTGGGCCAAGCCAGTGGCCAACTGCTTGCCACTGTTGCACAGATTTTGACATGTTTTAGTGCCATAATCCCATTAGCGTAGCTCCACAAAGGCTGACATTGTTCCTACAGGAACAAAATGACAGCAAATACCCTTTATTCTACCTGAATGTAAAAACATGTGGATTCAAGTGGATTATCAGATACGTGTCGCCTTGCCCTAAAGCAAATATTGGAAAAAAATTTGGGCCGAATGCTTATTTAGTCTTTTCGATACTCCTAAAATGTCAGCTTGAAGAGAGTAAAGTGGCATTTGGGACAAATAATTTTTTGTTGTCCTAGATATTCTCTTAACTACGGCTAAATGGCCGATACCTCAAAGTTTTTATAGATCTGTAATGTTGTTATACATTAAAGAGGAGCTTGACCAAAGGTTGGACCTCTACGGAGGGCTTACATAGAAAAAGTCTGGCAATAACTGCTCTACAGGTTTTGTTTCTGGCAACATGAAAGATAGAACGTTAAATATTTGAGTGTTAAAGGAGAAAGAAAGGCTGGAGGCATTTGTGGGTGCCAAACGTTAGGCACCCCCAAGTGATTGCATCTACCTACCTGAACCCTGGGCCAGTGCTCCTATTATCAGAAATCTGCACTGGTCCGATTTTATATGAGTGAGCACCAAGGAGAGAGCAACTTCCGTCTTCTTCTGTCTTCAAGTGGCTGCGCATGCGCAGTAGAAAAAAAGTCCGAAGTCGGCTTTTTCGTTAAACAATCAGTCCGGGGAAATCAAAGACAGAAAAAAACTGAAGTGATCACTCCGTGGTGCTCATTTGTATAACTTCTGGCTGCTGCATATTTCTACTGATAGGAGCACCGGCCTGTGGTTTCAGGTAGGCAGATACAATCATTTGGTGGGTGCCTAATGTTTGGCAACCCCAAGTGCCTCCAGACTTTATTTCTCATTTAAAGAGCTAACAATAGAACACAGCAAGGGTTTAAGACAGCAGCATGGGAACAGCTTTAGCACCATTACCCTCTGTCCACTGGAACAGCACCTGACCTGTGACATTACAAGGGTGTCACCAGTAGTGATGGTGCCTCCTTCCTTTCCCCTAACCTATACCCATTTTATATGGCATTAGCAGTTAATGAGGATGCCCTGATTTGAGCATGCTTTCTGAATGGTAACATTGAGATTTCTGGCTGGACTTCACTTTGTACAGTACAATCATGTTAGCTCCTACAGGACATGTTACGATTCCTAGAATTTCCAGCAACTGTTTCCCAACTCCCATATATGCACAAGTCAGGAAGCGTTCATGCCAGCAGCAGACAGAAAGTCATGGGAGCTGAATAATCTGGAAAGAGAAAGGAAGGTGGGGGGTGAGGCCTGTAGATGGGGCGGTGATTCCAACAGATGTGAAATTGCTTTCTCCTGTTGGACTCAGTATATGTGCACTGATGCAAGACATGGTTAATGATTTAAGTCTGCATGGAGGAGGTTTTGTAGCTGCTGGGAAGAAATGCCTCCTCGCACGCAATACTTCTCCAAGTTCCCAGTCTCATGAGGTAGACAAATAGAAGCCTTCAAGGCACCAAGGTGATTTATAAGCTCCACAGTAAAAAAATACACCATTGTGCTGTAAGGTATAAAGAGGAATTAAGCTTATTAGCAATTCTGGGGAGCCTGACTTGGTAAAGCTCATTTAAAAACAGAAATTTAAGTGCAAAAGGACACAAAAATGAATATCCATTGAAGATAGTTGCACCAATACATGCTCCTAGAACTACCAACAGCCTGGGCCACGTTAAATTTCCAGGTTCCCCTAATGAACGGTGTTCATTGCCTTGTGCCAAGCTAACTGGACGTTAATGCTGTTATTGATACTGCATGCACTGGTGCATCAGAAATGAAGCCACCACCGACCATTTACTGCAACTTCTGCTTGATCAAATTAGCTACCATGTTCCATAAATTGTGCATATTATTTGACCACAAATAGTTATAATACTTACAATCTAAAAATACTACTCATTTTTAGATTGTAAGTTTGGTTAATAGAGAATTCAATCCTTATTTAAAAAAAAAACCCTACCCACCCTACCCTACATAGACCCCCTCCCTCCTATCCTAGCTGCTTCGCCAGCCCCTAACGTTTTACTTACCCCTCGGTGCAGATTCAGGCATTGGTGTTCAAGGGCACCCACTTCTTCTCTTCAGAAATCTTTGTGAAGTGAGCGTCGTATCAGCGCATGCGCAGTTGGAGCAATCCTTCTGTTTGCTACAACTGCCCATGCACCGAAAGTCACAGAGATTGCTGAAGGGAAGGAAGAACACCCGAAGGTTTCCGAACAGCCAGAAGATGGTGCCTGTGAACTCCAATGTCTGAATCTGCACAGAGGGGTAAGTAAAACCTTAGGGGCATTTGCCCGGGGTAATAGCTAGGCTGGAGGGGGAGGAGGGAGCGGGGTCTATGTAGGGCAGTGAGCCCCAACCAGTAGCTTGCGAGCAACATGTTGCTCTCCAACACCTTGGATGTTGCACCCAGTGGCCTCAAAGCAGGTACTTATTTTTGAATTACTGGCTTAGAAGCAAGTTTTGGTTGCATAAAAAACAGATGTCCTGCTAAACATTCTCTCCTGTAGGCTGCCAGTCCATATAGGGGCTACCAAAAAGCCAATCCGAGCTCTTATTTGATATCCACATGGACTTTTTCATGCTTGTGTTGCTCTCCAACTCTTTTTTAAATTTAAATGTGGCTCACAAGCAAAAAAGGTTGGGGACCCCTGATGTAGGGTATAGAGGTAGGTTTCTTTTTTTTTTTTTAAGGGTTGACTACATACACATTTGTTACATTTTTAATGTCACCTTTGAAAAAATAAAAATGAAAAAGTCAAATCGGACAAACTAAGAACAGAAGAACAATACACCAGAATAGATTTTAAACCATTCTGATTTATATGTGCCCAATTTTTGCCAGATATCAGTCAGATTGGCCTGTTGGTATGCACAGACTGAAGGAGCTGAATCGACAGCTAAAATCTGCCCCTGTATGGTCACATTAAGCAACACTGCAATATATAAAAAAAAAATTTCTAATGCCAACAGCATATGAATTACACCGTGAGCTTCAGCCACTAATACTACATTAATATTATACTATGATCAAAGGAAAGAATAACCACTGCACAAAGGACAACAGGATCTGCAGAAAAGAAGGAATTGTGCCTGAAAACCACAGAACGCTGTTAAATATAAGTGTTGGGGGCTGCCACTGATGAAACATAATGTTTCATTATTTGCCTATTGTAGCTTAATGTATATCCCAAGTTCCTTATGCTTGTTGCTGTTTTGAAATGTTTCCCCACAAATTCAAACATAATGAAAATGTTGCAAAATTGCACCCCTGAAAATGTAGGTGACCCATTAAACGGTGACCATTTAGGTGAAAGCAGCAAACATCATGGAAGTGGTGGAACAATTGCAAACCATGGGAAAGCACTTAAACTTCATTCAACTGTTTGCATCTCTAATGAAGCAAAATGAAATGCACATGGTACATTGCGCTCCCTTGCACGCCAAGACCCCATGCTCTTCACCTTGTGCCTGTATATAGTACAGGGTGCAACAGGTGAAGACAAAAAGGAACACCAAGAGCCCCAATAGTGTAATATGTTTTTACAAGGAGTAATGATAGAGTAAACAAATTAATACTCACAAGCCAGGGTTACCAATAGGCAACCACTGTATAGGCAAGTGGGGAGATTATCCTGACCCCACTCAGGAATAAGGAGTCGCTCTCTGTAGAGGGAAGAAAAATGGGGATGACACCCCTCCACTCGGGGTGGACTCGGTATAGTGATAAGACAAAACAGAGGCGCCAAAAGGATAAAATTAGCTAAAAACACTTAAAAACCCAATGGGTAATTCAGCGGAGGTAGTAGTGAACTTACCTCCTCCAAGAAGACACCAACGAAAGTGGTAATTTTCAGTAATAGTTTATTCACAACAATATTGCAACGCGTTTCGCAGGCATTTCCTGCTTCATCAGGCAATGTGGAACGGGAGCAAAAAAAACAGTGTCTTTGTATAAACACACCAGGAGCCTCTGTCAACAGGTGGCAGGCACAATAATATGTAGATTCTTAAGGTTTTTTAATATTTTAAGGTGATTTAAATACAGATGCACAAATTCCAGATTCAGTTTTGAATTGGGCAAAAAATAGCATGTTTTCAGGCATTCAGAATGGAGTTATGTGACTTGGAGAGGCCCAACTATCAAAGGTCAAATTTCAAAATCATGTGACTTTTATTTAACCTCCAATAAATTTGAATATACTCAAATTCGATTGGGGGAATATTTGATCAAAAAAATTTAATATCTAAAACTTGAACAAAGATTACTGACCTGAAAACTTGAATCGAATTCGGATTAAATGGAATCAAGTTTTGTCTACTAAAAAAAAACTCGGGTTTCTTCAAATGGGTCACTTCTAGGGTTGCCACCCGGCCGGTGTTTTACCGGCACTTTAATCTTACCTAATCATTGACCATAGTTCCCCTTATTGTGTAACAATGACCTTAGAGACTAGTCCGTGGTGAATTGTAATGCAAATATAAAATGATGTCTGACAGTAGCACAAATTAACCCTTTAAAGAGATACTGACACCTGAAATTAAACTCTCTTTACATCTATTATAATATTGGCTTTGAAAGCTACTTCTAACTTTGCCATAAAGTATTTGCATGATGCTTTTACATTACCTGTCTGTTACCCCATGTTCCTCTATGAGTGGGCTGCCATATTTGTGCAGCAGGAGTCCATTAGCATTAGAAACTGTAACTAACAGGCTGAGATGGGACAGTCAGGTTGGCAAAGTCAGAGTGTCAGAGAGTCAGGCTTAGGAACTTCAACTAACAATTATATACAAAAACAAACCCATAAGCAAAACATGATGTACATTCATATGTTAAAATTCAGTATCACTTTAATGAGCCAATAACAAGCATTCGCCTTCACTCTGCTTCTAAAGCTTGGATCCCAATCAGATATGGTGGAAATGGGAAGGCACCCAAGTGTGGTAACCTGTACAATTATAAATACTACACCCATAATTGTACTCGTTAAGCACGTTACAAAAGCCAGGCCCAAAATAGCCTCTGTGACGCAAGGCTCTCTGGAAGCATTTCTGACATCTGATTATATCTTTTAGACAAGGTCTACAGCAGATAAGGCCACTGTGATGTCAGAAGAGGCAATAAAAGGAATCGCAATACATAAATCTATGTACATTTAAAAAAACATAAACATACAAGGTACAAAAGGGCTTTCTATGCCATTCAAAGGTACATTGGTTTCATTATCCCCATTCTGTCGGAGGATAGGATCAGTTAAACTGCAGGTGCTGTACTTCTGCCAGGCTGACATAAGCTTTTTTTCTGTTTGTTAGGGAATAGAAGTGCCTCTGCCTGGGGGAAGGGTGGAAATATATAAATCTGAGATGTCCAACCTGTGGGTCCATCTGGGGAAATGTAACTAAAGAGAAGCTGGATGGCTGTATAGGTCAGTACAGCCCTGATGAATATACCGAAAATATTTAAAAAATTTACACCGTCTGTAGGCAAATACTCTGCTCCCATGGGGTGGAATGCCCTAAAAAAAAAAAAAGCCAAGACGGGGTGACATTTGGCCATGGATGTAAAATTTGCAGAGTTTGCACAAAGCTACATGACATTCCATACCCCTTACTGACAGATGGGAAAACACATTGCCCTGCTTGAGTACAGTTTCAAGAATGCTACAAGTGTCGCAATATGCTTCTCTAAACAAATATGGTCTCCAGCTGTATCATGTATTCAGTCAGCTGCAAAATAACATAGATAACAGATGACTGTGTGTAAGATTTATACCGATACAATAAATTACAGGTTTGTAGACCTTCCAGATACCTTGCATGAGTTACGTACATCATCTCTGTGTGCACGCTTTCAAAAAGCAATCTCATGCTCAGCTATTAATGGCATTTGACCGTGGTTACATACTAGCCTCACCTTTCTTCCCCATATATTTGCTATGCACAGCACAAGCTCCAGCATGGAAGCTTCCACATCTACAGCTCAAACAATGCATGGGGTTATATGGACACATGGGCATAGTCTACCCCCACTCTGATAATGAAGGTCACCAAGCATAGCAGCTTTCCTTGTTTGGGCTATATTAAAGGGTTACGGTCATGGAAAAAAATGCTTTTTTCAAAACGCATCAGTTAATAGTGCTACTCCAGCAGACATCTGCACTGCAATCCAATTCTCAACAGAGCAAACAGATTTTATTACATTCAATTTTGAAATCTGACATGTGGCTAGACATATTGTCAGTTTCCCAGCTGCCCCCAGTCCTGTGACTTGTGCCTGCACTTTAGGATGGAACTACTTTCTGGCAGACTGTTATTTCTCCTACTTAATGCAAGTGAATCAGTCTCAGTGGGACTTGGCTTTTACTAGTGAGTGTTGTTCTTAGATCTACCAGGGAGCTGTTATCTTGTGTTACGAGTTGCTATCTGGTTACCTTCCCATTGTTCTGTTTTTAGCTGCTGGAGGGGGGTGATATCACTCCAACTTGCAGTACAGCAGTAAAGAGTGACTGAAGTTTAGGGGCATCTGGGAAACTGAAAATATGTCTAGCCCCATGTCAGATTCCAAAATGAAATATTAAAAAATCTGCTCTTTTGAAAATGGATTTCAGCACAGAATTCTGCTGGAGCAGCACTATTAACGGATGTGTTCTGAAAAACAAAACAAAACATGTTTTCCCATGACAGTATTTCTTTAAATATATATTTCAGTATATATAAAAGGGGTACATAGTGGCCCATCTACTGTTAGATCTTATCCAAATTTAAAGAGAACAAAATTACAATTTTCCTCAAATCATAAGAAAATTTACTTTTTTCCAGTAATAAAACCTGAATTTTTTAGGTCTTAAAGAACAGGCAGAAAATTTCAGGTTCGACCCCTTTATATCAGATGATCTTACCCTTATTACAGCAATGGGAACAGAGGAATCAAACACAGGACACACAAGCCTTACTGCAATAACTGGCTTTAACCCTGTAGGCAAGAGAAATAGCCAAATATAGCATTACGTGGATATTTAAAGGGGTAGTTTAAAATGGACTTTTAGTAAGTGGCATGTTAAGATCATTTCTAGTTGGTTACATGTTTTAAAAAAAAATTTCACTTTTTAAACTCATTAAGTTTATCAAATGCAGCTATAAAACTTGGAATCTATATAGCCATCTCATTGCCAGGCTAAATTACCCTAGCAACCAGACAGCTTGGAAGATAAATATATGAGAGAGCCAGAACAAAAAGGTAAGCCATAAAAATGGGTAATAACGAACACAAAGCCTCACATATGATCTATTTTGGTGCCTGGAAGCAGTTACCCTAACAACTATATATATATCATTTAGGGGTAAGAGTACAGGGTAGAACAGGGAAGGATATAGTTTGAAAACGAATTGCATTGGAATCATCCAGTGTGTGACGTTTAAAGGGATACTGTCGTAGGAAAACATGTTTTTTTCAAAACGCATCAGTTAATTAGGGCAGAACTACACGGCAGACTTCTGTGCGTTTCTGTCAGATCTGACGCTGAGCGACAAAACGCCGGCTTTTCTTTCATTATAATTTTTGGGTGGAGTTCCCACTTTTAAAATATATTTCCTGGAAATTCTTTATGCTTCACCCTGTAGAGTTCATTATTATTGACATCCCATTCCCAAGGTCATACGTTGTTTGTAACAAGCCAAATCCTTGTAAGAGGCTGTTATAAATAGGTGGGAATGTATTTATTTGAGCAGTACTCCATCCAGCAAATGCATGGGATTTGGCATGTAGTTCCTGCTAATGCAGGTAGTGACTTTCCTGCTTCAAGAAAGCTCACATAAGGGATGTTTGGAAAACCTGCTCCCAATTTAATAGCCATCCGATCAGTTCAGCAGAAGACAGCTTATTCCTGCAGCATTCTGCAATCATATGGGCTTGATTGCATTAATGAAATGTGCAGGAAGGAAGCTGGGTGGTTCCAGCCCCTGTTGTACTTTCGACAGTGCAAAACGAAACCAGATTAAACCCAGGGTTGTGCAAAAGCATGACTGTGACAAGGAGGAGATCTGCCTGCTGTGGCCCAGAGCTGAAGCCTGACAGACGGAATGTGCAGATCTCAGCAGTATACAAATGAACACTTTGAGCAAAACAATTATTGGTTTCGAAATTAAATTCTATCATTAGAAATATACATACGAAACGGTTATTTAATATAGGTCAGTTTTATGTGTGTATTTATAAAGACTTGGGTCTTCTTGGGGTTTAGTTTCCCTACAAGGCTGGGCAACCGGAGATTGTCTTTACCTTCAATATACCTGCCCATTATTTTCATTCATTTAACTATCTTTTTGACCCAACTGGGAAATTATAGAGACCAATTCAGAATTAGAATTTCCATTGTGCCACTAGGCGAGGCTGGCAGTGAACACTGGATTAAGACATAAACAAACTTGAACAACTGCATTGCTGTAAAAGCTTCACTGAAACCTACCCTCATCTTTTTAGACTCAAAAGAGCTCGCAGTTTTGCTTAGTTTCAAATAAAGTCAATGGGGGGGGCAACAAAGCTGGTTGAAAAAAAAAAGCTCCATGTGATCATAGTCATAGCTAAATTAAAGAAGTCTTAGCAATAAATATTAATGATCTTGTCAGATAAAGAGTAAAGCTGGCCAAACACGGGCCATAAAACCTGCCAACAGACTAAGTTGGCAGCTTATAGGCCCGGGTGTGGGGCCATCCGACGGGCTTTCCCAATTGATATCTGGCCAAAAGTCAGCCAGTTGTTGATTGGGCAGGGATAAAAAAAAAAGTCGGATTGTGGCCGTGGTTCGTTGATATGGTTCCGTGATCCGACCTTATTTCCTGAATTATGATCCGATCATTGGGCCCTAGGGTCCACAATCAGATCAGCCTGATATCGCCCACTTCAATGTGGGAATATAGGGGGGAGATTCGCTGGCCAATCAAGTGGATCTCTACGAGTATGGCCAACTTAACTCATTCTGCTCTTTGGAGACTAGTTCTTTGATCTGAGTGTATATCTACCCTTCCTGACATCCAAAAGGTCACTTTTGGCCATAGAGAAAATAGAAACAGGCACATGGGTAAACATCTAAATCTATACAAACTGCAAATATATAAAAGTGTGTACAGCACACAGGGTTACTGAATGCACATTTGCATGTTTGCTTGAGAAATGTGTACTGCAGCCTCAACCAACGTATGTCGAATATTAAGTCTAGAATCACACAACCCTTATCTATTTATGTATAAACAGAAGAATGGGGTGCATTCTATTTAAATGTGTATCTAAGCATAGTGGGTGCTGCAATAATGCCTTCCTCTGCTGCGACATTCTCCAAAAAAGCTAGGTATTTAAGGTTAATTGGCTACAGTTGAAGCCCTGCTCATAACTGGCATTAATTCCTGATTGTCTATGTAGCTAAATAGTGCTGATTCATATCCTTTCCTTACAGTATAATACATAGCATGCACCAGATTATTTAACAGCCTTGAATTGACCGTGAAATGTCTATATTTGTATAGTGCATTATGCACAAACACCGAAATTGCATGCCTATTTGTGCTGGTATAAAATACTATTATATGGGAGACAATGAGTGTTTTATGTATAAAATGACAATGTCTCTTTCTCCTTGAATTCAAAAAGGAAGCAGTAAGAGCTCCTCCCATAGACTATAAAGGCTGCGGTATATGCCCTCCTGCTTAATAAATCATTGTCATAGGAAACGTCATTCAAGCTGTTGTTAGGAGTGCCTGGGACGGTAACGCGCACACATTAAAAAAAAAACAGTTTCAGAAAAATTACAGCTTTGTCTGCGTTTTGAACATGGAAGATCTGGCAATGAGGAGAGAACATTCTTTTCCTCCTATTCTTGGGGGGAAGAGTATTGAGAGGAATGCTTTGGGTGCACTGCAGGGTCTGCTTGACCAGAATGTCTTACTAGAAGGAGCTGCACTGGGGTGGGAAGCACAGCTGCTCGCAGGAACTCCTCCTTCAACATCTGCTCCTCAATGACACAATGCAAGAAGGGACTGGGAAGTGCCCTGAAACTATCTTGCCTTTTTGGCACTACGAGGGAGAAATGTGGGTATAATAGTCTCTGGGAAGGGGCTGTGGCGAAAGCAGGTATAGTAGGGAGAGATAATGCTTATACTAGCAGTGGGAATAATAGTCTCTGGGAAGGGACTGTGGCTGTGACATAGAACCTATAGTAGCAGTTGGATAATAGTCTTTGGGAAGGGACTGTGGCTGTGGGATAGCAGGTATAGTAGGGAGAGATGATGCCTGTAGTAGCAGTGGGATAATAGCCTCTGGGAAGGGATAGCAGGTATAGTAGGGAAAGATGGACATAATGATCTCTGGGAAGAGAGTACAGCAGTTGCACAGCAGGTAATAAAAGTTTTATATTAGTGATGCCCAACCTGTGGCACTTTATTTGTTTATGTACAACAGTTGATTGCTGGGAATGTAAATCATTTAGGGCAGAGGCACACACGAAGATTCATGAGGCACCTTGGGGTGACTTTGGAAAACGAATCGCTCCGAGTGCCATCCCGCTGGCTATTTAGAGACTAGCCGGCAGGAAGGCTTTTTGGGGAGATTAGTTGCCCGAAGAAGAGGCACTTTGTTGTCGGGCAACTTATCTCCCAGAATCTTAGCGTGTGCCTCTGCCCTTATTGTCAGGAACCTCCTGTCACACAAAACAAAAACTAGCTTGATAAAGGGCTTGGTAGGCCCGAAACGTTGCCACTTTGTATGTTTATGGGCTGAATAAATCACTTTTCTGCACTTTGGCAAATTGCAACAGTGTGCTGCTGAATTTTTTTGCACGTATCCTTACGTATCCTTATGGTATGGTTCAGTACAGCACCTGACACTACAACGGTGGATTTTTTGTGAGGTGAGCACTCCATTATAAGTGACAAAACAAAAACTAAGCAGATAAACACAAAATAGTGGGAGGTGGTCTCAGTAGCAGCTGAAGAAGTCTGATTGGGGGAGTGACAGGACATAATTTAAATCAATACACAGTTATCATCCTCCCAAATTGCCAATTAAGTATCTGAGAGGGATGAAAGTCACAGATTACACTACAGAAGTCACAAGGTTACACAAAATATTTAAGGCCATTAGGAAACTTGGGTCACCTGTGTGTTTTATTTGTGATCATCCTTTACTTAAATAGTGCAGACAAATTAGAAATCTGGGGCCCAGTCAGTCTGTCACATTCACATACAATAGCACAGTTGTCCTAGGGAGTATTTTCTCTTCTAACACATAGTCATCAGGAATGTAGATGCAGAAGTCATAGTTCAGCCACAATCAGAGCTCCAAAACATACCATCTTTGTCTAAAATCCTAATTTTTCAAGCCCAAGATTGAGACTTGTTATTTACTGTAACTACGCAGCATCTTCCAAAAATGGAGGCCTGCTGCAAAATCATAGGATTTGTAGTTTGCTGTTTGTTTGAATAGTACATTCCTCTTCTAGAATGTTTATTAAAGAAACTCTGTTGGGAACAGAAATATGTAATAATGACCATACATTGCCTGAGCACATTTCTCTTGTATTTGGAGGCTGGGGTAAGCTATTTTACTTTGCTGATTTGACAACCAACACACTTGGCCAAGTCAGAATGATTTAGAGGTTATGCAGACCCTCTGGAAAAAAATAACTGATCTGCTGAAGTCCAAGTCCAATTGAATTTTCCTGCTCTATTCAGATCTGCACAATTATCAGACAGATATCAGTCTGGCAGACCAGTGTCTATACAAAGGGAAATAAGCTGCTTCTCAGTCTAAGAACAAGCTCTGCAAAAAAAAAGGCTCACCCATACATCAAATCATATGAAAATATGATCACATCACACAGTATTTTTAAAAACTTTAGCATTACTCATATGCCATTTTTCTGTACATATTAATGCACATTGTTTGGCAAGCAGGTTTTTTAGTAAAAGTTAGGAATGTACAATATCAAGACGTGGTCAAATCCTTAAAGTTCCTCAAACAGAAAGGAGTTGATGTACCCAAAAAACAAACATACTTGATGGCTACACACATGCAAGAACAACAGTCATTCTCTTGAAATCTGCGTACAACTAAAGGTAAACATACAGAGAATAGTGCTGTGAAATGAAAACAACTTTCAATTTAAACAGTTTTACTGGCTGAAATGTGCTACAAATAAATTTGCCACTTTCAGCTGGGAGATATCCAGTGCCTAAAGCCTATGGGACTACATCATGGAGTTCATTTCAGCAGGAAATCAATACCACCTATCCCTTTCATGATGAAGTCACGAATAAATGTACCAAAATAGTTATTTTGTTGGCCTAAACTCTAAACAGAATTTCTCCTTAACCTCCCAATGCAATGTGTCCTTACTGAAACACAAGCAAAAAAAAAAAAAAAAAAAAAAAAAAAAAAAAAAAAAAAAAAAAAAAAGAACCAAGATCAAAACTACATAGTTGCAAAGTAGTAGTAGTAGCGGCACAAAACACAGTTAACAGAGCATAAACATTAGTTCTTTATCCATTGATAGAACATTTTCTTGACTGAAAAAAAGTCTTTTCTATACATTTAAATGTACAATACAGTTACCTTCCATGGTTTATTAGAAAGTCTTGAATATAGTTTATATAAACACAGTCATGTGCAGGGCACCCTTCAAGTTGAAATTGGGCAAATAGGGCACATGTTGACAAAGCAAATAACGTTCTATAGAATAAACTGGTTTTAAACTAAAGCACATAATGACATTTGACTCCAGTTTAAATGGGAAGCTTACCTTAAAGTTAACTTTAAGCATGCTACAGAATGGCTACTTATAAGCAAATTTTCAATTTGCCTTCATTTTTTCTTTTTTATATTTGCCTTCTTATTCATCTCACTATTCCAGTCTCTTATTTATATCAATGAGTGGTTGCTAGGGTAATTTAGACCCTAGCAACTAGATTGCTAAAATTTTAAAAAAAATTGGAAAGCTGCTCAATAAAAAGCGAAATAACTGAAATACTACAACTAATTAGACCTGAACAACTAATTTCAAATTGTCTCAGAATATCTCTCTCTATATATTAGTGATGTGCAGGTCGGGTTTTTCCCTACCCGCAAGCCACCCAAAGATGGAAGTCGGAAGCCAGCAATGCAAGGTGGTGGGCGGGGAGAGCAGGAGAAGAGCTCAACCCAGACCCGCTTACCCTCGAGAAGAGGAGTGCAAACTCTGCACATCACTACTCTAGCTCATACTAAAGTTCATTTAAAGGTGAACAACCCTTTTAAGGATCATACAACACCACAGAATGAAAATCTCCCAGATAGATATTGTAGTAGACAGAGAAAGAGGCAGATGGTTCCTGAAGAATACACTTTACTGTGTGGTCAATACATTTAGCAGAATATAACCATACTACTTACTGACCAGATCTTGTCATTTAAGTGTTTTACCAATACAAATAGCAGTGGAAGTTTAATGTATCAATTGATCTATCATTCTATCTATATATATATATTATATAGACATATATACACACACACACATATATCGTATGGTTTTGCTGCTCTGTGCATGCTAAGAAATTCTCTTTTGTCTAGGATAAATCAGACTACAGGGCCCACTGAAACAACGATATTCTGCTATCAGCCATAAAAGGCAGGAAGTGCAAATAAATGGTAAGGACTTGTGGGGTTGATACTCTCTGGCACTGAAGAGCATTCCAGGAAGGGATTAAGTCTGTTCTCATCACAATCTGTTCTGACTCTCAAGTGCCCTGAATCCCTTCCCCAGCCAGGAACAGGCAGAGCAGCTTCCCAGAGCAGCCGAACACTTTTATATGCGTATAACAGCCGACATTCCAAAGGCTAACTCGTTCAATGGGGAGGGGGGGAACTAATCAGTGGCCCTCTGGTGGGTTTCAGAATTACCACTCCCGCTGGGTGGTGCTGCACGAATATTTGCAGAGCTGAACATATAAATCTGTAAATGCATAGCATTTCGTTTATTTAGTTGTTTGCCTTCCATAACATTCATTTCTAGATTTTAGATTATTTATTGCAAGATAAAGTTTGCCTTCAAACTATGTAAGCAACAACCAGCCTCTCGTTATTCCAATCCTTACAAGGAGCGAAGGGGTTAACAATCCGCATTAGCAGCTTAATGTAACAATGAAACCTTTTTTCTCACCTTCATTACCATCTACTTAAGGGCAATTAAGCTTTACAATTGTAAGTCACTTGGACCTTTTTTAACACCAACAGGGCTACATTAGTTGCTGCCATCTGGCTGTGTCCTGCAAAAAACACACAAGGACACCCTCCAGCTATGACTGAACTACAGGTATAATTCATAAGCAGCTATGGGGCTCAATGTGCAATGTGTTTAAAACCTTGAACACTACTGTGATTGTTTAAAAACCCTGTTTCTTAACCTTATGCCTAACTTACAATATAAATTTCCTCTTGAACAGGCTGGTAGTTGTAATCCTGTAACATCAGATGAGTCAAGGTAAAGAAAAGGGGTTACAAAGCTTTTAATTAATGAAGAGCAAAATTTTCAAGTAAATTTGTTGGCACGTTTCGCCACAGAAATGGGTAAAAAAATGTGTTGCGCTGCAAAATGTGTTGTGCAATTTGTCGCATGTCAAAATTCTGTTGCCCATAAACTTCAATGCATTTCAGCAAATTGTTCGAGAATTTTTGACAAAGACAAATGGGTTTATACAAATAAATGATTCACCTGCAGGTAGAAGTTGCTGTTTTCTGTTGAAGACCAACAATGGACTATTGAGAGAAATTCAACTTTTAAATGTTTTATTCTTCTTACTGGATATTGATTGAATATGAAAATAATCATATTCATTTCCCACATGTGATGGATGTTACTGTATGCAATACAAGCTATTGTCTACTCCTGTCAAGCGTCCATCCCCATAGCCTGTAGACTGAATGGATGCATACAATACACATGGTACAATATTGTTCCAACAGTAACAGCAGGAAGTAAATTCCAACTCGTCTTCATTTTCTCGTAGGCCAAAGCACCACAACATCCTTGGTATATAGTAAGCATCATCTGCCCAACATACACAAACAGCAAAGTGAAATTAAAAGGGGTTGTCCACCTTCAAACAACTAGTTGTTTTGAGATAGATCACCAGAAATAATGACTTTTTCCAATTACGGTCTATTTTCTATTTGTAACCGTAACCGTTTTTCTAACATTGAAGTGTATAGTGTCATTTTTCACCTTCTAAAACAGCTCTGGGAGGGGGGTCGCCGACCCCCCCTCCCCCAACTGTTCTAAACGGATACATTTAATGGATACATTTCATATCTTTGTCCCTGCAGAGCAGAATCTCTGGGTCTCATTACAGGCAGCTGTTAGAATTGATACAATAGTTGCTAATACTCCAGAGACGTTGCTGTGAAATGTATCAATTAAATGTTGCAAAATAGTATCAGTTTAGAGTCTGTACCTGAATTACTGAGCTGCCAGACTCAAACACCAGAGACACCAACAATCAACTTTAAACTTAAGATTTTGGAAAAACAGTAAAAAATAAATAATGGAAAGTAATTGAAAAAAGTCTTTATTTCTGGGGAACAATCTGAAAACCACCGAACAGAAAAAAGTGTTTGGAAAAAAAAAGTGTTTGGATTGTTCAATCCCTTTAAAGCAAATTTGGCAGTAAGTAGTGTAGTTGTAAACAAGGAAAAATTGCACCTCCCAAAACATTATAAATTCAGTTCTTTCCAGCTTCTGAAACAATTACAAATGTAAGAGTAAATAATACTACTGCAAAGCAGAGTCTTCTTACAGTCTCACAAAATGCAGCAGTTGTGTCATGCTTTATGGCAGAGATCCTAGCTATCTTCATAACATTGCATTAATTCTACAGTGGTCTGAGATTCTATAAAAACGTATGTTTTTAATGCAGTACAGAATTTTGAGCACTTAACAGAATGTATTATTTTGAGTGGTTACTATAAGAAATTTTGGCAAGGCATACATAGAAATGATCTTTCCTTAGAACCAAGTTCCCTTCAGTTAAAGGAGATAAACCCCACCAAAAATGTTTGCCTAAAACTAAACTACATTCATTCCAAATCTTAAATGCTGAAAGAGGTATCTGCTTAGCTGCAGATATTCTCGGCTCGGTTGGTTGTAACAAAACAATATAGCAGAAGCCAGCTGATTAACAGATCAGTCTTGGCTTGAGGAGAGCTGCTCTAAGGGCTCTCACATGAGCGTCTGAAGCTGCGCTCCCCTGCGTTCCAGTTTTATGCGTTCAGCCGCAGGAGCAGACGCTTTCAATTTTTTTCAGTGGGGCTGTACTCATACAGGTGAATGTAGGTGCCAAATGCAGGTTGAGACGTTTTCCTGTGTTTGGCGCCTACATGCACCTGTGTGAGTACAGCCCCACTGAAGTGTCAGCTCCTGCGCTCCCCTGCGGCTGAACGCATAAAACCAGAACGCAGGGGAGTGCGGCACTAGAGTAGAAGAGCCCTAAGAATCAGAACCACCAGTGCAGAAAGAGACTTACAGACAGAAAGGGACAGACAGATACTGCTTTCACAGCAATTAAATTTTTTTCTTTTTAAAAAATCACTAAAAATGTGCAATGAATGTTCATAGATTGCCCACCAATCTAAAAGTGGTACACGTATTATCCTTTGACAATTAAACATTTTTGCTTTGCAATCTACACATTATTGGAATTGTTCTTCGGGGTAAAAATTTTAAATAATGGAAAACAATTTCATTCCCATAGTTAAAGGGTAAATAAAATCATATCTTAACTTTATTCAGCAAAGGGTAAATACAATCCTATCTTAACTTTATTCAGCAAATAAAATAAAAGAACAAATAAAATTCACTATAACAACTCCTGTGTTGATAAGGCAACAAGTAGATTGGGAACCGTGGAACGTGCCAACCAATGTCGCTCCGGGAAGGAAGAATGTTGATCCGAGAGTAAACCAAAATGATACAGTCGCTAGGCTGGTATTCTGGCCCTTGTGTGGCAAGTACTCCATGAACTGTCAGTCAAATCTGAACAAAAAGGAGCTTTCAGACAAATGCTGCCGCTTCCCCAAGTCTTATGTCAGGATAACACGAACTACACATTCACGACATCCGTAGATCAATGAATCAAATGTGCAGCCTGTGTGCACTGCTGGTTTTGTACGCCCTTCAGAACTGTCTTTATGGTGGGCGATAACAGCCCGCATGTTCAATGGGAATGGTAAAGAAACCCCATAACACCCTGAAGCTTTAACTAAGAAGGGGCTGCAATTGCGGGATGGTGTTTATAGTAAGGCAAGACAATGTCAGGGGTAGGAGTTGGAAACAGGATGTGTGTAAAGTAAAGCAAGATGGTTTCAGGAGATGGGGCTGAAAGGGTATGATTTTATGTATGGCAAGTTAAAATCCTATAGATGCAACATGTTGCATTTTAAAATGGCACAACAGAACCCAAACATCCTAAAGTGCAGAACTGAATGCAGATGGCTACATTGAGGCAGAATAAAATACAGTCAGTCAGCTTGAGCACGCTTGGGTCTGGTCAAACCTGTGTCTCAAGCGCCCATAAAAAGAGTTTGAACACAGGCTGTAGTTGTACAGCTGAAGGGGTGTATCCTACCTCCTGACCCCCCTCTACTGACCCCCCTCTACTAAAGACGACCATGTGTCAGTCTCAGACTGAAAATCCTACAAGAGCATCTTATCTGAGCCACACAAACAAGGCAGCCAACTCACATCCGCACACACACAACGCAGCCCTTCTAGAGAGGCCTCACCCTCGCTCTTTCCCTCTCGCTGTGTTACCACCCTGCGTTGCACAGACAACAAATGAAATGGAACACACTGGGCCTCACAAGGAGCTTCATCGAATTAACTTTTTACAGGTGGTGCGAAAAAACAAATGCAGCGTCACCAACCTGTATTTTTGTGCTCTGCTCTAGAGTAACAAGGTGTGTATCAGAGTTGGCAATGCCACCCCCGGGGGAATCAGCAAAGGTTGTCATATAAAGATCCAAAACTGTCCTTCACATTTCTTCCCTTTCATTTTAAATTCCCATTATTTGGACAAAACACTCCAATTTCAATGACTTCAAGTTTTTTTTTTATTTTTTTTACTGTAATGGTGTGACTTTAGCAGATAATGTATAGTAGGAGCCTCTGTAATGTACAGTCAAGCTGTGTCTGCTCCTGGGCTTGGAGGGATCCATGCAAACAGCTGTGACAATATACAGGTTTTGTCAACTAAGCATCTTGTCACTGGCAATTAATCCAGTTTACCCTCCCTTAA
>CM044448.1:59833743-59846639 GCA_024363595.1 Xenopus borealis
AACAATGGGAAGGTAACCAGATAACAGCTCCCTAACACAAGATAACAGCTGCCTTGTATATATAAGAACAGCACTCAATAATAAAAACCCATGTCCCACTGCGTACAGTTACATTGAGAAGGAAAAACAACAGCCTGCCAGAAAGCAGTTCCCTCCTAAAGTGCTGACACAAGTCACATGACTTGGGGCAGATGGGAAATTGACAAAATGTCTAGCCCCATGTCAGATTTCAAAACTGAATATAAAAAAAATCTGTTTGCTCTTTTGAGAAATGGATTTGAGTGCAGAAGTCTACTGGAGCAGCACTATTAACTGATGCATTTTGAAAAAAACATGTTTTCCCATGACAGAATCCCTTTAAGTGGTGCAGTTGTAGCCACCCCACCCTATTAATAGGGCCATGATATGCACTTGCAGCAGGCAATACCCCAGCATGTCACACCTGATGCCATACTAAGGCTCAGTGCCGTATAGTGCAATAGTGATGAAATTATGAAAAAAATACAATTTTGAAATTGTGGAACTACAAAAAATGATTGTATCATCAAAGTTTAAAATTATTTTATCTTTACAAGATTGATGATACAACATAGATTAGAATGGGGCCTCTGTAAAGATAGAATATGTGTTGCTGACATGTGGTAATGTAATAAAAGTCGCAAAGAGAAAATCAGTTTGCACAAATAAGAATAAAAATTCTTCCTTAAACTGTTATCGCATTGAAAATTTTGATTGCTCACTGCAAATTTTAATTGAGCATTGCCTACTTTTAGATGTGCTTGAAGGTGTCGTAATCTTGTGGAGCAAACATAACAACTCACTGCATACTGGCACAAACTATAACATTTGCAAACCTTCTTCTATACCTTCTAAGCAGTTTCCAGGTTTGCAAAAGCTATATTAAATTTGCACAGGTAAATTTGTTCAAGCAAAGGCAACTTTTCTCATTGTGAATATTTTTCCATTATCGACTTTTATTACATTGTCTTAGTTGCAACAGTGACATAGTGGGTCAAGCTAAGCTTTTTGGTTAATTATACTTTTGCAGTAATTAAATGCTGCCATTATGTTACCAATTAATCTGTGAGCTAAATCGAGTTGGATGACATTTCACTGGTACTGAATAATCAGTATGAAAAGTCAGTAACAATGCAATACGTAGCCCATTGATATTGTCGTCACATATGTAAGGGCCAGGTGAGGTACATTCTGCAGTGCAAATATATGCACATACTTATGCTGAATCCTCTATTAACTCACATATACAACTATATATACAAATATCTATGCTAACTAGCTGTAGATCTCATGGTCACACTAGCCTTGGATATTATGCTTGTTCAGGAAATTATCTGCTTAAAGATATCAATCAAATCTGCAATCATAAAAGCACCCAAGAGAGCATTCCACAACCTCACTGTCCTCGATGTGAAGAACCACCTATGTTGAATATGAAGATTTTCATTCATTCTGGTCACAGTATATCTAATATAAGTAATGAAAAAACAACTGGACTTACTGAAAAATATTAACCACCTATGTTGCTTCAAATGAAAGTTCTGTTTCCCTAACCTAAAATGGTGGACTCTTGTGCACTGCTCTGTTCTACAGAAAAATACCCTAATGTATTTGTAAAGAGTAATCACATTCCTTCGCAATTGTCTTTTTTTTTTTCAGGAAAAGCAACCCCAACCTTGACAGTCTACATCATAGTTTAACTTTCCATCCCTTTTACCAATCCATTGCAAGTCTCTGCACTCTCCGCTTATTAATATCTTCCTTTAGGACTGGAGTCCTAACCTGCACTACATACTAAAGGTGAGGCCTTAACAGGGACCTATAAAGAGGGAAAATGGTGTTGTCATCCTTCACGTTAATGCCCATTTTTTTTATGAAAGACAGTTAAAGAATTACACAACTTGTCATCCGCAAACATTCCCAGATCCTGCTCACTTAAGGATACCCCATAACACATTAAAATTTTGTGTATTTATTTTCTCACTGGCATGAGTGATATCTGTGTGTCTGCCCACCTATATCCTGTCCCCATTTGAGGGATGTACCTTGCTCCACTTGGGTCCTAGCTTGACCTGCATGGCCCTGTCTGATATTTGGGGTGGGGAGGCATACAACCAGTCATACATTGCTGACATCACTACAATATATCACTGTGCTATCAACATTGATCTAAACAATCGACACCACTGGCCATAGGAATATAGTATACAATTAGATACAGGGTGACTGGGGAGTGTTACTTGGGAAACACTGACTACAGCATTGCATTGCCAGTGTCTCTGCAGATGCTAACCCATCTGGATGCTTCTTAATCACCAGTTGACAGTCTCGTCTACTAAACTCAGGGAATCCACTTGAGAGACGTGCCTATTTGGGCTGCTTACAAATACTAGTTTTGAATACCTGCTCAGAAAATTAATATGCGTTATGCAGATTCTATTAAGGATATTGTCTTAGGGGAAGAGAGTACTGTAAGACTGCATTTATTGCTGTGATGTAATCAGATAGTTCAAATATTTTGTGCTTTATCCCGACTGTTGAACAGCAACACAATGAATCCAATAGTGCTGAGTATAGAGTAGCATTATATGAATATATATACCTACAGTACACACATACATATATGCATGCATACATGCTGACTGCATACAGTCACCTATTCACAAAAAACCTCAAAAAGTCAAATAAATTTGGCATATAAAAGATGGAGAGTTAATGTAGGAGTCAATGGAAGTCAAATTAGCACATTTTCAAGCTATTTTTCAATATGAGTTTTTAAGATTCATTTGAAATTGGGCATTGCAATCATTTGGTAGAATGTGATTTCACTGCATTTGAGAAGTTTTTTCACATTTTTAAGGAACAAGTATTTGAGCTGAAAAAAGTTTTCTCATTAATTATCCACACAAATATTTCGAGTTTAATGTCTGTTCGAGTTTGAATATTTATAAATCAGGGAGCATGCTCAGTAAGGGCTGTATCTGCTGCTGGTAATTAATACTTGTACCCAATGTGTCATATTCCAACAGATTTAAGAGACAGCTACCAGGCTTATAAGTTTCTACTGGGAGTCATGTTTGAAAATTCATTTTTATAACATACATTTTCCAGAAATTGAAAGAAAATAAGAAAGCGATTAACATGAAATGAACGGTACCTGATTGAACATCTTTGAATTACCCCTTAAAGTGCTTCAAACATGTTCTGGAAACTTAGAATGTATTGTATTTAGTACTCTGTATCCGTTTATGTTATTATTATGATGAATGTAGGTGCTAGAAGAAAGCTGTGCCTTGCACAAATGCATAGTTACCAAGTAACTAAAATTTATGTTAAATGCAACATAATGTGCCACACCTACCATATATAATGGCCAGGGATATAACTCTGCAACTTTGTTTTAAGCATCCCCTTTCTTTAACCCTTGGTTATAGTGAGAGCAGTTACAGATAATGTATTTCTGGTCCTAAGATGTTAAAAACACTCATCTGCTTTTTGTCAGATTTAAAAAAAAAAATCAGGAGAACTTCCAGGTTCTAAAATTTCCAAGGACAATGATTCAAATCCAGACTGTTCATATCAAGTTAGGGGCAAATATGTAAAATTGAAAGAAGTGATCAAAACAAGCATACAAATATTGATTGTGACATTTCTATCCCAATAAATGATTTCATTCTTAAACTGCATCATGTTTAAAGAACACAATTACAGCATATTTCATATATATTAAAATATCTCTTTAAAAAATATTCGATTTATGAAATCTATCCAGATTGAAAAAAAAAAACAATAATTGAAAACACAAAAACAGAAAAAATTGTAGTTTTTTTTATAAAAAGATAAAAAAAGAAAGACACAGATAGTAAGATATTTATTTCTTTTACATAGGAGGTTTAGCCATCAAATAATATTGAATAAATCAAGTAAGAGTTGAATTTGTAATACATATTAAATGAAAATTAACATAGAATTCAGAACCTTTCTGCTTTTCCTATGAAGTGACAAATGATATAGTGGCATCCTAAGACTCCTGGGAAGTGATTGGAAGCAGTTTTTTCTTGTATTGGTAAACCAGCATGGGGGCAGATTGAAGGTTCTCTTGTTGTGATTCTTAATTAAGGTTCACTGACTCTGTGTCCATGTCTGCAACTATTTAGCAACCAGTTATTTATATCAAAACAAGAATAAATGATTCAGAACAACATGTACTTCATACAAAGGACTGGATATTTTTTTCTCATATATTCTAGTATATATTCACAAAAAATAGCTGTATACAAAACTCTGCTTTTGGCATAACAAAAGAACTAGTATTTGCTTCTACTTCAACGCTAGCTGTACCTAATTTAATCAGATTTGATGAGACAGTTAAAATTGATTTTTTTGCATTGCTTCATTGGATTTGGAGATAAATCATTATATTTTGTAAACAGACTAGGAAATCTGCTATGCACTGTAACTCCAGAAAACATTAATATTGCATGCTATTAATGGATCACAAATGACTAACTTATAGCTGCCCAAAAAAAGATGTAATTTTTGAATTAGGAAATCACTTAACTGAATTATCTAATTAAAAGTATGTCTTTACATTTATTTAATGGTATCTATGTCCAAATTGCAGCTTTATTTTTATAAATATATATTTGTATTTGAACATGATCAATTTGATTATATGAATTAAAAATATTTCCTTGCTGTACCCAGTATCAAATACTTGTTTCAATGCTTTTGTTGCTAACAAAAGCTTCAGTTTTAAATCAAGCAATAAGAGCTTATTGTTTTGTTTTAAATAAAGCTACACATTAACTGATTAAATCTCCTACCCCTTTGCTTCTCCAGAAAACTCGTATGCACTTATTTTTTAATGTTGGGAAAAAACTGATATAAATACAATTTCTGTGGGGACAGACACCAGAAAGCACAATAAATGCATTCATCCCTTGGGAATAAGGCATTCTAACTGACCATAGTCATACTGTGTGATATAAGACAGAAAATTGCTGAACTTTCTGTTTGTAACTAAATTCTAAAGTGTCTTTTCTTGATAACATTTTGAAAAAGGAAAGGGGGATCTCTACCCAAAAATAACTTTTGCAAACTAAATAGAATGTAATTCTAAGCAACTTTTAAATGCATGTGAATTAAATAATTCAAAGGTTTTAAAGTTATTTGTAAATTTCATTCCAGCTGAATCACAGATTTTATTTTTTATCCCTTTGTGTTCTCTGACTCAATGTAGCAAAAAGACAGTTCTTCTCAAGGAATGTAATCAGCTGCTTTGTTTCAGGAGTAAGAGCCAAGCATGCAGAAAGTTTGAAAAAAAGAAAATATGTAGCAATTTCATTTGCAAATTAACTAAAAACCTAGTATTAGTTATGATCATTTGTATAATACTTTGTTTGGATGAAGGTCCCCATTAAAGTATATTAATTTATACTTTTGCATTCATTAATTTGTTAATACATGTAAATATATGTGACATGTAAACATAAAAAATTGTGGTGAATAAATGGTCACACGTCACACATATGTGACATGTATATTGTAACGTTTCATACACGTATCTAAATTAAATACAAACAAATATATTAAATATTTTTCTTGGCAAGAATTTCCTTTTTTTGCCCTGACAACAAAAATTATGTTTTCTACTTACTTAAAAAATTTGCTCTTGTTTACTGTAAAAGTTAGACATTTCTATGAAATTTTGATCTCTAAGAGACACACAGTGACACATTTATCAAAATTCAAGTTGTTTTTTCTGATAAAAAAAAACACAAAAAAAATCTAAAATGTGCTCTTTAAAGAAATTTCAGAACTGGAAATCCCGATTGCAGGAAAACATGAAAAAAAAACCTGAATGCATCGAAATCACATTCTACTCCTCAATTTCAAATGAATCACAAAAACTCAATCACTTGAAACTTGAAAATACAGCTCCAATTAATTTTTACTCACCAGCTTTTAGAGTTTTTCTGTTTTTGTGCTAAATAAACTGTGAGTTATTTTGAATGTTGGTAAAGCTGCCACATACAAATGCACAGACACATAAGCATCTTTTAATCAAAGGCACAAGCTTTGAAGGTTGCACATCTAGGCTGTCTTATCAGTGTTTTACATGGGATGAAGTCATTATTGCATTTATAAAGCAAAATACACACATTTATGTGTAAAACAGGCTTCAGTCACACCCAAACATTAAGATTTTGTTGCTAAATCAAATATGGTAGCACAGACGGCTATTGTGGTTTACACCACAGTTTTAACATTTTATTAATTTTCAATAAGTTAGCATAGCCTCATCAACTCCCTCTGAGTGCTTCAGTTTAAACAGAAGAGTTTTTCATCAGAGCTGCACTCGCACATGTATGCAGTAAGGGAGCTTACCCGAATTATTTAACACACCAATATACCAACGTTTTGTGTAGGTACAACCCTCCCTTCCAAAACATTGATACATTGGTGTGTTAAATAAATGGGGTGAGTTCCCCAACTGCATAAATGTGCATGTGTGCGTTCCATTAAAAACTCTTCTGTATTCTTATGAGCTAGCTGGCTGAACTGAAAACCGACACCACCGGTGCAATCTACAGTTGGATTACAGGTGTGTAATGAATAAACTACATTTTACTGTAATTTTAAACAGACACAGATACCTTTACTTCTTAAAGGAAAAAAAAATGTGTCCAAGCTCATTCAGTTAGGGTAATGTAAAAAAGGTACATAAACACAGAAGGAACCCCTCTCTTACCCTTTTTATTGTGAGTGATGCATTCTGGAACTTGAACTCCCTCTGCTTTCTAGATAACCTGATCACTGCCCACTATGGAAAGCAGATGGACTTAAAGTTCCAGAAACATAAAGTTCCAGAATCCATCACAGTGGAGCAAGTTGAGGGAGGGTGTTGCATGATTCTGTGAGCCTAAGGAGGGTTGTTAAATGGTTCCTACCAGTCAAAGATGTCTAGACTGTCATGGTGTTCTATTAATCTGTAGAGTCATAAATATCTGTGAAAAAACAAATTAACATTTATTTTCATGGAAACTCAGTGTTTATGCACCTTTTTTTTAAAAAAAAAAAGAAAAGCCCAACTGAATGAGATAATTTCAGAAATTTGGGGGAATTTTTGCCTTTAATGCAGTGTCGGTTTTGTGGTGAAAACCTTTATATGGCAGGTGTTATTCAGGAAATTTGTTTCATATAAAAGCAATTTTCACACACACGTTTTGTTGCCGTTTTTTATTGGTTCGGGCAGTTTGCTCCGATAACCATGTGTTTCAAAAATATTCCTTTTGACCATGGGTTGTTTCTTATTAGACCTTCTAAAGATAATTACAAACATAAACGAATAAATACAAATGTTCTACTTCATTAACACACTTAAAAGACTGTTATACCATCTTATTCCTTGTGTTTTTTTAAATGAACATGAGCTATACAATATCGTTAAAAACACACTTCCACGTCTGAGAAATATTTAATAGAAAAGTTATTACTGAAAATATTAACATATGGGATCATCTAGCTCTTATTTTTCTTGGCAGATTGTAAAGTAGAATGGTAATGTTAATTTTATGCATGGATAACCTTTTCATTTTTAACTATGAGTAGATACTGCCATACTCCAAGCTTTGATTTGTCAAATTAGCTTTGCAGAGAAGCACACCAAATGGGAAACCAGACAGAAAATTCTGTCTCCATCAGTAGCCAGCTTTATCTTTTGACATTCTTTTGGGGAAGCAGTACTGGGGGGGGGGGTGAGAAATTTTGGGGTGAATGACTTACAAGTGATCTGAAAGGAGTTTAATAAGGAGTTCAACAAGGACAGACACAACAGAGGATCTTTCAGCCTGTTTACTTGGATAAACAAACTTCTATACTTGTTTGAAGACAGACTTCACAGACAATTTGAAGTTGTCGGCTCAGACTCTCTGAACTCTAAACACTCTTGTTATTCTGTGTGTATGCTAAGTACTTCTAAAGGGTGTTTATTCTTTTAGCCCTCTATATGACTATAGAAATCTCATAAGCAATAACAAATCCAGTGCATGATGCTTCTATATTTATACAAATTCTTCATCCCTTATCAACATAACCTTTCAATACTTTCCCTAAGGGGCAGATTTACTTCGGGTTGAATTTAAAAAAGTTTAAAAATGTCAAAATTCAACCATCGAATTCTTTTTTAAAGGCATTTTCAATCTAAAATGGACCAAATTGAAATTGAAACCCAATTTGAATCGTTTGAATCGTTCCAATGCATCATTCGATTCAAAAGATTTTCAAAAAAATCCTTCTAATTCTTAGGACTTAGAAAAAAATTCAGGACAGACTCTAGGAGGTCCCCCATAGGCTAAAATGGTGATTTGTCAGCTTTAAGGTGCGAAGTGTTGAATTCGAAGGATTTTAAAGAGACAGTACTTCAAAACTCGAATTTTCTCAAGTCGAAGTAGCCCAAAATTACTACGAAATTTTAATTTTAAAAATTCAAAATGTACCACTAAGACTTTGCTCCAAAACACAGTAGAGTCCATCCATAAACAGCTTATAAACCTTACACACATTAGCTTTTTCTTGCAAATCAGTCTCATTCCTTCAGGTTTGTTGATCCTTCCAGCTTCTCCTGTTCTCTACACTTACAACCTGCACCCATATCCTATACCTTCTTTATTACATAAACACTATACTTGTCTATATTTCAGCTCTTACACATGTATTCAAATGGTCTCTAACTTCTAAAACTTTTGCTTCTTCATTCGAACAGGCCTTTTTCTAACAGCTGCACTGGATCCTTCCTTTTCCCCTAACTGCTGGCCTGTTTCCTTTCTACCTCTATCTTGGAACACTTGGAACTTCTTGTCTACTCTTCTGGTTTCCTCCCACATTCCAAAAACTTACAGGCAGATTAATTGGCCCCTGATAAAATTGATCAAAGTTTGTGTATTATAAGAGCCTCAGCCTGTAAACTCCACTGGGACAGGGAAAGATGTGAATGCTAAGTGATCTCTGTAAAGAACAATGGAATATGCTGCTGCTATATAAATAATATTCCAGACCCTATGCAATCTGTCTTTGAACATATTCAATTGTGGCAGCCTTATGTAGAGTCACAAAGTATCTCCAGATTGCCAAGAACGGTACTGTATTTGCTATTCTTATCCTCCTGGATCCTCTACCTCTAATACTATTACAATATAATACATTTGGATTAGTGATGATGCTGCATCCTGATTCTGTTATACATTTCTAATAGATCTTTTTCTGTATATATACAGACTTAAATTCTCTTCTCTGTTTCAGGCCCTTTGTTCTCACAGTAAAATCTCTGTTTGGGAAAAATCATTCATACATATACAGTAAATATTAGTATTAACATCAATTTACTATTGACTCCTTGACTGACTGACTCTTGTATGGCTAGTCTTTCTATCCTAAACTGGCCTTGCTAACCCTTCTACAATTACTTTTGGTGAAGCACTAACACTGCCTAGTGATAATCTTCTTTTCTTTAATTATATTAATAACACTGCCAAATCCCATCACTTTATATTTATAAGGTCAGTGTTTTTTACTTGCAAGCTACCACCAAAACGCTAATTTGTTCCTGTATCCTTTTCTGTATTCTGCCTGCCTATAATATTGTAAACTGCTATTGACTGTTCTCATGAATTGCCCTTAAGTCTTTTGAAATCTAAATTTAATATCCTACCATATGGAGCACTAGCATGGTATCTAATCATATAGTGCACTTATGAGTTACTGATCTAACCACCTAATCTGATTGTAAGCTCTATGGGGCAGTGGCTCCTTCCCTGTGTCACATTTTGATCCCTGCTCTAATTATTTTTGTTGGACGCCATGACAAACACATGACAAATGACCCCCTGCCTGCTTTTATCCATCAGGTAGGTTAGACAAAGACTGCATTGGTGGATTTATACAATTATTTTCCTAGGGGTCTCCCTAGGCCTGGATTGTTGCCATTATTTGCAAAATTAGGTCGAGATTTGTTTGTTCGGTGACTTGCCAAACAAGCAAATGTTACAGTGTGTGCTCAGCTTTGGTCAGCTTTCGTCTGCTTCTCAGCTGATTTTCAAATCTAGCATGAGAGGATCCATTTAAGTTTACTCAGTTAAATTAAGATTAATTTAAGATGAATTAAAGACAATTAAATAATGTTGCTAATTTCTGTTTTCTTCATTAGTATGAGCTGCTCAGCTTCATCAACCAAGAGAGTTAAAAAGAATTGAGAGGGTCTGAATGAATTCTCTCCCTGCTCTCAGGTTTCCTGTATGTATAAGGTTGCCAATTGCAAGCACCCCCAGCTTATTCACTGTGGGATATAAGCAGGCACTGGGTTACACCTCAGCTGACCTCATTACATTTCTGAATTAAAATCAAATAGGGCAAATAGACAATTTTCAGACAGACGATACAAGGACATGGGGATTTTGATTCCTCTACACTAAACTTTCCACTCTGTAATCCAAGGTTCTCAGGGCCACAGGGCTGCAGCCTCCTCCACTAAACACAGTTTAACCTCTACGTGCATTTCTCTGTGCATGTACTATCTCAAATGCACTCTCTTTAACCCTGTGTACTGATTGTACAAATCATTTTAACAGGCAGTGAGTTGCTGCACCATGCTAATTACAATGGAAGAATATAGTAACAAGTATTTTCTAGTTCTATTAACCCTTACTAGCCCATCAAAAACTAGCTTTAAGTTGTTGATTATTTAGATGCAAACATCTGGTTGCTATGGATTACAAGATCTGGTACAACCTTTACACCTGTTTTTCCTATTTCTCCTCCAAAATTTGGTGTCTGCAGTAACAAATCTTCCAACTCCCAGCAATCTCAGCAAGACAATTTGCTGACAACAGTTGTAGCTTGCAATATGTCTGTGACTGCAGTATTGTGCTCTTTGTATGTGAAATACTTTCTCATGGGTATACATTCCTTTATGTCGTTAATTATTCTTGATAGCTAGCAGCTGATAAAAAGGGGAAAAATACTATATAGACAAATTATTAAAGTTTGGTGTCAGAAAGTTGGAAATTTTCCCAAATTATGATCGGTAGCTTTATATGTAAGCTTTTAATCACTTTGACACACATTTTGGCAGTCAGAAGTAGCACTGCAGAGAAAACAGACAAATAAAGGGTTGTTTAGGGCCACAAGTGCAGTGTGCAAAGTGCAATTTTCAGCAGCACATCATCATAGGGGTAATTTAAGACTCTCAGTTACGTGTTATTCCACCGCGTGGACAATGACACATAGAAAAACTATAGGGAATGCAACAAGTTACATCCATGTTACATTCATGTGCAACTGCAGTTGTGGCTGCAATTGTAAATGAGCCCTTTGGTGCAGTTTGTATTCTTGTCACTGCAATCACACATGGTGTTGAAGGGGACCGAATAAGTGGCAATTGATGAGTAAAAGGATAATCAGACTCTATAAAACAACACATTCACTTTAATATTCATCAAATAATGAAGATGGTACACAGATACACAGAAATGTTAAAGTTGGGTCAGAACATGATGACTAGGAACTAGGAAGTAGGAATGACTTATTAAAAGCCAAATTACAGAGGCATGTTTGTCAGTGTCGCTTAGTGAGTATGTCAGCAAATGGGCTATTTCTGCATTCAAGGCAAAATGTGGTGTGGAAAATAAAAATGCAATGAGACCCCAGCATCTAATCTTTCGGCTCCTGTTGTGTGTGAAACCATATGTGTTAAATATGTGGCTGATTTCATATGTTTAATTTGGTAACACAGCTGCAACTGCCTCCCGGGAATCCCTTGTGAGCAGGATGTTGCTTAGGAAGAGACCTTCTAAAGGGAGGGGTGAAACTGCCATTTTATCTGTAAGGATTTCAGCCCAGCTCCATTCTTATTTACATGGGAGGCTAAACCAACAACATCTTTTCTTTGTGGGATTATTTTTCACAGCCATAGGACATTGTCTGGCTGGCCAGCTCTTAAATAAAAATATAGAGCCAGGTTTCCCACAAGACTGAACTACAAATATATTCTTTAAAATAGACAGTGTGCAAAGGTTTATTTGCATTATCTCCATATCAGTTTCAATATTGCTTTAGTTAATAAAAATATTTCCATTCAATTTGACTCTTTTATATCCTAGCCCTTTGTAAAACATGATCATGTAAAATAGAGTTAGCATAGTTCTGGTCCCTGAAGGCCTTAAAAACCAGTGCTGAATCAGTTAATGAATGACTGCTCATTAAGATTAACTCATCTGTACTCTGCTGTTTTCATTGGATCCATGTAACTTTGCCTTGGCAGGGGCTATGGCTTGCACCCAGGGCTGCAGATAGCTTGTTCCATTCTGGAAGCACACATGAACTATATACATGTACATAATGGTTATTATTTTGTATAGTTAAAGGTTTTTAAACTGATATGGGGCTCATGTTAAAGTTGCCAGTCCAGCTGTGCTATTGGAGTGATATAATGATATTTGCAATGTTTTTACCAGGTTTAGTAACACATAGCAGTCAATCAAATGTTTAACTTTTTGGCCAAACATTTTGTTTGCTATTGATTACTATACTTCCAGTACATTACCCCACTGTGCCCCTTATACAACATCCATAGTGTTACCCTGCACCCCCATACACTATACTACTTATCATTACATTGTTGAATGCTGTTTTGCCTCTTTCTAGCCTACAAATGAAAATGTTATCTAGTCGTCATTGTCACTGACCCCAGCGACCATAAAACTGATCAACTGTAAGAGTTCAGTTTTATTTCTATTTCTGACCTAAGTGTTGTCTTGTTGCATGGAAATTGGCAACTTTTTCATTCCATTTCAGCTATGTGTGCAAAAAATTATTTTGTG
>CM044448.1:59846649-59872969 GCA_024363595.1 Xenopus borealis
AACATCAAAAGTGCACTTATGTTACCGTCTATACTTCCTCTCTTTCTGATGTGACACAATGTAGGCGCTATCCTTTCTTTTCAATGTTTATACACAATTATCGGTGATTATAACCCCAATCAGAAAGTGGCTCAATAAAATAGTTTCCCAAGTCTCATTAGAAATAAAATATCAAGAAGGAAGTAAGAAGCATATCAACCATATCAACCTGGGAAACTATTTTAGTAAGCTACTTTCTGATGACTAGTTTGTTGATGTTCTTACATAGTTAACTACTGGTCATCAGATAGTGGCTTACTAAAATAGTTTCCCAGGTCTCATTAGAAATAAAATATCGAGAAGGACGTAAGAAGCATATCAACCATTTCTTTCAGCATGGCTTTACACACGTAAGTACATATTTCTTAGTGACATTCATAACATAGCCATGGGATTGTTGAGGTTGAAGAAAGACAGATGTTTGTCAGGTTTAGCTCTTTGCTCCTAGCATCTCTATTGAGTATTTCACAGCTTTGAAAAAGGACCTGTGTTGTTTAAACCCACTAAGATCAGGATTGTTTATGAAATGAAAGTGTATATGCATCATGAATCATATAATGAAATAAAATAAAATATTTTGGCCATATTTAAAGGCAGGGATGTAGTGTTCAATTCAGCTCCTGTAGCTTACTCCCTGTTCCATTCCACTAACTGTTTTCTACAGTGTTCTCTCCCTTTGTGGAATGGGTTCTTAATATCTTCTCCAAATGGAAATTACAGCTATGTGCCTAAGTTATGTGTAGTGACAATACTGCAAGTAAGGCAGGACTCTTACTTCCTGATGCATATTACATACCAGGTCTGGAGTGGGGGTCAAAATAGGCCCTGGCATTCCAATTACAGAGAGGCCCAAACAACCCCCCACCAGCCCACTAAATAGTGGCCTGAACCCACAGATTGCCAGTCTGGGCCTGCTAATTTCAATGAGAAAAGATTCAGATGATGATTTTCCATGCCGGAAAACATTTTTTTAAAATCAGTACTAGTTTTCTGTTTTTAAAGATATCTGCTAAACAATTTTAACTTTTGTCTCTCTGAGGGTTTAAGCTAGTGTTGTACTGAAGTCATTTGAGCTCACCAGGAACCAAGGTTGAAGACCAAGCCTGGCCTGCACCAACTGCTGCAGTTTTCCCCCTAAATGGTACACATTTCAGCCCCACTCCTTCTTGCGCACCACTCCCCATGACTATTACCCCTGCTACTGCAAACTTTGGCCAAGGCCCTTACTCCAATGGCCTGGCAGCAGGTATCAGGCAGACATACAGTGGGACCAGCCCAAGGCCAAGCAGGACCGGGGTCCACCAGGATTATTCATGGTATCCCAGTGTGCCATTCCTACCGTGTTTGCTGAACAGTACTCTCTAACATAGGGAAGTCTAGCACCTTATGCTCATTGGTGCTCCCAGATTGTGCAGCATCCAAGGGGATTCCGCATGCAGCCCCAAGCCCATCCCTCATAAATACATTGTTGCAAATAATGGTAGTACTGTATTTATGGAAAATACACAGGTCTTTGCACTATATTATGGAGCGTTATGACCGTTGCTTAAGAGCTTATCCCACAGAGTAGGATGCAAATTGCGAAACAACATGGCATGGTACTATGCAAGAATTTCAGACACTTAGGGGCAAATTTACTAATATTCACCTAAAATCTCTCAAATTCCTTTGAAATTCGATAAGCATTAGACTATCGAATGCTTATTGACTAGTTCTAGGCTATTTTTTTTCTTCGATATTCGATTTCTTGATGAAATCGTACAATCGAATACCGATCGTTCGATTTCACGAAAAAACTGTACTTTTTCCTACGATCCTCCAAAAAATTCATACGATTCAAACGATCGAGGTGTTCGATCGTATGAATGGTATACGATTCCCATAGGCTTCTATTGGTATTCGGTAGTTTCAATCTGGCAAAGTAGGCATTTAAATACATTTTTAAGTTAAAGACCTTCGATCATCGAATGGTCCAATATCCGATCATTCGATCCATTCGATCATTCAAATTTTTGGTAATAGATGATCAAAGTGGCCAAATTTGCATATTCGATCCTCTGAAAATTGTACGATCGGTATTAGATCTAATACGATCGAACTTCGATCTCTTCACGTGAATTTTGTAAACCTGCCCCATAGCCTTTGTTTCCCTAAGGTTTGCTGCACTCTGGAAGTGCCAGAGGATAAGTTTATTGCCAAGGTGCAGAGCATATTACTCCAGGATGGAGGGGTTTCCTGTACTTCACATGGCTCTCTAGCAACTTGTGCCCATTGATGCTGCCATCTTGTGCTTCTTAAACATACACATTCAAGGCTATGCCAACATGCTGCTCCCAACTCACCCTTTGTGAATACAGTTCTGGTGAATGCATGCTATATTCATGAAAAATTCAGGGTACAGACAGGGTGCAAAGTACACAAAACATGGTGATTTGCAAGAATTTCCATCATAAAACAGGACAGGACAAAAATTAGCATTGTTAAAATTTAATAAATTTTACCCAAATATCTGGGATGCTCAAACTAGATTTAATACTAGTGTTATTTATGTCAGCAGAAAAGAAGAAATGAAAACATGAAGAAGTCATTGTTTTCCTACACTTTCAGTGTCCAGAATCCTACAGACAGATGTTTAGTAACTGACTGCCATAAATTGTCTCTACAGGCAATTAAATGATCTTCAATGTCATAAACAGAACACAGTTTCTCAGTCTATTTACAGCACTTAAATATGTAACTCAATTTATTACAATCATTTCCTTGCACAATTGCAAAAGTAAGAAATGTTACCGGCACCAATGAGCTTGTTTCTAAAAGAACATCAGGGACGAGCAAATGTAACAGGAACCCGAGAGCCAAGTGCAGGGCCTAATTGCTACCAAACGCATGGAGACTGTAACTTGATTCGTATGAGAATTGCACACATTATGTCAGTGGAAAAATATGTTCACGTCAAACAGTGCCTCCCAAATCTTTCTGGATATTTACTGATGTGATGCAGGCCTGAAAAAACGTCAAACAGATCAGGAGAGATCAAGTTCAGCAGAATACCCAATATTTTAATGACAACATTTCCCAGCTGGTGGGTATCAAGCACCCAAACCACTGCTTTGGAAAGGCCATTGCTTATAATGATGCTGATTAGATTTAAACACTTCCAGCCTAGTACAGTTCCGCATCTCTTTACCCACAGATAAAATCCTGGTGCTTCATGCCAAAAACACTCACAACATTTCATCAAAAACAAACCAGCAGATCACAAAGACTTCACAATTATAAACACTAAGGGGCAAATTTACTATTATTCCCCATAATTAGCTATTCGACTATCGAATGCTTATCAAGTTGTTTTAGGCTATCATTTTGCTCGATATCCGATTTCGCAATGAATTTGTACGATCGGATACCGATCGTTCAATTTCACGAAGAAATTGTGAAATTTCCTTTGAGAGTCCGAAAAATTTGTATGATTCGAACGATTGAACGCTCCGATTGTACGAATCGTATTCGAGCAGGACTTAGCCTCAGAAGCCTAGGGGCAGCTTCCCATAGGCTTCTATTACAATTCGGTAGGTTCAATCTGGCTAAGTAGGCAGTCAAATAACTTTAAAATTTTGATTCCTTCGATCATCGAATGATCGAATTATCAATATATGATCATTCGATTTATTCGATATTCGATGATCGAAGAGGCCAAATTTTACTTTACGATTTCATGAAAAATTCGTACGATCGTTGTTAGATTGAATCCGATCGAACTTTGATCATTTCACGTGAAATTCGTTAATCGGCCCCATAATATATATAACATTTATGCTCAAAGTCAACCAATTATAGTAAAGTATAGTCCTTAGAAACTAGAGTATGGTTTACCTGTTTTGGTACGAAAATGTTTTTTTCCCCCCGTTTATTCTCCATTATTTAAACCACTGGAAAAGTTTTCTTGAAAGTCTACAGTCCCTTTGTAGAACAAGAACAACAAACAAATGTGTTTATTTAACATTAAAAAAATTTGATATACAGGGATTTTGTACTGGTTATTACATTAGTCAGAGGTGATAACTTTCAACAAAAAGTTGAACAAAGTTTTTATCAACTAGAGATTGATTTTTAACTCTATGTTCATATTCAGGGTCACCTTTATCTCCATCATATGTCAAATCTATAGACATTCACCACTTGGTATCTACAGATAAAATTCTAACAGTGTAGTAGACTTGGTTATGATATTACTCTAAGCCCATTGGTTTAAGGAATGCATTTATAGAGACAAACTGCTACAGTTATTATTTACTCTTATTACAATTTTACAATTTAGGAATAGAGTAATGCAAATGAACAATTTATAAAAACAAAATGCTAGCAAATGCTATCAAAGAAAACAAAGCAAAACATAGAGAATGACAGGTAGCAACTAAAATAATGAAGTATAAAAAGGAAATAGAACTGAAAGAATGAATGATGGAAGGTAAATAATACAAATAAAAGCTAAATGATGTTATGTTATGATTAAAGAATGTTGTAAGAAAAAAAGAAGGGATGAGAAAGAAAATGTGTGGACTAAAAGGGGAAAAGGAAGTACAGTAGATTGGCAAAGAAAATTAAAGAAGGAGAATGAAATACATAATAAATTGATATAAATCAAAACTGAGAAGGAATGGAATTAAGTAGGAAGAAGTTGTGGGGTTAGGAAAAAACAGATACAAGCCATCGGCAGATTACCATATAAATGAGTTGATGATGGGATTTTCAAAAACCTGCCTGATCATCATCTGCCCAATTTTTAGACAGATATTGGTGGGGTATGCCTATACATGTCCGATATGCAGACTACAGTAAAATGTTAAATCTTCGTAAATCTTGAGCTTGTCTTGTATTGCTTAATATATTTTAACATAACAAAGGCAGTCAGTGAAAGTTCAAATGAATCGTCTAAGGTTAATGTGGGACTAATAACACAATTTATAGTTGTAATTATAAGGAAGACAAATTGAAGTATCAGACCATGCAAACAAGCGATACTTATTGAGAATACAATGTATCCTATGAATCATTTGCTTGTAAATGCAATATTTGCTTTTAATTAAGGAACATCACCTTCCAGGGCCCCCGACAAATAAACATTTGTCAACTTGCTTCCACCATCTTCTTCATATTAATGTGGTGGCATAGTTTGGGTAGTCTTAACCAGGCCCCTTCTCCATCAAGTCTTCCTGCAGGTACAGGGTTACCTCCCTGTATAATTACACCACAGCAAGGAAGAGGGCTTCATTTTATTGAGTGTTATGTAATTTGTCCTGGTCTGGCAATTGATACAGCAATAAGAAAAATGTGTACAATAAGATCTTATAATGATGAGCCTTGATGAGCTTGATGAGCCTTGCCCACATTACTGCATAATTTAATTACATCCTAAAGTACTCCAGAGTCATCAGGCATCGTGCGCTATGACAACACATAAAACAGCAAAATGACTAAATGAGTGAAAGTGGACAATGAAGAAAAGGCAGAGTTGTATAAAGTAAAACAGCAAAGCTACATCAGGAAGCATGGCAATAGCTGCAAGGTGTATCTCACTAACACGAATGGAAGGAGGCCTTACAGAAAAGATCCCACATTAACAGCTTCAAAAATGATCACAAAGCTAAATATAGATCACACAAAATGTATATTTATAGATTGGCTCCAATTCTAAAATGATTTAATACTATGAAACTACTTAGTAACACACTGGATGGTGTAATGAGAGCAAAGCAGGGACGTTGTTCCACTGAAAAGATGTCTGTTACTAAGTAGTTTCATAGTATAAAATCATTTTAGAACTGGATCTGTTCCATAAATATTCATCTTGTGTGATGTACATTTAGCTCTGTGGTCATTTTTTGGCTAATTTTCTATGTTTCCTCCAGATGGACAGGGCTGCATTTAAAGAAAACAAAAGGAAAGCTTCAACATTCACCAGTTGTTGTCAAACTTTTTCCCCAAAAGCCCCCTTGAAGGTCCACCCTTTCATTAGGGGTCCCCTTAGCTCATAACTAGGTTACAGATACAGAAAAACATGAGTGTATCACTCATTCAGCCATAATTTCAGGGCCAGATTGGACTAATAAGATCACATAATAAGATATCTGGCCCTTGCAAGACGGTTCAATTCCCATCAGCATTTTCCACAATAGGTGTATATCACACCTTTAAGATTTTTTTCTGTCTCCATTTTTATAGTTAGGTGAGTGGACTTTCTCTGGATGTAATACCTTTTCACCCAACTTCAAGTTGAATATTCTAGCAATTTAGAGGCACTAACACGCTAACTGGACTTCAAGCTGTGCCCCAGTGCTCCAGGTCCACAAACTGGCCACAACACAGATGACCTACACTGGATATTCTCAAGCTAGTTTTTACGTTATATTGGAGATTTATGGCCTTTCAAGATCCAATTGCTCAAAGCATGGTCTCTGTGTTGCCTCAGAGATCACCTGACCAGAAATACTACAATTCTAACTGTAATAGTAAGACATGTGGAAGCAAAAGACAGAACTCTGTCTGTTAATTGGCTTGTGTGATCTAACATGTATGGTTTGTTTAGTTTGTTTGTGTGCACCGTGAATCCTAGGATCCCAGGGGGTAGCCCTTAGTTCTTAAAATGGCAATTTTCTATTTAGCATTACCCGAATGGCAAATTCTACTAGAAAAGTGTATTATTATGAAAATGTTTTATGTACATGAAGCAGGGCTTTAAATATGAGCTGTTTTATACAAAAACTTTTTATAGAGACCTACATTGTGTGGGGGGGGGGGTATAGTTTTCCTTTAAATCAATGCACCAAGCCCCATCTATGCAGACTCTGGCTAAGGATGTTAGGAACTGTAGTACTTAACAACCACATGTTTGACATTTCTTGAACAGACTCCATACGGGACAAGGGGTTTCATCGTGTGACTCTCTGGTGACTTCTCATCTAATTTCCCTCCTCTGCTTCAGAGTTATCTAAGGATTCAGGGAACTGTGGTTCAGCAGTAGTATATATAATACCTAGGGGCAGATTTACAAAATTCATGTGAATAATTCGAAGTTCGATCGAATTTAATTTAAATTCGAATCTTCGAATAGGCAAATTCGACCATCGAATATTCGGATTCGAATAAAATTTTATTTGAATATTCGATGGTCGAATACTTCCCCCAATTTTTATTCGACCACCTACTTACCAGGATCAAGCTACCGAATTGGGAATCATCAGTTTAGATCGAATAAAAAAAATTAGATCGATCGATTAAAATCGATCAATCAAATTTTTTATATCCGATCGTTTGATTGATCGAATTGCGGTAAAATCCTTCGAATTCGATAGTCGAATTCGAAGGATTTTACTTCCCCACTAGTCCCATGGTTGAATTTCGAATTTTTTTTAAATTCGAAATTCAACCATTAGTAAATCTGCCGCCTAGTGCTCAGTGTTAAGGAGCCTTTTTTGCATGCTTTTTGGGGTTCTTAGCAGGGCTGATGTAAGGCCTTGGTGGGCCCTGGGCAAAGAGCTAACTAGTGGGCCCCACAGAACCCTGGTGTTTTCAAATCCGGTCCCGCCTCCCCTCCCTCCCTGTGTTTCCTCCCTCCATCTTCCTCCCTGTGTGCGCCCCCTCCCTCCCTCCATCTTCCGCCTTCCCTGTTCCCTTCCTTCCGTCTCCTGCCCTGTGTGTGTCCCCTTCCTCCATCTTCCACTCTCCTGTTCCCCTCCTTCCGTCTTCCACACTGTGTTTGTCTCCTCCCTCTGTCTCCCTCCCTGCATCCCGCCCCCCGGCACAGTGGGCCCTGGGCAGACGCCCCATCGTTTGTATTGTTAAAGCTGCTCTGGTTCTTAGCACTCCACCTCAAGCCCTTACTTGTCAAATTACAAACCGGTTGCCTCAGGGGTCAATCAGTGAGGCTACTTAAGTGCTGGGGCTAATGATGAAGTGAAAAGTCTCCATGCATACATGTCAATGAGAAGAGGGATTCTGGCATGCCCTGGGCAATGTATCAGTATGAACAGAAACATACAGCTTGGCAGATGTTGTGCATTGTTATTGGCCCTGCTGAATAGAGAGATTTAGATGGATGAAGGGAACTTTGCTACGGACCTATTGTACCTTATTTGTGCTTTCCTGGAAATGACAAAACCCACGAGACTGTACACCCAGATGTCAGCTCCTAATTAGGCAGAATGCATTGCCGGGCATGAATGCATTGAACTGTGCAGGTGTCACTTAATGGTGTGTAATGCTAAATGATGCAATACCCCAACACAACACACTCTATTCCCTTTGTGTAATTTCACCTGAATTTTCCTAATTTTTATCTGACCTTTGCAGAAAAATGTGAATATTGTGTGTTTCTGATTTACCAATGCTTCCAAAGTCTCTATGGTCATGGACTAGTGTAATAATAATAATGTATATATAGGTACTGATATGTTTGAATTATTCACCTACTGTATGTAAAACATATACTGTCATATATTACCTCCTAATTAACTTGTTTTATATTTTTGTAAAATATATTAATTTATTTACAGTATTTACAGTATGTATCCTAATGGTTTTGTTGGCTCTGCCTTAGATAAGTGTTCTTATTTCTACTTCTTTGATTTGCACCTAGTCTTAAAAATTGATTCTCACTTCGTAGGTGTGGACTCCAGTTGGGGAAAAAGATGCCCCACAATTTACACTGGGAGTGAGGTTCTTGTGCCATTTGACACACGTGCATAATAAGCAAGTCTCCCATCACTATGTGCATGCCTGTGATGTAGGGACAGTTGACACCTCACCGACAATCTGGGTCACACACATGGGAATAATGATCAAGCTGGGACACTTGCTTATTATGTGCATGTATGTGCCCCCACATGCCCACCTGCTTTAGGAAATTCCCAACTCAGTGCAGGTAGCTTAGTGCTAACATAAATGAGCCCAACAGAGAACAATACTTCTTTTACTAAATGGTCATGGTTATAACAATATTATTGAGCTCTTAGCATCCAGTTAAAATAACTGTATCTTACAGAGCAACATATATGAGAATAAGAAGATTTTTTGTTGTACATAAGATTATTGTGCACAGTGCCGGTTCTGCCAACAAGATTCATTTAGAGGGAGAGACATTTCAAGGGACAGAGAGCATATTATTGGAAATTAAAGACAGCTGGCAATTATGATATAGAATCCCTGCCATAAATCAAGATAAGGCTGCTGTTTTGGGCTAGAAAGGAAGTACAGAAAGTCAGATGAGTGACAGGAAATAGACTGCTGAGCACCAGCAATAAAAAATGACTTCTTCAGAACAAAAGTAAAACTTTTTTAAAAACCATGATTCTTTAGGAGATATTACAAGTTAGAGGAAACATTATTTTTATTACGACAGTGTTCCTTTAAATTTGTTTTATATTCACTTGTTTTCTTTTAAATAGAAGGTAAGGTTAAGGTTAGCCAGACAACTCTGTCATCCTTCTCTCCCCTATGGCAACAAACACAAAATTATTTTTCTATAGTATGTCCCATGAATATACTTAGGGCATGTACAGACACAAGCCTTTTGGTGGGGCAACACAAGATCTGCACTCTAATAATGTAATGCAGACGTTCTGCAACATAAATGCAGGTATCTGTGTCAGCAGGTACCTGCCTTGCAGTAACCGTTATTGGCATACCACAAAGGAATAACAATTGGGGTTGAAAATCTGGCACAGCTTGGAGCCTGGGAGTGCAGGGGGCTGATTGTAGCACTGAGCAGCTTTTCAACATACTGTAATTTTATGAAGATCTTCCCAGAATTTGTTATCCCTTGCTACTGTAATAACAACGGGGAAGGTAGCCTCTAGGAAGGGACTATGGCTATGGGACAGCAAGTATAGTAGAGAGAAATTGTTCCTATAATAGCAGTGGGGAGAACAGTCTCTGGGAAGGGACTGTGGCTGTGGGATAGCAGGTATAATAGGGAGAGATTGTGCCTATTGTTATAGTAGGGAGAGATAGTGCCTATAGTTGCAGTGGGAATAATAGCCTCTGGGAAGGGACTGTGGATGTGAGGACAGCAGGTATAGTAGGGAGATATGGTGCCTATAGTAACAGTGGGGATAATCGTCTCTGGAAAGGCACTGTGGCTGTGGGATAGCAGATATAGTAGGGACTAAAGCTGGCCATAGATGCAAAGATCTGCTTGCTTGGCAACCTCACTAAACGAGCGGATCTTTCCCCTATATGCCACTAACGGCAGAGCTATATCAGGGATAATCCAAACATTCAGCCCTATGGCCAAAAGATCTGATTGCAAAAAGGGCAATGGGCTAAAATCAAACCTTCCTGATCGATATTGTGGCCAGATATCAATCGTGAAGACCCATCGGAAGCCCCCATACACGGGCAACGACCAATATCGACAGCTTTATCTGCCTGTCTATGGCCATCTTAATAAATTATCTAATCTGCCATATCAGACCTATTTTGCATATTGCTTTGTGAAAATTATTATTATTATTATTAATAATAATAATAATAATAATAATAATATGTATTTATATAGCACCAACATATTATTATCCTTTAGTTTGTGATATTAATTTATGTTATTGTTTGGAAATTGCCAAATTAGCAGCAATAATATCATTGGAAATGTCAATATCTTAAATCCTTGCAGCAGAATATAGGTTAGATCAGTGATCCCCAACCAGTGGCTCGTGATTAACATGTTGCTCACCAGCCCTTGGATGTTACCCTCAGTGGCCTCAAAGCAGGCGCTTATTTTTGAACCTAGTACCTTCTTCAGTTGTGGGTCTGTTTCAGAAACTTGCAGCTTCACAGCATCTCTATAGATGCACCAATCATTGAACAAATCAGGAAAATGGACAAATTAAAATATATTCTGACATAGCAGGGGTCAGTTCCTGTGGAGAGCCACATGTAATTGACCCCAGTAATTAGGCTCCCCGTGCAACTAGGGATGCCACTTGGCCTATATTTTACCAGCCTGGCCGGTATTTTTGATGGTTGCTCCCCAATGTTATTAATAGGAAAAAAAGATAAATATACAGGAAGGCCATTATTTTTTTCAGGAAAAGGTGGCAACCCTACATGCAACTGACAGCAGTTTTGTTAGCATATATTTTAATCTGGCAGTTACCCGTACAAGCTCACAATTTAAAGAATAAATAGAGTGAGAGAAGACATCACAGTCAGATACTGACTCAAAGAATAAAAGCATATATGTCAAGAGCTGGCAAACACAGTGGCATTAAGCACACTTGCACAATATGGAATGCAGACACACTGGTATAGTTACAACAAGAGGCATCTATATATAAATATTCTATAATACATCAAGTCACACAGACTAAAATGAGGGTGTTCTAATAATAGATTGTGCCGGTTATACAAGAAAAATAAATTGTCTTGCTGCAGATATACCACTATAAGGACCAGTATCGTCTTTTTTAAGACTTTTTGAAATCAAGTGATTTAGAAGAAAAGCTTCCGGGAATAAGGCAACAACTTTGCACAGATGGCTGCCTTAAGGGGGTACTGCATTAAAAATACAGTCCCTAAAAAAAAGTTACATTTGAGGTAAATTAACCAGAAGAGAACACTCCTGCTCATAAATGGATGCAAGAAAAACTTCTAGCGGGCCTATTTCATAGTCATTTCTTATTTATGAATGAAAACAAAAAGGCAAGAAAGAAAAATAGAGAGTGAAGGACAAATCATTTGCAGAATGGGCTTATGGTTCAAGGTTTTCTGGTGGATCCATGGTATCCCAGTCAAACAGTGCATTACTGGCATGCCTAAATAACCCAGCAATAGTTCACACATCATTTTCTGAACCGCTAAGTTTTGCATACCATGCTGCTTGGGCAGTGGAAATGGGTTCTAATTAGGGCATTTAATGGGCACAACACCAATAATGGGTAATATCCTGCCCTGTACGATTTTCTAAAGGTGCTCTGGTTTCCTCATATACATAAACATACTGCCAGCTTAATTGGCCCCTGATAACAGTGACCATAGTATGTGTGGATGTAATTGTAAGATCCTCTGGGTTATTGGATGATTTATAATTTTAGCAACATTCAGTTGGTAGGGTCCAAAGCATTACAAGTATGGTCGGCTCTATGCTTGGCTGTGGACATGCAGATAGCTGACTTTTTTTTTTTTTTTAAAGTAGCCCAAAGAACTATATAGAAAGCTATCATATGAATTGCAAGCATATTCACAATATAGACTGTAAGCCTTCAGACAATTCATGCCGCTTTCCGACCTATCTTGCTCACTAGTCATACTCGCATCTCTATGTTGCTGTCTCAGAAATGCAAACAGTAAAGAGGACTATGTTCATTAAACCTTAAGGAGGACTATGTAAACTGCTGTGGTCTCTGCAGTAAACAGATTCCTCTGTGACTGCCACAAGCCCTAGATTACAATGTACTCAACTTCCTCCCTTCTCACTTCCTTCATTAAACCCATCTCACTGAGCTGAGCTGCTTTGAAAACAGTGAGAAACCTCAATAGACAGAACAACAACTGTTACCTTTCTCATGGCGGTTAATAGGCAATAGCACAATCCAAATCCTGTATTGGGCATAAAGAGCAACATTTCTCTCTTTGGCTCCTTTGGGGGCTTGGGGGGAAATTGCACAATTCAGAGAGACTTGCAGGGAAAGACAGAAAGAGGAATTCTACGACTCAGCCCTTTTTGGAATGTGTGGGAGCACACAAATGCTCTGCAGACATTAAGGTCACTACCAGCAAAGGTCTTAGAATGAGGAGGGGTCTCTACAGCAATGTACAAAATACCCAGAAGGCCAATGTAGTGTAAAGAATGCTGTAATTTAACCAGTACATCCTCTATGATATTAAGAATAGGAAAGAAAATCGAAACTAATTATTTTAAAGAAATGTTCACAAATGTTCACATATAATGTGATTCATCAAAGGCCCAGTTATTGCCTATTTTTTATAAGGCCCTAGCTAATATTTGCTTAAAAAGGTCCCAGAAGTGAAGTATTAGCAAATACTACTATTATCCTGTATTTGTACAGCTCTATCATTTTTGGCAGCAAAGTTTGCCGTTATCGTTGATAACACTACTCACAGGGTCACAGTAAAAGGGAAGATTTCAGGGATCCTATGAATGAAAGCTTGTTTAGTACCAATGAAGCAGCCAGGCCCGGATTTGTGAAAGGCCACCTAGGCCAGGCCCGGGCCTAGGGCGCAGGATCTTAGGGGGCGGCATGCTGCCCAACCACACCCACATTTGTTCAGAAACACTGGGGATGCACAGGAGATATGATGGAGTAGGGAGGAACAGGGAATGAAGGATACCTCCATAGCAGCTCTATCTACCAGGCACATAACAACTCAGCCACACGTTCCTCCTAGGCTAAACACACCTCCCCCAGCTGATTGGTCAATATTTTACTCCACTGCAGATATAATTTTTTAAAAATTTGCCATGCACCAATCCCCATAGCTCCAGTCCCGATGACAGAAATTTGCCCGAATATAGGGGAAGGGACGGGGGCGATGAATGCCAGTGGGCCTAGGGGCGCCCACTATATAAATACGGCCCTGGAAGCAGCCATACACACAAGTAACCTTTGTGCCAAATGCTTTAGATTTTTTAACTAGCAGCCACCAAGGTAAAATCTGTTCATGTTCACCAGACATAAAGTGCATTTGATGAGCTACAGCTTGCCCAGATTTAATAACCCATTGCTAAACGTAGGGGTCCCAGACTGCTATGAAAGAGGTACTGCTTCCTGTGAAATGGATAAGCTTTTGACAGATCAGGACCCCACTGTTCTCTACAGCAATCTTGATGCTCTCTGTTACAATCGGTTACTATATTTGTAGCAAACTTTGCACCGTTTAATATGCATACCATAAATAAGTCATATACAGGATGATTCACTCAAAACTAAAAACTTTGAGAAAACACTTATACACAGCTTTCTGGGTTCCAGATATGGGAATTGCACCTAGTGATTGTTGGTGATGGTAATCAACCAACAACATAAGATTTATGTATGGATTCATACAACACTTTGCCCAGCTCTCAAGAAACAGAATCCCACAAGACTCTTGCCAGCTCCTTGTTCTATGTACTTACAAATGTAGCCTAAGGAGTGAATAATAATGACACCAGAAATGTAACTTTTTTTTACATCTACTGTATCATAACATTGCTTTTGTATGCTTTTTATAATTTTGTTATAAAAGTATTAGCCTGATGCTTTTACATTACCTGTCAGATCCCACATATTCGATGAGGGTGCTGCCTTATTTGTGTAGCAGTAGTTCATTAGCATTACAAACAGATTGGGAAGGGACAGTCAGGTTGGCAAAATAGCCCGGTTTAGAAACAATTTAAGCAACAATTTAATTTAAGTAACAATTACGTAAAAGCAGACTTATCTGTGAAACATGATCAACATGACCTATAGGTAACTTTAATGTCAGTATAAATTTTACGTTCCGCCTGTTGTAAAATCTACAATAAAAATACCTTTGTGGCAGTATCGCTATTCTTCTTGGATCATAAAGCTGAAACAGGATTATCACTCTCAGTAACGACAAGGGTGAATCAGGGACAGCGGAGTGACACAAGTATAACAAATACAATTTTAATGCAATCACAATAACATAATACACCAACGTACCATATTAGGGTGTGGGATTAATAGCTCATCAGCAGCAAATTATTATACTTCCATCTTTGATCTTTTATTTGGAATGCCATTTATTTAACTGTTGACACAGCCGTTTATAATGTGCTTTTTCCATACCATTGCCAGTCTGCATGAAATGCGCAGGTTTTGATGGCTTTATTATTGATTTACTTTTGTTTATTTTTCTCTCTGTTCCCACTCGACTAATTAAATCTTTTAAGGTGCAAGGACGGAGGAGAGGAGGCAGCGAATGCCTATGGTGCACTGCACTCAGTTTCTTTTCAATGCTCAGAAATTGTAAGACATTTCGTAGGAGTAAATTTTCAGATTTGATTGTTCATATTCTGTGCACAATAATAACACTGATATATATGGGATTAAACACTGTTCAATGGTTTATTTGAAGCCTAAAGACTAGTATCTACCCTAGCAACCTTATTGCAATAGAAGTTTCATTACAGCACAAAGTAGCTTATAGTAGAGATACTGAGTATTTTCTATGGATCATCCATGCCATATTGGAGCGTAACTTAAAAAATCCAGACACTGAAATGTTGCGGTTCACAGGGGGAGTTTCAGCTGATACATCAAAATTGCTCCCGCATTCCTAAAGACTTTACTCCAAGAGAAGCATTAAAGAGTTGGCAATGTAAGGACACATCCCAGGTGATGGGAGTCCTATTTGTTTTTAACTCAACTCAACTGACTCAAGGGTCAGAATGTCATCTCATTGATTAGTGTCTGCCAGCTGGAAAGTGAGTGGGATATGAAAGTGGGGAGGGAAAATAAAGAATGCAAGAGGAGTCATCATAAACAGCAATTTAACCCCCAAGAATGGGAACTATTCATAGATTTCAAAACAAATCTTTTATAAACATTTTATTTCTTCCCATTGTTGGTTTTATAATAGTTTTCTGTTCAAAAGAACTGATAATGGCTATAAATGAATTACAGACCAATGTAAAACTGGTGAAACCTCCTACTAAATGTTTTAGATTCCCTACCTGCCCAATATCCAACCGACTAAACCTGTCTTTTCACCTTAACTAAATGTAAAGGTAACGAATTGGCCATTCTAAATTAAATGTAAGCCCACTGGATGGAAATTATTTTAATGGTTTTTATGTTCACCCAATGTTTACCTTCCTAGGCAAGGGTCCTCGGGTGCTTATGCAAGAATATGGGCTTGCCTATAAGACAACATAGATTCCTAGTCATTTTGGCATTACGCTGCCTTCTGCCACTTCTGGTAATTTAGTGATACTTACTTGCTGGTATGAGACACATCTTGGGTTTTTGATACACCAACAATATAGCAACATAGCTAACTCCTGTCTCTTTGGAAGAACTGCCATATTGCTTTACTTGGCCTACAATTCTAAGTGTAAATATAAATACGTAGAGAATATTTTGTACAGACAATCATTTATGTCTTCAGTGGTATGCAATAAATGGAAGAGACCATTTACCTATAACTAGAACTTATTGTAACAACACCACTGCCAAAGAGCAGAGCAGGCATTTTCACATACACTTGGTCAAACATCCTTTTTCCTTGGAGCCATATAGAGATGACTGGCGGTGGAGATGAATCCAAATGGCCCCTTTTTATGGTATTTACCTAAATACCCTAAGCCTGTCAAATAATTAATGGTGCTAATTCAGACTTGTCAACGTGGCTTTTCCCAGGGGAGAGATGTGTAATGAGCACAAAGAAAGCTTTGAGAGCAGGAACAGGCTGCAGACCTGTTAGCCCAATCTCTGTATCAGCCAGCAGCAGACATCGAGGGATAAAAAGAGCTGCTTGGTCTTGTCTTTGGACTGTGCCATCAAGGGAGCTATTCTGCAGGAGAGAGCAATAAGCTCAAGGAAGTGTGGCATTGAGATAACTATGTTATTTCTGGAAATTGATCCCATACAAACAAACAAGCATCAGGCTGTTCCGTGGTATCAGAGCCAAATCCTACAAATGCCTTTTAAAAGAGATATTTTAAGAGATATATGTCCGAAAAACTGAACTCAGAGATTGTGCCCTACTTGAACCAGGATGCTAGAAATAGTATTTTAGAAAAGAGGTATATATTAATATACTAACTTTGTTGGGAGTTAGTCTATGCCAGCATGGGTAGTTAATACAAACACCATGCATATTGTGTCTATGTAAGAATCCAAACCAACCCAGACAATACAATTAAACCAAGAACTGCAGCACCACTAGTGCTAATCAATGAGCCATGTATATATATACATTGCATGAATGTCACTGATCAGTGTAGGAGAATATAGCAGCAATGTCAACTGTCATTTTTCCACACCTAGGTGACTTCCCTTCATAGGCATATGATAGTAACACATATTATAGCCTTCCAGGAAATCCCTCCGTGCCTATAAGAATGTATTGATTGCATCTAAGGCAGGATGTATGAAAATTCTCATGTGTGATGAGTCTGTCTCTCTCTCTCTCTCTCTCATACAGCTTACTTGACACTACAAAAGAATCTGTGTGTAGGGCTGAAAACTTTGCTGCCCATTGTGACGTCACTGATATCTAATCAATGCTTATCTAAGCTACTGTGACTTACTGTGCACTCATTATTGATGTTCCTGTAATTAGGATTTTGGCACCTTCCCTTTTGTAATAACTAGTTATAAACTGCACAGAGGTTTGAATGGACAGTGTTCCTAATTAGCATTTGTTCCTGTATTTGATATACCGAGTACCATCTCTTGTCATCAGTGTGAATGCATGACTGGTTAGAAGATTCCTCTAACTCAAAAGGTTCTGGGAGCGGGTAGAAATACGTTGAGTTTGGATGTTGCAACCACTGGAAAGCATGAACCCTTTTAGATTTGAGTTCTGATGATTTGGTGATGGTGTTTGTCAATCCTGATATCTACAGTGTGAGGAATGGGTTACTCTATATCTCAGTAAAAAAGCCCTCAAAGATATGGAATGTCTGGACTAGTGATGAGTCGAATCTATCCCGTTTATCCTGAAATTCGCAAATTGGCGGAAAATTCAGGAAACGAATTGCGGCACGTTTTTGATGCGCGCCGCGTTGTTTTTGGACGCGCGTCGCGTCATTTTTTTTGATGGCAGCGAATTTTCGGCAGGCGAATTTTCGCTGGCGTTTCACAAATTTATTCGCCCGCTGCGAATCGCGGGAATTCACGCCTGGTGAATAAATTCGCCCATCACTAGTCTGGACCTGCTGGCTGTCTTTAATAACAGTTGGCATGAGGTACTCACCTGAAGTACTGTATGTGCCTTCAACTGTTTGCTCAGTGTAAGTAAATATTAGACAAAGGGGGTATATTTATCAAAGAAAGAAATTGCCACAGTCCACTAGAGTGAAATTCCACCACTCTTTATTCATTTCTATGGGATCTTGAAAGGCGTATAAATCAAAGGGTGAACTTTCACTTTCAACTATTGAAATGGGTGATTGAATACTCTTTTAAAAATCCCATAGAAATGAATTGAGAGTGGAGGAATGTCACTCTAGCGGACTGTGGCAATCTCTAACTTCACTCTTTGATAAATATACCCCTTTGACTATACCTCACTTTATTATTTCATCAAAAAGGCTCTACACATTCATTTTCCCTTTATAGTTTAACTAAAGGAAAAAGTACAAGGCAAAATCATCTTGAATGTTCCTTTTGCTTTATTTTGAGAGTTACTGCAGTTTTGCTAGGTACAGGAATATCATTATGCATTCATTCCACTAGGGTAAACTAAAGGGGTGAAATATTTTGCTTACAGGTGGAAACTGAAAATTCAGAAAATAAATCAGGAAATTAATGATGAGCAATTAAAAGAATTTATCTCAGCAGGTTGAGTGCCTCTTAATAATCAGGCAATCCATTTGCTCTATTTTTTGAATTTTAAAAATGTACTGCTTTCCAAAAAAGAAATCTTCTAATTCTTTAGAAGTGCTCTCAGTGTATGAACCTTTTAGTGACTGGGTTGGAGAGAGCAAAGTCTGATGGAAATCTTTTAAATAACCTTTTAGCACACAAACACTATAATGTAGTATAATTAAATGCTCTACTGAGGTATAGTAACCATCAACAACCAATCAGATATTTGCATTCAAATTCTGCCTGCTTACTGGTTGCTACAGCATACTAGATCTGTAGCAAAATATGAACCTTTTGTTACATTACCACCAATAAGGGAAACATCATGTGTGCCATAGGCTTTGGAACCAATATAGCAACAAAGATTGTTCCATTTCTTATAAACTATACAAACCAATCATTGCTATGTACAGCAGTTGCTTTCTATGGGTTCTAATAATCCATACCAATGTAAAGCATTGCACAAGTTATTGGCACTATACAAATAAATGATGATAATGATACCGCTAAAGATTGCTATAGGAAGCAGGTAGTTTCTGTGGGTTACTAAACCTGGTGCACACATTGAAGTTTTAAAAGCAAAAACATCCCCTATATACGTATACACATGTTTATCAAAATGTATAAGCTTAAGCAATTCATATTATATATGCAATTATATATTTTATACTGCTTCCTATTATTAAGTAAAGTAAAATAAAATGCAGAGAAACAAATAGTAATGTAATTATAGCCCCAAAGGCCAGGGTATAAAATTTGTATTTTGGCCCACCATTCATCTCCCCTGCACCCATTCCCACCTCGCCATACCTAAAATTACATTACAGATCCATAAAGGGTCTTTGTGAGCTTTGTTCTGTAATTCTCCTCCTTAAACAAGATTGTAACATGGCTTTTCTGCTAGAAGCATTTTTATTGGCAAAACATCAAGGCCCCATAATTGAAGAATCAAGTTTCTCTGTGCTAATCATTCCAATATATTGTGCTGAATCATTATGGAAGATGACAATTTTGGAAGCAGACCAGCCAGTCCCCATTCTGCTTCATGGGTTATACAGCTATATCATGAGTAGTGATGGCCGAATCTCCCGAGATTCGCTTCGCCGAAAAATTTGTGAATTGCCAGAGAAATTCGAGAATTGGCGAAAAATTCGCGAAACGAGTTGCGGGACGCTTTTGACGCTCGTCGCGTCGTTTCTGACGTGCGTCGCGCCTCAAAAACTACGCTCAACTCGTTTTTCTTCGCTAAGCGAAATTTCGCTGGTGATTCGAGAATTTATTCGCCAGCGGCGAATCGCGGGAATTCGTCGCGAATTCGCCCCTGGCGAATAAATTCGCCCATCACTAATCATGAGAGGTTCCGTTGTGACCTTCAAATTCTATGGGGCAGATTTAATAAAGGTCAGTTTTATTCTTGTTAAAATCTAAGCAAAAATTGATTGCATTTTCAGTGGGAAAATTTGTTATCCAAACTACCAAAATAAACCTCCAGACCTCAGGTCCCAATAATAGATAATTTTTATCTTTCCTTTCCTTGTTTTCTTTGTTGAAAACAAGTTACTTGTTGATTTCACTTGGCATATTTTCTGAACACTGTTAGGGTACTGTCTAAAAGGAGCACAGAACAATAAACAAAAAATAAATGATGTTGAAGCATATTTCCTTGAGGACCAAATCCAGCATTGTTACTAGTGATGGGCGAAACGGGCGCGTTTCGCTTCGCCGATTCGCGAAACGTTTCCGACGCGTCGCGTCATTTTTGGCGCACGTCGCGTCAAAAACGACGCGCGACTCGTTTCTGCGCGGCGAATTTTTTTTGGCGAATTTTTTTGGCAGTTTCGCGAATTTATTCGCCAGCGGCGAATCGCGGGAATTCGCCGCGAATTCGCCCCTGGCGAATAAATTCGCCCATCACTAATTGTTACTGGAGAAGAGACGTTTAAGGTGTGATATGATAACTATGTATAAATATATAAGGGGATCATATAATAATCTCTCTAATGTTTTATTCACCAGTAGGTCTTTCCAGCTGACACAAGGTCACCCATTCCGTTTAGAAGAAAAGAGGTTCCGCCTAAATATTCGGAAGAGGTTTTTTACAGTGAGAGCTGTGAAGATGTGGAATTCTCTCCCTGAATCATTTGTACAGGCTGATACATTAGATAGCAAGGGGTTGGATGACTTTTTAGCAAGTGAGAGAATACAGGGTTATGGAAGATAGCTCATAGTATAAGTTGATCCAAGGACTAGTCCGATTGCCATTTTCCCCCCTCTGAGGCAAATTGGAGAGGCTTCAGATTGGGTTTTTTGCCTTCCTCTGGATCAACTAGCAGTTAGGCAGATTTTGGCTCCTGGCCAACCAGAGCTTTCCCAGTGGAGGACCCGATCAACTTCCACCTGGCTGGAAATCGCTGTCCCAGAAACCAGGTGGCAATGGGTGAATGGGTGGCATGTGGCCACCAACCCTATTACTCAGCACCTCTGTGGGGGGCAGGGATTATTCAAGGTGGGTGTTTTCATTCTCCTTTATATTTCTAACTCTAACATAATCCCCTTGACACTATGGGGCAGAACTTTGGGGTGAAATTTGACCCTCTAAGTATTTTTAAAGGGCTTTTTCAATCGAAAATGGACCTGTTTCGATCAAATAAGTCCATTTTCCATCAAATAAAAAATAGTTTGAATCGTTCGATTTGATCGAACAATTTCCGCAAAATCCTTCGAATTCTTGGAACTTAGAACATTTTAAGGACAGGTTCTATGAGGTCTCCCATAGGGTAAAATGCCAAAATTTGGCAGCTTTAAGCTGGCGAATAGTCAAAGTCGAAGGATTTTTAAAGTGCCAGTACTTCAAAATTTGAAAATTCGAATTTTAAATTTTTTTCAGTTCGAATCGAATTTTGGGCTATTTGATAGTTGAGAACAGAATAAAGTAAAAAAAAAGACTAACCTAAACTCACAATTCACTAGCATACAGCTTGTTTTCCCCTAACCCCCCTATTATGGTTCCCAAATATATGCTACTGATCTTACATGGGCTAACTCTTTGCAGATAGTTTGTATAATATTAACTGGATTGGACAGCAGTCTGTTTCAGTCTTTTTATGATGAATTCACTGAGCTCCGCCATTCCAGTATTGCTCCTAACCATTTTTTAAGTGTGTTTATTATGCCCATTTATTACATTATAAAGCACAAAGGAAAAATCTGCTGGAATCATCCCATAAATATCTTGCATATACCAACGTATTAGGTAAGGTGTAATTCCTTGCTGAGTATCAGCAACATGGTCTGAATGAAGGAGGGGACCTTTGGACAGGAAGTAAAATATCAGGAAGTAATCAAGGTCACAAGGGACTTGTACGCCAGAGTGTGCCAAAGAGTTTAGGAATGGGGGAAGGTGGCGATGCCCATGTATTCAATGAAGGGTGTTGTTGTTTCATAGAAAATTAATCTTCATGCCCCAGGGGCTCATATAAACATTTATTTTGTAACGGTATTGGAAACCCTATGCGAAATGGAAACAAGAGACCAGCATCAATTACATAATGATATTCAGATGGTTCTGCACTCAAGGGAAGGGTTGTTCTGACCTTTAATGCTTTAACGGATACATGTTATTTTCCCTTGCATGTCTTCCTAAGTACAGTTCTAACATGTCTACAAGGCAGAAACCATTAAAGGTAATGGTTCACATTTTAAACATAGTATTATTTTACATTTAACACCAACATTTTGCAACAAAACCTGAGCGCCTAGCTATTTGTGGGCATATGGGCAGATTTATTATGTGATATAAAAAAACAATAATAATTTGCAACACATCAATGTAAAAACATCATTTTTTTTGTATGCACTTTTTCTTTCAGCAACTTCCTCCGGAACTTACTTACAAAATTCATATGGATAGTGTCTTCTCTATCCTTTCAAGTAGATTTCATGTTCAGATGTCTTTCTAGGCTACAGTGGCGTATTTTTATGTTTGTTCTGCATCCCCCAAAAAACATTTTTGATTCTGTCAAGTGCAAAGGTGAGACACAATGATACATTGTATATCATATACTATATTATTTGGAAGGGCATAAGATTAGATTGGAGACATATATTTAACGAAGCATATGTTTCAGAAAATAAATGCCACAAGAGAAATGTCCAAGTTTTGGGCCCTGGAGGCGAGCCAAAGAGAGCAACTTTACCTTTTAAATGAAATTCAACCATCCGGAAAATACCTAGGAAACCAAGAAGCTTTGAACCATAGTAAGAGGTTATGCTCTTAATGGGGTGAGATGGGACTGAGACAAGGCTCTACTTTCATAAAAAGTAACCCCCCCCATCCCAATAAAGTTTGACAGGAGTAAAATGCTGAGTGCTCATGTTTTCATTATACTACAAGGTTTTACACATCTGATTGTCTACTCTTTTTTCACCACATTACAGGGCCAAGACCCTATTAGTAACTTTTTTTTAATAGAATGCACTATTAGTAACTTTTTTAAATATTTTAATACAGTGTATTTTGTATTTGTACTCATTATTAGCTTGTTAAAACTTAGATTTGATTCAAGACAGACTAACATAGCTGTATTTTGTATTGTGTTTAAAATATGTACATACTCATTTGCATTTGTGTCCTTTTTGGACATATCATTCCTAATAAATGTGTAAGTGGTGCCACCTAAAGAGAAATATGATAGGAACTAAAAGTTTCAAGGTAATTTTTCATGGGGATTGATAAGTTGGATAACCACATTGGTTGTTTGTTTTGTAACATCCATGAATGGTGTATAATTGTAGAGTGATCTTATCTAAGATCCAGCTCTCTACCCCAGAAAAAGATATTGACAAGTGTATTGTCAGAGCACATCTGCAGAATGCTTGAGGGGCTTTAGTGGCTTTACGGTAATTAGGAGTGGGCAAAAGTGATATGACCTACAACAAAAAAGGTTAATGAGATAGTAACTTAGAGTAAAAAAGAAGAGTGTGGCACTGTAGGTGGTAAGGTAATAAATATTTATATATTATACCTATATTATATTTGCCTGGGAGGAGGCATTTGCCATAGATGAAATAGAATATTACCATCTGAAACCAAACCACATTATTCAACTTGACCTTTAGTAGTATTAGTTAAGTTGGGGGGGGGAGTAGGAGATGTAGGGAACCAGTAAGGTTTAGTGGTGCCAGTTAAAATTGGGGAGAATGATACAACAAACCCAACTCAAAACAGCAAACTTTGAATGTTTCATTTAGTATTATAATATCTTGGTCTAGAAAACAGCATTGACAGAGTAGTGTTAGGTTGTAGAGTCTTTATGGTTCAGTATGCTTACAACACATTTCAGTGCTTGTTAAGTAGCCTACAGTGGTCAACAAACAGCAGTGATACCACTGAGCCGCAATACCTTCCACATTGTCATATTTAATAAATGATTGATTCCAGGGTGCAATCTACCCAGGTGGCATGTGCTAGCCATTGTCGAAATGTTTTAAACTGCTTATTATGTTTATATAAGATTATACAAGCACATTTTCCACTTACAGATATACAATATAATTTTGATTTGCTACCTATATTTCTAGATAAAAATATCTTGGTCCTTTGTATCAGCACACACACATACAGTACACACACACACAATATAAATTGTGGTTTTGTTATTGACGCTTCTGGTGGAAGAGTTGGCAACTAGAATATTAATAGAATATTATATGGTCATGTGAATAGGATCAAGCATAAATCTTCAAATATATAATTACATGATAGCAGTATTTGTTTTTACTGCAATATGAAGTATAGTTATTGGAATAATAAAAAATCAATCCATGTAGTGACAGAATACCATAATGTTTAGCTGCTTAAAGTTGAATTTTGTATTTTAAATATTCTTTTCACATAGCCTAATGCTTCTAAACGTTCCTTCTTTCTTTTCTTGAACAAAAAAAACTCATCCTGCAGGCTAAATGCTATTAATTCTACTACTACCATGCAATTAATTATCCAGGAATCGAAGAGCACACATTTATCTTAGTATCCTAGTGATAAATCAAGTGTTTGCTTAGCACTGCTGGGTGAATTCGGGGACTAGTATTAGCAGGACAATATTACTGATTTGCACACTGGCTTTTTTCTTCAGAATTAAAGCAAATTGTCTATGTCCCCTGTAGCAACCAAGCCTTCAAACTTTTCTAATTATTTCCCCACACATACACAGTCTCTTAAGGAGTCTTAATAAATAATAAATACATTTTGATCCTCTTAACAGTATATAGAGACATGAAACTTATGCTGGGCTAAGTCTTCCTCACACACAGCACTTATTCTAGAACTGTAAACGTAGACCCATAAAAAACAATAATTGTAAAAAAAAAAAACTAAACTTAGAAATTTTTTTGCACAAGTGGGTGGCCCTCACTTTGTATTAACAAAAGCCATACCTCATGGAAAAACAGTTTGTGCACCAATGACCTTCTGAACAATCATCTCCTGGTTCTAATATCTGAAGTCTGAAATGTATACGTTTGCATTAATTACAGATGCAAAAACAAGTTCTAAATAGCCCAGGGTTTGATCATGTGAGCCTACATCACTGTTTCCCATAATGTGAGAGTGGCCTCCTAGTGGAGCTTAAAGTATCAGATAAGGAGGTTGAGCTTGAGGGCTTGAGGATTTGCTCTACTTTTTTGTTTTTCTAGACCAGGAATCCCAAACCTTTTTTTTTTATCCATGAGCCATATTCCAGATAAAATCTTGACCTAGAAAAGGAAACTTCCATACATTCAGTAAAAAATGCCAGTGGTAAAAGTATTAATATCATCACCTGGAAATGAAGAATACATTGATAACATAATTTATGGAAAGCATCAGCTCGCACTCTCCCTAGCTGGATCCACAGGCAGTTTTTCATGAAGGATGAAAAGTGAAGCCTTCTGAAATCAGAAGGTATTTGCTTGTCTCATGCCATACATATAGCACTGCCTAGATATAAAAAATTAGAGTTTTTTTCTCCCATAATGCATCATGGGCAGAGACATGTAAATCACTCCTTTATGTCCTTGTGGCCAACTATAAAGGATACAGCACTAATGTAACATAAAAGAGCTACAGGTACTAATATAAAGGAGCTATGAAAACATATTTTTAATGAAAGCATGGTGAAACCCTCCATATTCACCTCTACTTTCTGCACATTTTATACAAAAAAAAAACTGCAAATACTGAAAAAAGTTTTCCCATCACAGTTTGTGTGATTACAGAATCAATCTAGCAAAACTTCCTTAAATTAAAGATTTTAGATGATTACCATTCCTCTCTGCAGAACAGCAGCCAAGACATAATGCAATCAGAGAAATACAAGCAGTTCTCACAGCTGCAGAGGGAACGCGGCAATTATAATGCTGAGACACTTGATAATAATAAGGGTACGTGGAAATCAAAAACATTAAAACATGTTGCTAGATCTAGCAGTATCACCATGCAGAACAACAGTAGAATGTGGTGGATCGTAAAGGAGCAACGTAAAAATATAGAGGTTCTGCTGGACACCTGAAGGTTAGGGAATAAGTCAGAAGTGGATAGATTCTTCCTGTCTTATTCAGCAAACACAATTTCCAATATGATAAAGGTATAATAGGAAAAAGGTAAAATATTCAGGTATTCTGATTTTCCCCACACACTACTACAGATGGCACTGCTCTTTAGGGGTAAAACTATCGTCATACCACCC
>CM044448.1:59887358-59899589 GCA_024363595.1 Xenopus borealis
ATCTGATTTAGGTCTCACCACTCTTTGATTAAGTCCAGAGTATGTGGACCTTTCTTCTCTGAGATATATATATATATGCTCAAGTATCAAAGCAGGGGATTTACTGTTGGTGTAGGACCTCCAACTTCTTAATATTATATAAGTCAGAATCCCACCATGCTCTCTATATTTCTATATTCAGGGACCTCTGAGCAGCTAAAAGGCTTGTGTTTTTTTCTCATATTATAGCCTTGCATCAAGAGCAAATGCACAGAAACAGCAGAAAGATGTTTGCAATGCAGGCAGAAACCAACTTTAACCTCCGGTAGTTTCCAACCCTGTCCTCATAAAACCTCAGACTAAATACATTTTTAAATGCATCCCAGCAACCCTCTTACTCTTCTCTAAAATGCAGTCTCACCTATATTAATTGATCATTCCAAAAATCTGCAGAGACGGCAGCTCCCTGAAGAGGAGGCTGCAAAGCAATTAGAGCAGACTGCAACCAATGCACTTCTTACTGTTACGTATATGTCTATATGTGAAAACTGTTATATTAAAGTCATACAAATAATTTTTAAAGATGTTAAAGATGTAGTATCACTTTAAAATCATTCACTGAATTGTACTGCACTGAAATTTAGCTCAGAAGCTCCTTCCTTACATTCTGTTGTTCTAGGGCTGATGTTTTCTTCTCTAGAAATAGATGATATTGGTGAAAACACCATTACCACCTGTGAGCACCTGCATAATGGGACCCACCTGAAAACAACCAGGGATGTATTAGTGGACTGATGTCATGGTAGCGAATGACATTAAATGCCATTGGTCATGGGTGGTAGTGACGTTAATGTTCTGGTGGTGATGGAGAAAAAAATCACAATAACATAACATGGCAAAATCATGACAATAACATAACAGGGCAAAGATATATTGATTACAAGTGCAAGAAGAGCAGAGAAGTGCAGTGTTACGCATAAGGTTGAGGGTGCCCAAGGCAAGCTCTCCCCACAACCATCTGGTCTCCTCAGCACAACACGCACCCCCCCCCCCATATCCCAAGTTTCAGACTTTCAGATGGAACTTCACTGTTGCACCCTAGGAACATGCCTCTATACTAGGAACTTGGCCCTGGTTTAGGGCTGTCAAATTGCAGCTCTTTGATCCTCTGCACTAATTCCATGCACCTAGCTATTTCAGCAAGGCTCCCTGCTCTGGATTATGCATGGTGCAAAGTGTATTGCTGTCAGGTGCAAGGCAGCCTTATACTTTGCATGTAGCACCTTGATTTCCCTGACATTCCATGGTTTGCATGATCTGTATAATGCACTGCACGAAGACAGTTAATTTTATAGGGGAACTTAATACTTATTAATTTAATATAAGCTTCAGCATACTGAAATAAGAAACTTTCTAAATACAATCAATTAAATATTCTGTACCATTTCTGAAATAATCAAGTTTATATTCACTATCCCTCTCTCAGCATCTGTTTCACTTCATTCTGTCTTCATACAGGAGTTGAGAGTAAGATATTTATTGACAGTTAGATCCAATATATCATATTCGTAGCATATGTACTGTATTAGAGCTCACTCATATAACTGATTCCAGTACAAACAAACATCATCTAACAAATTAACTGCCTTTTGCAGTAATCCTGCATGTAGAGAGCCGTGATGTCTGGTGATTTTAGCGTGCGTTCTAATACATCTATTTGTAAACTTTATTTTTCAGAAAGTAAAAGTTACACATAGGCTTGTCAGCACATCGCTAGTTGTCGGAAGTCTCAGCTGTGTGAGCGAATATAAAAAATAGTATGTTTTTAAAATTAAACTTGAACTTTTCCACTGAGTTCTAAATGCGCTTGAGCAGCCTCTGCAAACTTTCACCTACTTCAGTGTGAGAACTCATGCTGTCTTTACTTTCAGACAGAATGGTATACGGTTACTAATGTATGTGCCCCCTTCTTGTTTATGTTAACTGCTCCAAGGCTGGCTATAGCATGGGTACAATGAAGGTCTTTTAACATCATGCTGACTTGAGAGAGCAGTCCGGCAGTGCAATTTAATTGTGTATGTACTCCAGTCCTAGGCAACTGTCCAAAGCCTTTTCTGTAAACATTGTAAGCTCTGTTGAGAGCAGATGCAGCACAGCAGTGTGGAAACTCACTATTCGCGTTTGTCAGCAAAATAACAGGGTGACTTTTTAACTTCTGCAGGGATATTTGCTCAACAGCTGAAGTGTAACAGAGGCAGAAGCCAGGTTTTGTAACCAGTCACTGGATGTTTGTAATGCAGATTCCAGTCATAAACCAGTCCAGGTTATAGAAATTACCCATGGATCAGGATGATGAAATATCGAATGTGCTAAAGCCAAAGTATTCCGAACTCAATTTATTTTTTTTAGTAATTTTCAGCAGAAAAGGAGAAGAGTAGAAGTGATTGAACTTGTTCAGTCTCATTTGAATCTATTGCAAATCTTACTGGGACCATTTGTAAAGGTGTAATGGAAAGATGAAATTATATATTTTCCACCCACTTCTCTAAAGATGTGTCTGGTTGATTTTGCACTTTCTTCTTTCAATTGCCATTGTCTCTCTGCTGGCTGCGGCCTTCCTTATAATGTCCCACAGCCTTCCTTTTGTGTTATGATTGCTTACAAAAAAAGCCAGAATAGGATGTTAGGCTTAGAAGGCCAAGGCTACATGTTCTGGTGATGGAACTCTTTACAACAAGAAGAACAACAACACCAGCAACCTAGGTTTTCCAATAGACCTTACTTATCGAAGCCATATAGCTGTGCCATAAATACATAAAATAGCAATTTGCCCATCTACCTGGCACAGCTCTTGCCACAGACACTATGGGATGCATAGGTGAGAGACAGCTCAAACTTAATTTGTTGACCTCCTTGCTCTAGGTGGTGTGTTTTCTTCTCTTTAGCAGGAGTGGAAGTTGGAACAAGGAGCCAGCTGGACTGCTACTCTAAAAAGAAGAGCATGCAGCAGCACCAAGAATTTGGAATGGGGTGGAAAATTTATACTTTCATCTCTAATAAATATATATAACCTATTACACAAATGGTCTCAAGATTCACATTGTAACTTATAATGTCAGAGTATGTTAATGAAAACTCTACATTTCCTTTCTGCCATTTTGACAGCAGGGATTTTAAGCAGACATGGACCACACACTCTTAATGATGGTAGTCCCAACATTTATGACATCATTGCTAGAAGCAAATGTATATTAGCGACCTGCATATATGCACTGGGTATTTTTCTGCTAATTATGCTGTTATCACCAGCTCTGTCTAGAAAGAAATCTACTATCTGAAATGACCACCACACAGTTGAGCCTTAGCATTTAATGTAAAAAGTAAAGAACTATGTTTTAAAGGAGAACTAAACCCTAAAAATTAATATGGCTAAAAATGCCAGATTTTATATACTGAATTTACTGCACCAGCCTAAAGTATTAGCTTCTCACCAGGATTTCAAACTTATCACAGGGGGTCACCATCTTGGAAAGAGTCTGGGATATTCACATGCTCGGTGTGCTCTGAGTAGCTAGTGAGAAGCTGATTTTAGGGGTTGTCGCAAATTATCAAGCAAAAAATTAGGTTGACCTGTATTATAATCTACAAGGCTGATTATTAGATTATGATAGTTAAGACAGTGGTCCCAACCAGTGGCTTGGGAGCAACATGTTGCTCACCAACCCCATGGATTTTGCTCTGAGTGACCTCAAAGCAGGGGATTATTTTTTAATTCCTGGTTGGAGGCCCCTGAGTTAAACTTTAGTTCTCCTTTAAACAAGTGATTATTTTAGAGAAGACTTGTCTGCTAAATCTTATTTTTAATGACATACAACACTACCTTTATCACCTAACAGTCTATGACTAGAAATTCCTTGTTATATACTAAAATACTGCCAAATTGGCTGATCAGTTATGCCCTGTACCATTGATTGTATCATTTAACCAATATACCCCTTGGCTCTCTAGATTTTTAAACTTGGCTCATCCACATGCCATAATTTTGAGCCAACTACCAACCCAATAAACAACTTTGTCTGCAGTGGTTGAGATTGCAGTTAATATCAACCCCTTTATGGCTGACTACCTGTTTTTTGTTTTGAGGACCATATTCCATTTTTAAAAGTCAGTTTGCTATAAAACATTTATAAAGGGTTTGCATTGGTGAGAATTATACCAGCTAGATACAGAGAAAACGTGAATCTAGCAAGCAAAAATATGACATGTAAAATGTTTAAAGGAGAATTCAACCCCCCTTGATGTAAGTTTTCATTTGTGCCCCTCTGTTCGTCCCCCTCTCTGCCTCCCTCCTCCCTCCTTACCACTGGATTCTTCTACCTGGAGAAATAGCAACTGGAAAAGCAGAGTGATCGCAGAGGAGCACACAGCCGCCATCTTCTTAATCTTCGTGTCTTCTTTCTCCTCTTTGGCACTTCCTGTCTCTTTCAGCTCAAACCTGGAAATTTGTGAGTTCACTCACGAAGATTACAAAGATGGTGGCTGTGTGTGCTGCTGCCCTCACTCTGCTTTTCCGGTTTCTATTTCTCCAGAAGAATCCAGGGGTAAGGGGGAGGCAGAGAGGTGGACGAACAGAGGGGGCAGATGTGGACTTACCATAAAGAGGTTGGGTTTGAATTCTCCTATTTCTGAATCGTATAAATAAAGAAAATATTACAATTTCATGATGGGTTTGGGGTATGCCAGTAGTAGTTGAACATGCTTGTGAGCTAATAAATAACTTAAGGGTATATGTACTATTTTCTCAACTATATCAGTTAAAGCCAACTGCTGATCAGTCATGCCAAAACAGTATCGGACTGGCACGCCAGTGTTATAGAGGGCCTCCTGATGGGCCCCAGCCACAAATGATACAGATCAGCCCTTTTTTTATTTCCCTCCATAAGTCTATATGACACCTATTTTATGTAGCATAATCTACACCAACTTTTGAAAGTGGGATTTCGATGCCAGTTCTCCAGTAGGGAGGAGGCCCAATCTGACAGTGTGTGAAAAAAACTGTTTCCATTTAATTTTATTGCATGTATTGCTTCTTTCCACCATAAAAAAAACCTGTGTGTTGGCTCATCATTCAGTTTTGCCATCCATTCTATCTGAAGCTGTAAATGAGTATCACTTCCGCAGTGCTATTTATCACTCAAGTGTTTATTGTGTGGCCAAAATAGTGACTAGGAAAACCAGATGGACAAAGTTGTTCTTTGTGTCTTTCTGTGAAATGTTAAACAGCAGCTCTGTGTAACAGAGTCCTTATCAACAGAATTCACAGTATCTCATGCTGAACTCTATTCTGTTCTATACCGGGATGAAAGGGCAAACAGTGGAGACTCTTGCATAGTTGGCTAACTGCCTGTTTATTGGGAAATCAAATTAGATCCAGTAAATATAATCCCAAAAGTTTCACAAGAGGCACAAATTACTTACAACAATTCCAGTTATGTTTGTTGCTGTTTAAATATACAAGAGCAAAAGACTATTTAGCAGAGTCATAGAATTTTATATTGATAATACTTGGCCCATGAAACTCATTTCAAAGTATCTCTGACTAAGGGTGGATAGAACAAATGGAACAGAAGATATCATAAAGAAAAGAAACAAAAAAGAAGCAGATAAATGGAAAAGTGGCAATTATAAAAAAAAATCAAATCAGCTTGTGTTGTACAAATCAACTCAGGTCAATCCTATTTTGTACGAATTCAGTACTACTAATAAACTTGCCCATTAGCGGTCAAATGTTTTACAATAGTTTCCAGGAATGAAATCCGTTTTTGCCACATTCAATTATTCAACAACTCTTAGCAGCACATATATTTAAAAAATGAATAACAACTCATTACATTCAGAATCTACATATTTATGACCTAATTTTAGAAAAATCTTGAATGCATAAATCACAAAAAGTTAATAAAGTTTGATCACAGCACAAAATAAGGGTAATGTCTACAAGACACACCATTCCATGCAATTTTAAGTCGTGATTTTTGTAGATTTTGACGGAAAAGCCCAATGATGCTTAGCAATTGCTTAGCAATTATACCAAGTATATATATATATATATATATATATATATATATATATATATATATATATATATATACATTTATATATATATATTGTAAGTTACAGAGGAGTTTCATGACCGTATAAATACACAAGGCTGAAGGCCGAGTGTTTTTATACAGGTCATGGAACTCCGAGGTAACTTCTAATATCCTCATATTTTACTATTTTATATATATAACTATATTTTGCAACTGGGGGTACTTTATTTATTATAATACACAAGTTTCAGTGAGTCATGTGACAGAAATGACATCAGAACTCACCGTTTATAACCGATGACATCAGAACTTACCGTTTATAAGGATATTTACACTTTTGTGTATTAGATATACTGTATATAAATAAACTGATATAATGAATACAAAAATAAGGAGTCAGGGTGTAATGAGCCATGCCCAGTCTGTCAAGTTTTAATTTCCAAAATTCAATTTGTTGGTAACTGAGAGATACATGGTACAAAATCACAATGGAATGAAAGTACCCAAGCAATGTAGTCCTCTCCTGACAGGATTACATAGGGCTCTGTTATTATCAGATCATTGGTCCTGGGGACGTATATAGATGGTCAAAATCAGGCAAAGATCTTGGATCATTATGCAAATGGCCAGCTATAGACTATGGATGACTAAAAGTTCCAAGATTCATTTGCAAAAATGATCTATAAATGTTATGGCCCCAGTGTTTTGTCAAATGCATATGGCTGAATCCTTCACCAACAATCCTCAATTATGTTGAATCATGTCTTAGTACTAAAACAGCATCATGGGAGGTTTAGAGACTTTTTTTTTTAGTCTTATAGCAACATCCTAAGAGAGCAATAAAAGTGACTTATTTCTCCCATGAGAATAAAAAGAGGAAATGACCTCTGAATGTTGAACACTCTACTGGCTACAAACAGCAATGCACTTCATAGGCCTCAAGCTCTTATATGTCTGTGGTGCCTGGAGGTACCCACAAATAATCTATCTTTTTTCCACATAGGTGTAATTTATAGAACAATTACTTTCACACTGTGTTCCATGTCACTTCTGGTTTTTTGGCATTGTGTATATCTGTTAAGTAGCTGAAAGATACATTCCGTGTTTTAATCTAGAGGAAAGTAAAGAACGGGATTAATAATCACTTCCAAATTTCTCAGGGAGAAAAACAAAGCAAAAGAAAATATTTGCTAATAATGGCACATTTGTGAATATTGGTTTTCAGTTACATAAAAGTGTAGTGACTCCTAAATATACTTTTGTTATTATTATAAAGTTTTCAGCTGGCTCTACCAATTCTAAGGGCGGGGGCATAATCCTAGTGTACAAAGGCAAACAAAAATTGCCCTCTCCAAATTAGCAGGCCCAGGCATTTATTACAGATGCAAGAAATTGTCCAAATGAGAACCCCACCACTGCTATGTCATCTAAAATTGGAAATGTGTTTGTTTGTTGTGCCAGTGTGCAAGTGAAAGTTATGTAAATTCTGTATATGCTCTTAGGACACTCTGACCAATATGACATTGATGTGAATTCTACTACATTAACAAAACAGTCACAAGTTTTACCCCAGTGTTCTAACATTTATTGTGCATAGGGGTGTCTACTTTGGCTGGGTGCTCTGGAAAGGTTGGGAAACACTAAATTGTTGGGAAAAAGTCAACTTTGCCAATGATTTAATATCACAGTCAGGCCAGTACTGGCAATCTGTGGGTTCTGGCAAATACCATAGGGGCTGCTATAAGATGCCATAGAAAGTAGCTATTAAGTGGGCTGGTGGGGGCTATTTAGACATTTGTGTACTAGGAATGCCTGGGCCTAGTTTGAATCCCAGTTCAGTCCTGATCACAGTAATGCCTCTTATACATGGAACGGCAAGATATGGGAGGTCAAGTACTAGGGGCAGTATAGAGAGTAGGCTAGGAAAATGCCAACATCAAATGCTGACATAACACATTTTCCTTGCCCTTTATTTTAGAATGGATATGCAGGCTGAAAATTGAGAATAATGTTACGTGCACTGTTTATACATGTGAGTGTAATGAAACTGGAAGGCATGAAATGAAATTATAATATCTTAATTGAAAGAGTGTTTTATTTAATAGATGGGAAGTTATTCCCCATCAGCATATATTCAACTTAATACTCTTGGACTTCAGTTGATGGCTAAAATTTTGCAAAGAAAATAAGGTTGAAACCTCCCATTGATTATTATGCTGCAGGCTATGACGCATGTTTCAATAGCAATGAGGAAAAGTACTGAGGGAAAACTGAGGCACTGAGGAAAAGTTTCTTGTGTGCTCTTAGGTCTGCCACACCTGTTTATTATGCCAAAACATAGATGAAAAGTTAAATAAATGGGTGAAAGAAATTATGCTTTGGTACTTTCCACCTTGAATATTTCTGGTATTCCCCTAAAACTCAATTCTTCAAGATGGTTTACAAAGATTGGTACCTCACTCTATATACAGCAACTGGGCATCCCCTAGAACTTATGTCACTGAAAAAAGACAACTGTAAGGTTCGATCCTGTAGCCATTTCTGCTCCGTTCTCCAACAGATGTAAATCTTAAAATCCAAAATTCTGTGAAACAGTACTTCACAAGGATAGACAGCAAGACAAGAGTAGAAGATAAAAAATATTCCAAAGTATAGTGCAGTATATTTTATGCATAATCAACACCTCTCTGTGTGAACACTCTATAGTATTATATAATGTTCAGTTTCACTTGAGACACACTCCTTCACTCAGCAGACAACGATTTCATTACTTTTCCTTAATTTTTAACAAGCCAGCACCAAGGGAAGATGGGTACGTTTAAATTGGTTATATACCTGTCTGAAGATTCTTTCAATATTTCTGTCCAGATCCCAATCAAGGTTTGCTAAGGGAGATGCACTTCATATAGTGTAAAAAGTTTTTAATAAATAACAGAATATGTTTAAAATTGCACTCACATAAAAACAAGCAGATTGGCACTCCAGGTTCAACTGCATGTACCCGTTTAGAGTCCAATTTACTCAAGCCAGCATACTTCTCTCCACACAGTGTGTTTCCCTTTCGGGCGCACTCTGGCTGACATCACCAAGCCCTGTCTGACCCGTTTTGTCACTCCCTAGTCTGTGCTCTTTTTGGGTTACTACCTGCAAGAATCTCACATGTCTGCTAGTGATGTGTGGGTCGAGCCACAGAGAGTTTTTCTTGACACATCACTAGCAGACAGGTGCTTGCAGGTGGGTAAGCCAAAAAGAGCCCAGACAAGGGAGTGATGAAACGGGTCAGGCAGGGCTTTGTGACGTCAGCCAGGGTGCGTCTGATAAGTGCCAATCTGCTTGTTTAAAAATTAAGGAAAATGTGCACTCATGGTCTGCTGAATGAAGGAGTGGGTCTCACGTGAAATTGAATATTATAATGCTATAGAGTGTTCACACAGAGAGGTGTTGATTATACACAAAATATATACACTATATTTTGGAATATTTTTTTATTCTCTACTCTTTTCTTGCTGTCTAATCCTGGACTTCCAGGATCTGTTCCTCGATTTTATTTTTGTAATTGCACTAGATCTGAAAAAGCTAACTGCCAATAAGCTTCTATGCATTATTTAAATGTAATTTTTACATTATTGATAGGTTCATCACTGCAAATTACTTAATACATGCCTTTAAACCATCCCAAGAATATCTGCAGTTCCTGAATTCATACCTTTTATTGTCTGCTAGGTTAATCATAAGAATGTCTGCCCAAACACATTTCTTGGAACTTATGCCCACAGATTGTTGTGAGGTCTTCGGGCCAAGGCGCTCATTCTATATACTCTCAATGTTTCATTTACAACAACTGTACCTTTGTGTGAGTGTTTATGAGTTTGTAAAGCACTGTGTACATATGTGGTGCGATATAATAAAATACAATACACTAATAAAATAAATGTTACACTTGCCCTATTGTTTTAGTAAGAGGTAGTTATCCAACCCATTGCCCCCAAAAAAGAAATGGCAGCCCCTGGTTCACAATATGCCAAAAGTATCTCAACACTTGCCTGACCAACATCTCATTCTCATACCGAGGGTTTAAATATGAAGTTAGTCTTTGCTGCTACAACAGCATCTTCTCTCCTGGAAAGGCTTTCCACTAGATCTTGGAACATTATTGATGGGATTTGCTTTTATTCAGCCACAAGAGAATTACTGATGTTGGGCACTGACCTTAGGGGGAGTCCTGCCTTGCAGATGGCCTTTAAGTTTGTCACTAGGTCTACTGAGGTCAGGGATCTGTGCAGTCAATTTTTTTCTAGCCCATCTCTGAAAACTCATTCTGTAATGATCTGGCTTTGTATTTGTGAGGGCATTATTGTGCTGAAAACAGAAAAGAAAGCCATCCCCAAATTGTTGCCACACACAAATTTCAACGTGGAACAGTGTACCTAGCCCAAATTATGGAAAACAGCCCTAGTCGATTATTCCTTGCCTAACAAACTTTCAGGCAGGTAGTGTTCTCCTGGTATCTGCCAAACCCAGAGTTTGAAAACAGACTGGCACTTGGCAAAATGCCAATTATCACAGGGAAGATACATTTTTAACTACCCTACATTGACTTAACAACACACCAGCCAAAACATGGCATTGCAAATGATAATACTTGGTTTGTTTGCCTCTGATCACCCAGAAAAACCCCACACTTCATACCAAGAAGTTCTTATTGTGACATTGCTTCCAGAGACACTGTGGCACTCAGTATTGAGGACATGTCGTCTTGACACTTTTGACTAAAAATATGTCCAGATACTTTTAGCCATATATTGTATATCCGTCAAGCAATATGATTCATGGCTGTATCACTTCTCTTTGCTCAGCATGCCTATAGTTTTTATCTTACAAAGCATTCATCAAGGCTATACACCACACTATTGTTATTAATAAATCACCTTTGAAATCCCCCCACCTGCTGAGTTTTGGGTTACCTTTCCTGCAAGATCAGAAGCTCACAGCTAGAATACTTCACTTATTTATTTGATTCATTACAATTACAGATTTGTAATTTATCACAAGTATACATTAGTTTATAGTCAGACTGTGCTGGCAGATCTGAGAGTATTAAATCTCTGTCCCTAAGCAAACAGCAATTAATGTTCATTTTTAGCTGATCTACAGGATATCCCTGGCAATAAATTAACTATATATATATATATATATATAATCACGAATATAGGCAGCGCACTCCTGGGATTTCTTCAACATATAAAAGTTTATTTCTTCATGTTGCTGTAATCAACGTTTCGGCTCGTGTCCAGAGCCTTTATCAAGATTACATACCATTTAAAAAAAATGTGGTTAAATACACTGTGCCCCAAAAGGGGCATATCAATATATAAATAAATAACAAGTCCTGAGACAATTCATGCAGCTACTAGACGAAGTTTGCAAACTAGTAGGCCTCCGTAAGGTCACATCAAAAAGGAATTGTATTAATTCATATAACACTCATTTTTTATTATTGTTTACTGATAGTGAGCTGTTCACTAAATATCTGACATATCATATTGTTAATGGCTGGATAATTGTAAAATAATGTCATACAATGAATTCAAAGTGTTAGCAGACTGGGGCTCATAAAAATATAACACGCATGTGTGGCTTGAATACCAATATATTTAATATATATAACAATGATCATTATGGTTGAATGTTCAACCAACAGACCACCAGTTTCCAGCACCTGACTTCAACCAAAAATAATTAAACTGAATCCTCCTAATCACTACTCAATAAAAGTAAGTAGTGTCATGTTATCAAACTTTCTCAGAAGGTAGTTATAAGCTAGTTACTTATCCTGCACCATTATTTCCACCATCATTTCTATGTAAGAAAACCTTTTGTTTCTAATTGGAAAAATAGTATTCTAGTCATACAAGTTTTTTAATTAGAAGGACTATATTGGATTATGCCCTTGAAAGATTTTTAAAGAGATTGTCCACCTTCTCATGTGCATCCATTTCATAGAAGATAATTAAATATTTAAATAATTAAATATTGTCTAACTCTGTCATTCAAGTTCAGTTCAATTGTTTTCAGACAGTTCCCCAGAAATAAAGACTTTTTTCATGTACAGTACTTTCTATTTGTAACCTTTTATTCTAATATTGAAGTATAAAAT
>CM044448.1:59901938-59912763 GCA_024363595.1 Xenopus borealis
GGCAGGAACTTTAAACTTACATTTTGGGAAAATGGTAAAAAATAAAAGAGAGAAAACAATTGTTTATAGTGAACAATCTGAAAACAACCCAATGGACATAAGTGTTTGGAGGGCGAACACCTCTTTAAGCCCCCCTTGCAGGTGCAAACTTTGGTCAGGTCCCATTTTAGCTCATGTAATAGGTACAGATATAGGTAAATGTTGCTTTCTCAGTCATTCAGCCATAAGCCCAAGGATATCCAGGTCAACAGATACATATTGACCATAAATATAATCTGAACTCACCTTCAAACTGGCTTTCCATAAGAATATAGGGTAATTGGCTATTCACCACAATTCTTACTCTTATTAGCATATTATTTGAGTTGAGCCCCCCTGCTACTGCTCCAAGCCCTCCAGGGAAGTCAGCCCTACAGTTTGAGAACCACTGCTTTAAGTTAATGATGCCTAATGTATTGTCATCTATGGCTGTCATGCCAGTGTACCTATCAGAACACCTATTGCTGCTATGTGTACTTGTTTCACATTTGCATTCAATCATTAAACACTAGTGATGGGCGAATCGGGGAATTGTAGCAAAATTCGCAAAATGGCGAAAAATTCACAAAGCGCCGCTGCATCTCGTTTTGGACTCGCACGTCTGTTTTTGAATGGCAGCACAGGTGTCCAAAAATGGAGGCGCGTGACCAAAACGAGATGCTGGGGAATTTTTCGAAATTTCGCCTGCTGCGAATCGCGGGAATTCGCCGTGATTTGGTCACAGCTGAATAAGTCCGCCCATCACTATTAAACACTATTAGAATTACAGCATATTATGACATTATTGTTGTATGGTATTTAGAATGTTTTAATACTATTTTTCTTACACACTGTTGTGAATATGGCTATTTACACTGTGCAACAGATCCGATGAACCGCTAACATTCTGAATAATCCATCTAGCTTGAAAGACAGAGTTAAACAATATATAATATTATCTGCTGTGAAATGGATACAAACTAATGCAATTTCCATCATCCTAATTGTGCAGCTGGAAGCGCAAGATGTTTCAGAATGTCATTGACTGTAAGAGAGATCAATAGTAAATACTTTACACAGGAAGTCGACTTTTCAGAAAGCTTTCTGTGGATCCTACCCTCATTATAACAGCCACTATTACAGCTTATCTACCTCTTTAATTATTTATGCACCAAACAGTCAAGTGCCATCGCATTAGGTATTTCAAAGGCACGGTGCACAGTTCCTAACTCGGTAAGAGCAAAGGACTAAAAAAAAGGGTAAATGTTTATACATTTTAGAATTTTTCCACCTGCCATTCCATTTATTATTCATTTTGTAGAATGGTTCATCTTAGGAATTTGGCCTTTCTCACCGCTCGTAAAACTGTAGGATGGCTGACAATTGCTATATTCCAATAAAGGCTTTGCAGGGGAGAAAAATGAAATTAGCTAGTGGAAAAAGAGACAACATTGTCTTCTAGCATTTAAGTGCTTTCATCCATTAGAAAATCCTGTATCTTGTGCAGATGTGATGTTATTAAAATTGGGGAAATAAAATGTCGGTCCAGGAAATTGCTATCAAGATGCTTATTAAAGGAACAAAAACATTTTGAAATAATTAAGAATATGAGTGGCCTTTATTATTGCCTAGCTACTACAAAATTGTTCTGTGGAGCAACATGAAAAATGTATACATTCCAGATACCATATTCAACTGTAAAAAACAGTCTACTGTACCTTGCTGTAATGAGTGTTATATAAGAGTATAAATAAGCTAACATGGTTTTATAGTATCTCCCTGTATTTTTCTTATGTTGTTGCCTCTTTACACTTGGATATTTACTCCTGATGATAGGTCATACATACTTCGTTACATTACACAATAAGGCTTTAGTCCTTACTGCTTTCTTATAAGCAGAGCGTGACACTATACCAGGGATATGGAATAAAAAGTAATACTCATATAGAAGCTAAGAAATGCAAATCTATGTATTAATGTGACATGGGCTAGCCCAAACAACCTCCTGCCTACAGGTTCTCAGAGCATACAGAGGGAGACATTAACCATGCCTTGTCATATATTTAAGAGCCAGCATAAGGTTAGGGAAATAAATGCATGGGTATGAAGTTGGCATAGGCCAGAGGGCTTTGGATTTTTAGAAAACTGGGCTTTTTGTAGGCTACAGGCTTTGATGCATAGGTGGATTATGTTATTATCAAGGTTAAAGCTATGGTAGTAGAATAATCAAGACATTGTGGGGCAATGGGCAAAATAAATTGAAGAATTAAGTAATAGGATGAGGAAGAGACTTAGGGGCAGATTTATCAAAACTTAAGATGAGGGTTTTATACTTGAGCCTGAATAGGGACTAATATATGCAAATCTTTGACTAAGAAGAATTAAGGGGCCATTGTGAATAATAAAGCAAGCAATACCGTCAGCAACACGGGAGATCAAAATTATCTGCATTAAAAGGTGAATGGACTTACATGAGCTAAGTTATCCTTTCCAAAGCACTGGTACAAAGCTCCATCATACTTGAACATGCACCAAAGTTTTGGTCCCATGTATTCAAAAGAGATATTATTTAAATGCAGAGAGTTAAGTGAGGAGCAACTATGCTAATAAAGACTATGAAAGTCTCACAAAGGTGGGTCACGTAGGGATTGTGTACGCTTGGTGCTTAAGGAGTTACTTGATCACTATTTAAAACTATATCAAGTAGCATACAATAAACTCTATGTTACTTTATTCACCAGTAAATCTTTCTGGAGAATGCAAGAACTTCTACTCAGATATCATGTTAATGTGGATATGTTTTTTTTGCAGTGAGAGTGGTAAAGTTCCTTCTCAAAAGCAGCTGTACGCCCTGATTCCATAAGGTCTGGACCAGATGGGATATCTTCATCACAACAGATATGTACAAGTAACTGTCCCGATGCACAGATCCCCCCCCAAGGTTAAGATTTACAGGACCCATCCATATGTATTGATCACTGAATACAACTTATACCCCCCTAGCTTTGACTCCATATGGCGAACTGTATTACCAGCTTGATATGACATGTGAATTGTAACCATACTTTTTTTTAACTTTACTGGACCTGTACTAGTTACTGGACCTTAATATGTTCTATGTAATTTCCTTTTTTTCTCCTCTTTTATGTTATAAAACTGTTAAAATCATAAAAAAATAAAGTTATTAAAAAAAGTGGCTATACTAACAGTACATATGACCATTAAAAACAAAAAAGAAAAAAAAAACTGAATGCCTTTTTAGCAAGTGACACTGAAGGTAGTTGGCAGGAACAATTATGGTGATTTTTGGTTTGAAGGCTTATTTAAAGTCTTGGATATTTTTTAAACTACAAGAAAGTGACTGTTAAAATATTTATTTCATAAATCTCTAATTTTGAGTTAATGGCAGCCCAAATGTTGCACTACAGAGTGGGACCTGAACCCAAAAAGTCTAAAGAACTCTATTCTAAGGTACCCGGCTCTCAACTGTAAAACAAATCACAAAATATATATTGCAAAAGGAAAGAAAAACCCTTTTTGGTGAGAAGATTGGTGGGGGTCAGTCATGGAGCATTGTCATTATAAAATGATGGCAATGATACGTTTCTTTGGATTTACAAGTGTAGATTAGTAGCTGGGTAAGAAACTTTTCCAGTCATGTTCCAGGAAAGCTGAGTAATATTATGTTGTGCCGTTCCAAGAAAGGTGTTAACATGCAGACTTTACTCTGAGTGAAAAATTGATTGAGATGCTTTCCTAGTTAAACAAACTGTATTAAGCACAGCCCATGTCCAGACGAAGAATGTGGCTGACTGCCAGAAATCTCATTCTATGAAGTACACCAAAAGGCAGACTAAATTTTAAAAGTATCAACATTTAGCTATCTGTTCCACTGAAAGAACAAAACAGTTCATTTCAAATCAGGACTACAGTATGTGGAACATCAAGAAAAGGCAAAAGGAGACCAAGCTCCCTGAGAATTAAAAAAAATTGGTGAAATGGTGAAATAAAGAAATCGCTTTCTGTTCCATCAAGAAACTCAATACGGCATAAAATCTTTATGAATATTATAACTCAAAAAGCCTACGCAATATCTAGAGGCACATATATCAAGGGTCGAATTTCGAATTCATATGAGTCTTTTAAATATGAATTTTTTACACTCTGCTAAACTCGATATTTGACCGATTGAAATGTATTATTACAATTACATTTTTTAAAGTTGGATGAATTGAAACAACCCGAAAACTCGAATCAGGATCAAATTCGATTCGATTTTTTTCTCTAGAAAAAAATGTGAATGTCAGGAAGGCAGCAAACATCTCTAAATTGATCCCTGGATCTCTCCCATTGGCTTAAACAGCAATTCGGCAGGTTTTAGGATGATAAATCTCGAAAATCTGATATGAATTGTTTTTGAAAACTTGAATCGAGTTGAATTTGAGAGAATATGGATATTGACATATCTGCCCTGTCCCCATCTGTGTAGATTTTGCTACACATGCCCCATTGTGGCACTTGATTAAAATTTTGGCATGAGGCAAAGTTTGCCTTAATAACAGTGCCCATAAAATGATGCTTACCTTTTGCTGTGATTGTGAATTCCAAGAATAAAAAAACACAATATTTGAAAAATATCATAGTGTAAGTACAGATTATTAAAATAGGATTTTTTCTTAAGGTGACAGGTCCCCTTTAAAGGAACAGATACGCTCTGTAGTATACAATGTGATTCTTCAGAACATGTCTGTTATCTATGATGTATTCTGTGTTTGAATGGCTGCCCCCATGGCTACACAGCAGCTTCTTTATATAAAGTATAGTCGAGTTTCTGAAGCAAACATACCAGCTTTACCATTACAGGGCAACAGTATATTATAGTGTCATTCCTTTAATAGTTTATTTTTTTGGAAATTGGAAATCACTTTTACTTCCAAGGTTTTGAGAAGCATCAACTTGTTTGAACCAAACAAATCTCTACATACAGTATATCTTAGGTATAACTGGAGCAGTATTCATTAAAATGATAAGTTGTTTGCATGAGATATATAGATAATATTTTGATGTTTTGTATAAGCCCAAATGACCAAATATTAATCATTGTATTGCCTACTTGAACTTCAAATGCTAAACATGCCAGTGTGATCAGAAGAATGAGTTCTACACTCATTTTAAGAAAGATGTCTACGCTTAACATACGTGTATAAAATATTACTCAGAGGCCCAAGGCACTAACAAGAAAAATGACTACAACCTAACAAACTATTTGCAATGTCCAGAACACAAAACATATAATCAGTAGAATATGCATTCATATGTATACTTGCAATTATGTAAAATAATCCCATTATTAATGAAACAATAAAAGGGATACAAAATGAATTTACAAAGTGTAAATTAGTATGATAAAGCACACTATATGGCTGTATTTATCCAGACACTTTTTGTGGCCTAAAGTATCCAGACACAATCTCTAAAATCACATGTTCTAGTGGAACTACTTCTGGAATAAAGGCAGGCATCAGCTTGTTCACTCAACTGGAGTGCTGAACAAGTAGCTTCCATTGTATTATGGAGCAGTAGGAACAAGTTTTCATGTCAGAATAGGTCCTTACTATCTGGCAGTCCAGTGGACAAGCCTGGGTTTGCTGGATGATAGCAAATGTTATATACCTGAATATATAATACACATTTAGGGGCAGATTTACTAAGGGTCGAATTTCAAATTTAAAAAAATTCGAAATTCGACCATTGAATTTAAAGGGGATGTAAAATCCTTTGAATTCGAATATCGTATTCCAAAGGATTTTACAGCAATTCAATTGGTCGAACGATCGAATAGGAAATATTTGATCGATCGATAAATCGTTCGAATCAATCGATACGAACGTTTTTATCGATCAATCGAATATTTTTTATTCAATCAAAAATAATGAAACCCAATTCGGTAGCTTTGATCTGGCAAACTAGGCAGTCGAATAAAAATTTAAAGGGGAAGTACAATGACAGTCGAATCGTCGAATATTCGAAGGAAATTTTATTCGAAATACTACAATCATTTGGTTCGATTGAATTTTCAAAATTCACTTGTCGAAGTGGTCTTCAAAAACATTAGAAAATTCAAATTCGAATCTTTTTGAAAATTCTATCGAACTTTGAATCTTTCATGTGAATTTAGTAAATCTGCCCCTTGGTAATGGTTGAATAATAGCCTTAATCTATTTGGCACTACACTGTAAAATACAATTATATTCCTTAACATTCCATGCTTCCTGCTTCATCGCATCCGTTTGTGGAAGGGCCTTTCCTGGTTCTTCATTATAAATTCCTAATGCACAAAGAGAGGTCCATACATAATTGGTACGCTAAGTTTGCAATGAAAGAACTTGTTTGACCAGCAAAGAGCCCTGAATTCAACACAGCTGAATAACTGTGGGATGAATTGGAATTCTAACTGTGAGCCAGGCCCAATGACTTAACATCAGTGCCCAACCTCATGAATTCTTGTGGTCTGTTTTTGCAGTTAGGATAAGACAAACTTCATATTACTATTTTTTATTTGGGAATAGGATGTTAGAATGGCAGGTATCTAGTTACTTTTGGAAATGTAGTGTACATTGTATGGCCAAGTATAATATATCATTCCCAAACCAAGAGTATTAATATGTAGTTGCTCCTTTCTTTGTTGCAATTGCAGTTTTTAGTTTCTAGTATTCTGGGAACGCTGTTGGTGGGATTTGCTTCCATTCATACAGTATGTAAGAGGCACTGATGTTGATCAGTTCTGGCTCAAATCAGCATTCCTATTCATCCCATAGGGGTTCAGCTAAGTTGAGGTCAGGTCAGTGCAAGCCAATCAATTTCTTATACTCCCATCCCATCAAACCCATTTTGTAAAGCCCTTGCTTTGAGCCTTGGGGCATTATATGAAATAGCTTTCCTACAAATTACTGCTGCAAAGTAAGAAATAAATAAAACAATTTTTTTATTAACCTTACTTGCACCTGCATAAGCAACGATGAGCGTGGGTTAAAAAGCCAATATAAATAACAAGAGGGGGTATCCACATGCTTTTGGACCATATAATAAATAAGGTTACTAATTTAATACATTTTCTATATGACAAGGAGGCCCTGGCCAAGCTGCAAAAATGTCCTTTACATAAATGTTGGCTCTGTATTGGCTGAAAACATGTATGAAATATTTTGTTGTGGTCATCTAGGTGTTCCTGCATGTTGTAGTTGCTGAGCACTTTGTTGAAGAGAGCTGCTGTTTAACTGGAACTCTAGCAATGGCATATCTCCCTCCAGTGGATGTGACTTGCCCTATGGCGTAACATCATTATGACATCATTTTTTAATAAGATTGAACTACTGCATGAATAAATATACACCATATTCTATATATGCACGTAAATGTATGCTATAAATACATTTTTTTCTCTTCATTCCTATAATTGAATTATTAAGTTATGATCTCTGTGAGAAGATGGTTTCATCACTGCAGAACAGGTGTATTTCCTTAATAATACAGTAACTGTATCATCTGTACACTGCATATTTAATCTAATAGGCAATTATCTTTTCCTATAATTTAGCTCAATATATAATTCATCATATAAAATGCCATAGGCTAGCTTCTATCATCTTGCCTTCTTTATTAATGGTGATGTGATTAATAAGGTTTGAAGATGTGAGATGCTAAGCATATGCTCATCTCAAGCTCAACATTAGCTGGAATGGGGAATGTTCCTGTATAGAACGAGTTGAGCGGGAAATTTACTATGCAAGTTGGTAAAAATATGAAAGCTTAAAGAGATCAGATAGTCAGGCTTCATTATATGCTAACAAAGAATATTCTGCTCATCTCAGCAAGTCTTTGCATATCTCTTTTGCACCATATGTGCATTCAAATTTGCTAATTTAAAGGCATGACTAATACGAGACAGATATTGAAGATCTCATGATGGACAACTCTTCTGTTCATTAATAAAAGCACACCTCCGGGCAGAATTATACCATCACTGAATAAAATCTATCTGGCAGACCAATGTCTTCTGTTTCTGTGGATCAGATGAAATTTCCCAAATGTGTAATTTCCCAAATGTTCACTGTTAACTGATTTCTTGCCAGCATAGGGTGGTGAATAACAGTGTGTACATTATTATATATATTTAAATCAATGCAATAAATAGTATATTGCACAGGCTTCTGCTATATCTGTCTTGCTGTATAGAATCTCTTTGATTAAACCTTCTGTACGTCTGTTGAGTATACAGCTCTGCACAGATTCAATGCCATCTCTGGGCAACTGTAGCTGCAGTACAGGAAGTTGTCATATATTTTTACCCAGGTGCTCACAGTCTAATGTACTATATCAGCTAGTAAGGTACATATGACATGGCAGCATTAGTCTCTTTGGGTTACATAGATGGATAAGGGAATTGCATAAAAAGAGGGAAAGTTATGGATGCTAAGGAATGTTACTATGCAGTTGTGGAAACTGGAAAGGAGTTCAGAGGTTTTTGTGGAAGAAAACATGTGGAGATTTGTTGTGCTGTAAGTGAGAGGACAGATGCAGTTGTGTTATATTATGCAATTGATATGCAAGAGGAAGATGATATGTGATATTGTGTTGGGGGATTTGTGATGCTGTATGTGTATTGTATATATAGTATAGGGAGTAGAACGTTTTTGTGTTTCTGGGAAGGGTAAAAGAAATAGAGGTAATATTGTGGGAAAACTAAATACAGTCTATGATGTGGACAAGTATTCAGAAATGGGGGCTGTTTTATAACAATAGTCAGTGTAGACATTATATAATACTGATCCAGTGTATCACATAACTTGTTTCTAGATGGTAAAAGATCTTATCCTTGATAGAATACCTCAGAAGTAATAACTTCATGCATTTCCAGTGTTTATAAGCAGATATGCATTCGGTTGCATTGTGGCAGAACCGGTAACAAGCAGGTTCGATGAAATGGATTGAGTAAAAGTGGATGGTCCATTCTAGAAGTAGGGAGATGTTTGGTGGGGTGGTAAATGAAATAAAATGTGTTGTGTTCTGGATATGGAATAGAGAAAATGTATGCTTGGGAAAGAGGGTCTTGCATTGTGAAGGTGAAGAAGAAAGTGGACAAGAGAATTCGTTGAATTGAATGGGATTAGGTAGATGAGTGATGTGGGGCATGAAGAGGAGGGAGGTTTTCTGGATGTTGGGTGGTGGGTAGTGGATGTTATGATGATGGGATGTGTTTAATGTGTTGGATATGTATTTTGATGTGGGGAGAAGAAAAAAGAATTAATGATATGGGTCAGAAAAGGAAGGAGAGAAGCAGGGTTATATTTTTGGTTGTAGACATGGCCATCTTTAAACATGATAAGGGTAATGAGTAAGTCAGGATTCAGAAGTCATGATTATAGATTCAAGATTCAGAATGATAGATTTTGTATGAGAACTACTTTTGCAATAGAAATGACTAAAGACTATATTTTTATTAGCACTTTTGGATGATGATCTACAATAACTACCCAAACATTGTAACTAGACAGCAAATAGAAAAAGTAATATAAAGAAAACTATGTTAAAATTTGGAGAATACTTCCATTTGCCTGATGGACAGCAGCTTCTTTAAAAGCCTTTATGAAGAATGCCATATGTAACAAACCACTACTCGAGTTCTATAAACAAAACATACACACCTATGCAGTCAACATCAAAAAACATGTTTAAGTAGAACAGAAGAGTGAATATGAACAGTACTGAGTTTTGGTGACACTGTGATCCTGTATGCATCTAGAAAGGGCTGGTCATATTGTCAAGCTATTAGCTGGTTAATGAACAAGAGGACAGGAAGCCCCCGCTGAAAGAACAGGGTGAGGTCCTAGCACTGAAACAATCACTATGTGACAACCAAGAGTAATGAGGAAGGCTATGTACATTTCTGGATGCAGTAAGTGTTCTTATTACAGATTTGCCTCAAAGAACAACATTTAGTAAGCTTTGCTGGCTGGGTTGTTGTGATTGTGGGTAAAGCTCTGCTTACTATTCCTTTTTAGTTAATTTTACACCAAGCTGCATGCATTCATTTTCTGGGATGCAGAGATTCTGCTCTTTCAAAGTTACGATCTAAACTTTGGTGTCCAAGACAAGGGGAGATTAAATGACTTGTCCAAGGTCACCTCAAGTTGGCAGAGGAATCGAACTTCCCCAAGCCTCTCCAGATTCTATTACAAGAGTACACTAAAGTGATATATGCTCAGCATGTAATTTCTGTGGATCCCCTGAAGAAAAAAATGTGAACTTTCACACATTTAAATAAACATGGACATTTTGGACAGGTTTTTCAATTCACAACCAAGAATTCACCTGCGCCGGACATGGTGGTAAAACAAATTTCAGAATTCACTAGTGGTGGGAATAGGAAGGCGTATATGGTGACAAGAGGATTACGAGAGGACTTGGTTAATTGTTACAGTAGAAAAGCATCATAGTAATGTCTCACGCTGCTTGTATCATTTATGCTAAACAGGGTATGGATGATTTATGCTAAACAGGGCACTTAAAAATGAGAGGGATATGTTTATGCCCATCAGACATCATGCAGTGCAGCTGAAGGTCAGCAATGCCTGAATCATCCCTAACTGAATAAAGTAATTTGAGGGTTGGCAGCCCAGCAGGGACTGTAGTCTTCAAAACCAGTACAAGTATAATATCAAGGAGGCTCTTTTGCTACTTCAGCTAGTGAAGTGCTTGTAAAGATGCAATGTCTGGCATGGCAATGAAGAGGTTAATAAAAGTTCTA
>CM044448.1:59922645-59951196 GCA_024363595.1 Xenopus borealis
TCGTATTGTAAACCCACTGGTTCTCCCTATCTTGCATGTTTCAATGCCCTGCGCTTAGCATATGACACCTAGGGGCAGATATACTATGGGTCAAATTCGAATAGATTTTTATTTGAATTATTCGAATCATTCGATTAGATCAAATTTTCAAAATTCACTGCAGGAAATGGTCTTCAAAAACATTCGAAAATTCAAATTAAAATCTTTTTGAAAATTCGATCGAATTTCTAATCATTAATGTGAATTTAGTAAATCTGCCCCCTAAAGTCTTTTCAGATGCATTAAAAACCACTTGTAATATATACATTTTTTTTTAGAAAAATTTTCATGTTACCTTCTTTTTGAGCAGTGCAGCTCTGCGACTTTTCAATTTTTCACAAACTAGAAAAGAAATATTATTTGTGAACAGTTTAACGAATATATTTATAGTTAAATTATACAATACTGTGCAGACTTTATCTGGTGTCTTAACCACGATAATTTACAAGTGATTTAAAGTTTCCCATAAAGTTTTGATGAAGCACATACATGGGAATACTTCTACTTGTGGACAAGTTAACGCTCATAGACTAAGGAAAAATGCTCTAGCGAGCTTGTAAAGATTATTAATAACCCAATGCATATTCCAGTGGTTCAGCTTCACTAATACCAATTAGCGTGGCTAATAATTTTCGCTCTAGAATTTGACATGCATTCCTTTATAATGTTAAGGAGATGTTCTCTGCCAGGAGTCAGGGTGAACTACTGAGCCTAACATTGCAGAAGTTATGTTTAGCTTGCAATTAACAATATACGGGCAAAATAGCTTTTAAAGAGGAATTAATGCTAAAATATGGGAAAGAAATTAATTCTAGCCATTTTTATACAGTTATGTTCTTCCGTTGTATGTGAGGCTTTTAATAACTGGTAGGTTCTGACCTTAGCGCATACTTTTAGTAAGGTTATTAAATTGTTAGTGCCAGTGGCACAGAGTTGCAGCCTCTTCCTCACTTTATTTCAGTATGAACTAATGGATTCTTGGGGGCAGATTCATTAAAGGGGCAAAGTGGCCGACGCTATCGAAAATTCTTCAGAAATCACATCCGCAGGGACATCGACAATTTACTAACGGGCTTAGAGGACAATTCAGTAATGAACTAAACCATCACTAGTGTTCGTTTCCACCCTACTGACATGCAGCTTTTCGCTCTGGCAATGGTTGTTACACCGCAAATTCACTAAAATATGAATTTTACAGAACATTCGCCAGACCAGGCGAACTGATAAAATGAAGCTACACCTTCCTGTCTATGACATTGTATCCTGTATGCCAGAAATACATTAAAGTTGTAAAAAAATGCTGGCGACTTTTCTTTTTTAAAGCAGTATTTGCTTCAAAAGTCCTAGATATGAAAGATTTTTTTTTGAAGAATTTTTTAGCTAATTCGAGGAGAATGCCACATTTGTTTAATACTGTGCTCATGTCTAGGGCATTAGAGGATCAATTCTGTCTTTATTATGGCTCACTGGACATTAGTAATAAAAAGTGGACACTTTAAGCATTAAAGGAAAACTATACCCCCAAAATAAACACTTGAACAACAGATGGTTTATATCAAATCAAGTGACATATTAAAGAATCTTACCAAACTGGTATATATATTTAAGTAAATATTGCCCTTTTACATCTCTTGTCTTGAACCACCATTTCATGATGGTCTGTATGCTGCCTCAGAGATCACCTGACCAGAAATATTTCAACTCTAACTGTAACAGGAAGAAGTGTGGAAGCAAAAGACACAACTCTGTCTGTTAATTGGCTCGTGTGACCTAACTGTATAGTTTGTTTGGTATGTTTGTGTGCACCGTTGAATAGTGATGGGCGAAACTCCCGCGTTTCGCTTCGCCAAAAAATTCGTGAAAAACGACGCGCGACTCGTTTTTGGCGGCGAATTTTTCGGCGCAAATTTTTTCTGCCGTTTCGCGAATTTATTCGCCAGCAGCGAATCGCGGGAATTCGCCGCGAATTCGCCCCATGCGAATAAATTCGCCCATCACTACCGTTGAATCATACGATCGCAGGAGGCTGTCCTTATTTTTGAAAATGGCTATTTTCTATTTATGATTACCCAATGGCACATGCTACTAAAAAAGTTTATTATTATGAAAATGGTTTATGTACATGTTCAGGGTTTTACATATGAGTTGTTTTATGCAGTATCTTTTTATAGAAACCTACATTGTTCGGGGGGTATAGCTTTCCTTTAAACCAACATTACTAATATAGACCTCCATTTTTGCTAGGCAGAAATGAACCCTAGTGAAAAGGCGCTATGAAATGTTCATACAGCTTAAGTTATGCTAGTCAAAATTCGCCACTGTTCGGCTGCTGAGACGCAACTTCACATTTTAGTGAATTAGTGTAGCGGTAAACAATTTGCGCCTGGAGATGAGGCATGGAGTGTGGCAAAACCCTTTAGTGAATTTGCCCCTTGGCTTGAAGTCCCTTTGCTTTCTAAATTGGATGGTGCACACATTCTCTTGAAAGCAGAGGATTTCCCAAAATCCCTCACTTCACAATGGTACCAAGTGGTGGGGGGTGGGCACACAGAAAAACTATCTTGGCTAATTTTTAATCAGTGGCTCAAGCATTTATTCTTTCTACAAAAGCCCAACTGAATGAGCTCCTGTCAAAAAGGATGGAATGTATTCCTGATATTGCTGGACTACAGTTCCCAGCATGCCATAACCTTGAAAATATACTGCAGCAGAAAGCTTAAGTTCAGCCACATTTAGGAGGAGTAATGCTGATGTTTATCCCTTCTTGCTGGCCTGGGTAGAACATCGCAGATAACTGCATGATTAGGCTACACCCCGGCTTTATCTATTCATGCAGCAGAAACAAAAAAGCCGAATAATAAATCACCCAATGCAATTTCATTTTATGAATTAACCTTTAGACACTGAATTTTAATTAAAACGTGGTCATAAATAACTTACAGTTGTAATTAAATATGAATTTATTTCTACCTCTGCACCATACAATGCATCTCAGTTAGCGCTTGAATGTCTCATCCCAGATTGTAGGATTAGTGTCCATCCAAATATAAACTAATTGTGTGAGTTTTGCACTGTCAGGCGCCAGCAACACCTAATGTATCTTTCTTAGATCTAATATCTTGGGGATTTGCATAGGCACACTATTAATTCCAGGCTCTGAGCACTGCAAGAGCCAGTCATCTCTGTGATGGGTTTAATGATACAAATATGATAATCTGCTGATAGAAGGCGTTTCTCACATGACAGTGATTTCCAGTGCAATGCAGTTTAGAGGCACAATATAATAAATTTTTAGGGTTTTATATTCTGTTTTTCCTAGCTTCTTGTCACATGGCAGTCATATTTAAAGGGCCACTAGATCATATTTTTTTGTATATTGTATATTGGTGAAGCATTCTGATAGGGTCATCTGGGTCAAACTAGGCTCTTTGGTGAATAACTTTTAAATGGTATTTTGCTGGTGTAGCACACCCTTGAGTGCACTTTAGCTGTGGATTTGTGGAATGTGTATGACCAGGCTAACTGCTTCCCTTGTGTCCCTTTGTGCAATACAAATAACCAGCAGCAATGATTCACGCTTCACAGGATAGTTACCCTCTCACTAGGTAATATCTCCTCTCGGGGGAATAGCACTAGGTCCTGGATTTCACAGACTGGGGTCTTGTTTCTTGGCACCTGATTTGGTCCTCACCTCACCCACTGTATTCAGCCTGGGGTCTTGAGTCTTGGCACCCTATCTGGTCCTCAACTCACCTCTGTAGTCCCTGATCTAGTGGTTTACACACCACGGGGTCCTAACCCCACTATTTCTCCTCGATGGAGCCACAGCTGCTCTCTTGCTACCCTGAGCTGCCTTTCACTCCTATAACAGTAACTACTACCACTGGATAAACCTAACTTTCAAGGAACCAGACCATGGTCCTGTAACACCTCTCTGGGAGGCACGGTCCCAGGAGTAAGACCCTGAGCACATGGGGCTGAACCCCTTTTATATTAGTAAACACCTAATGACCAAATCCCATGAACTGATCTGGACCCAGGAAAAGGGACATAGCTGCCTGAGTTACTAGAGGACCCTTAGGTGTCCAAATACAGAGGGGACCTGACTGAGTAAACTAACACAAATCACAGGGTCCCTACACTGGTAAAAAGAGAGCATTTTATCTAAATTGAGAATATTCTCATCCACCATAGTTGTGTCTATATGTCAGACATACTGTATGTTCCTCATACAATTATGATGGGGAAAGTACGCTGGCAAATTAAAGCCATAGAGCAATGAAGGATATAAACAAAAAGAGTATGACATAGCTAATGAGATTGTAAAGAAGTTCCTTTGTCTTTTTAAATGGTAGCTTGACAGCCTGGATCTGGCAAAAATGCTTTTATTGAAAAACAAATGTATTGATTGTATTGGTCTATTTTCAAACTTTCGCAGTGGTACAATTACACCAGGCAACAACGCAATCTGCCAAAGTTAATAGGCCAAAATTGCAGGACATAGTAAATGACTGATGTCATGTCGAAATTTTGTCTTTGTCAAAAGTTTATATTTTATACTATATTCTAAACGTCCCAATTAACCTTTTTCCATTAGCCAGATATCCCAATGATGTTTATGTAATTTGGACAGAATATTATAAGCAGGTTTCTTTGTGCCCACGCTATACTTTCAAAGTTTCATGTCTGCTGGATACAAAAAACAGTACTCTCGCTGCAAACAAACCCCATCCCTGCTTAATGAGAGAATTTTATTTTCTAATACTGTTACGGCTGCTTCCAGTAGTAACTAATTGCATTTCAGTCCCATTTAAGAACTCACATTATACCTGCTGTGAACAATGCAGCTTGCAATTCCCCGGCTAAGTGCAATATTTAATGTATTAGAGTCATTTAGAATGCAGCAGGTGCAACACAACCTTGTGAGAGCCGACACCAGGCAATAAAAGTCTCTGACTCACCTAGTGGGTCCATTCCCAGCCAGCTTTATGACATGTGGAGACGTAATAATGGAGGCAGATGGCATTATTTCACCAGCTATCTCTATAGAATTTCAACAATGCTTCATGGAAACAATTATGTTATTTTTTTGGCTTGAAGAAAAAAAGCATAAAATACTGTACAGCTGGTTAAATGTACAGTTGGAATTGCAAAAGTTCCTGTCAAAATTAAAAGAGATTATATACTTGCACTTGACTCACCCCTCATATAACAATAGAGAGGCTGGACACAGGCCAGGTTGCACTGGGGCTGGGTTATGGTCGGGCACAGGTTGAACAGGCATAGTAGCACTGCACTGAATGATTGTAATTTCCAATTACCCAAACTCCTACAATACCTTTGATTCTCTGTGACTGAATGGTGGCCATGTGTGGGCCAATAAAGGCTGCCAACATAGTCCTTTCAGAAAGGCAGTGCAACATAGGACAGGGCCAGAACTTGGAGTAGGCAGAAGAGGCACCTGCCTAGGGCACAATAATTGGGGGGGAACTATGCAGGTACCTCTTCTGTCTACCCCTAGTACCCCTAGTTCGTAGTTGATTCCCTCTGCTGGACCCTTCCCTCTGCCGATTCCCTTCCCCTCCCCACTCTGGCCATACCCTCCCCATCCTGGCCCTACCCTCTGCTGCTTCCCTTCCCCTTTGATGCTTCCCCTCTGCACTCCGGCTTCCTCTCTGTCACCCAGTCTAAGCTCAATCTTCTGCCTATAGCAGCTGCCTTTGGCTCCGGGAGGAGCCCTCAGCTACTCAGATGCCACCAGGTCTTAATGTGAGAGGACCAAGGAGAGAGTTCTGGGCAGGCTAGGCAACTGAAGAGTATAGTAAAAGAATTTTGAGAAACGGAAGCATAGTCAATGGTAAGCTGGGTCAAAACCAATCTGGCAATGCAGTACAAGGTCGGTAGGCAGAGGCGTAGTTGGGGAATAACACATTCAAAACTTTAGTACCAGCTCAGATTCAATTTTCAGTCAAAAGTCTTCCTTCCCTGGTATTTCAGGTCCGTGCTAGGTTATAAAGATCCATCAGTGCCTCAGGCAAACATTAGTGACAGGAAGAACAACCAATCAGATATTTGTGGGTAGTGCACCCATAATTTCCAGGATTGCTACCGAATGTAAGCACCATGGTCATTTCAGCTTGCATGCAGGTTTTGACATTGTTATGGCCCTTTCCATCGGAAAATTAGCCTATTGTGTGATATTAATTGTACCATCACTTTTTTTTACACAATATTAGGATCTTTTTTGTTAAAAATTGCTGTTTTTTTTTTTTTAAGAGAATAAGATTCAGTAAGATGAAACAACAAACCTGCACTTAAACGATGTTTTCCTAAAGGAAGGGCAGCTTCAAAGCACTGGTAGTTATTATTCAACTGAGAGCAAGTATACACGTTGTACCCCAGTGACTGGTCAGTGCTGACATGTCCTGTTTGGTAATAAGCAAAGAGAATTCCTGTGATGAGAAAAAAGGAAAATATTTACATAAGTGCCTTTCTGTGCGTAGGAGGGGGATTCGGGAGTGGAAAGAGGCACAAAAACGTTTGTTTGCAAGATTATTTCCTGAATCTCTTAAAGGAAAACTATACCCCCCAAACAGCATAGGTCTCCATAAAAATATATAGCATAAAACAGCTCATATTTAAAACCCTGTTTAATGTAAGTAAACCAGTTTCACAATAATATACTTTTTAAGTAGTATTTGCCATTGAGTAATCATACAGTAAATAGAAAATTGCCATTTTAAAAAATAAGGGCCGCCCCTAGGATCATATTATTCACAGTGCACTCAAACCATAGTGTGAGTTCTGTCTTTTGCGTCCACGCTTCTTCCTTTTACAGTTAGGCTACGGACACACATGTGGATACTTGCCACGGTTTTGGTGCAGTTCGCAGTGTAAATATGCTAGCGTAGCATGCCATTGCTGACGGTTGAAACCTCTAGCTTATTTGCGCAGCGGTTGGCTTTTTTTTTTTTTTTTTTTAAAAACCTTGGTGCGGACCACACCAAAACCAAGGCAGGTATCTACATGTGTGTCCGTAGCCTTAGCATTGTAATATTTCTGGTCAGGTGATCTCTGAGGCAACACAAAGACCATCAAAATTGGTGGTTCAAGGCAAGATATGTAAAAGGCCAATATTTACTTAATATATATAACGGTTTTGTGAGATTCTTTAATCAGCCATTTAATTTAATACAACCTTTCTGTTGCTTATGTATTCATTTTGGAGGTATAATTCAACTTTAAGGCATACTAAGAATAATACAAGCAACTAAAGTTTTTGTAGGTAGCTAAAGGCTGGCAAATAATTCAATTAGAAATCCTGTACTTTATTCACCAGACAAAATATTGTATAATGATTTATACCTCTAAAATTGCCTCTGGAGCTCATATTCTACTTTTTGTGCCACCGCAGCCACTGCTTAAGGCCCCACAAAGTTCAATGGTCAAGAGTTTTGGAACCACTATTCTAGGGTTAGGTGTTAGACAGGTTCTTGCAATGACCTTGATTCCGACCAAAAAGGGAGTTAACATGCAAGAGGCTGAAGCCAGTAGAGGTTCTTGCGATCCTCTTATGTAAAAATAGTATTGTTCTTGAAAGGAGGGGTATAAGGCTATTTTAATTATGAGAGGGGAGCCTGACTGAAGAGATGATCATGCTTTGAGGATGAAGGGTTAATAGAAAGGGAAATGAATTGGTCACCTCAGCCTAATCCTACAGAATATAAACATCATGTTTTATGCAATTATTAAAAATTAACATACAATTTAGATAATCTTAAACTTTGTGCTCTGTGATCGATTGAGTTGTGCAATATACGTTCTCCAGACAAAGTGGCACCGCCCACATCCTATACAAAAGCAAGTTCACATGAGGTTGTAGAGTCAGATAAGGTTGCTGCAGGAAATAGCTCAGAACCAATGGTAAAGACTAAATAGAAAGCTCACTGATACAATGATCAGTCAGTTCCATAACCATGAAAACAGCAGTGCCTTTCTTTTACTGTAGGAATTCTCTAATGAAAGGGATATCTGAATTTTAAAAACTCACCAACAATAAAAACTATTATATATGAGTTGAAGATAATCTTCTGATGGGGTTGATTTAGTTCTTTATCAAAGTTTGCTATTTAGGAAATATTGCTATTGAATGAAAGTTAAAGGGAAACTGTCATGGTAAAACATGTTTTCAGTTAAAAGGGTGGTTCACCTTCAAGTTAACTTTTAGTATATTGTAGAAGGGCCAATTCTAAGTGACTTTTCAATTGGTCTTCATTATTTTTTAATGATTTGCAATTTTCTTCTGTTTCTTTGCAGCTTTCAAATGGGGGCCACTGACACCATCTAAAAACAAATGCTCTGTAAGGCTACAAATGTATTGTTATTGCCACTTTTTATTACTTGTAATTCTAGTCAGTCCATCTACTATTCATATTCCAGTCTCTTATTCAAATCAATGCAGGGTTGCTAGGGTAAACTAGAGAGCTGCTGAATAAAAAGCTAAATAACGATAAAATCACAAACAATAAAAATTGAAAACCAATTGCAAATTGTCTCGGAATATCCCTCTCTACATTATAATAAAAGTTAACTCAAAGGTGAACAACCCCTTTAATAGTGCTGCTCCAGTAGACTTCGCCACTGAAAGCCATTTCTCAATAGAGCAAACAGATTTTTTTATATTCAGTTTTGAAATCTGACATGGGGCTAGCCATTTTGCCAATTTCCCAGCTGCCCCTGGTCATGTGACTTGTGCCAGCACTTTAGGAGGGAACTGCTTTCTGGCAGGCTGTTGTTTTCCCTTCTCAATGTAACTAAATATTAAGCAGTGGGACATGGGTTTTACTATTGAGTGCTGTTCTTAGATCTACCAGGAAGTTGTTATCTTGTGTTAGGGAGCTGTTATCTGGTTACCTTCTCATTGTTCTGTTGTTAGGCTGCTGGGTGGGTGAAAGGGAGGGGGTGATATCACTCCAACTTGCAGTACAGCAGTAAAGAGTGATTGAAGTTTATCAGAGCACATGACTTGGGGCAGCTGGGAAATTGACAATATGCTCTTTTGAGAAATGGATTTCAATGCAGAATTCTTCTGGAACAGCACTATTAACTAATGCATTTTGAAAAAGATTTTTTTCCCATGACAGGATCCCTTTAAAATATGATTTTTTGTTTTGCTATAGAAATTAGCCATTACAGCTCCTAATTGTAGTGTGTGTTCATTTTATTTAAAGTGTTCATGTTTCTATGAGGTTCTTTTTCCATTTAAGCTAATGGTTGGAACGTCATGTTATGTGTAATGTAATTATCAAATAACTAAGTTTCAACATAATTATTAAGTCACTGTGCTATGATATTCTTCACTTTATTGCCTTCATTGTATGGCAGAGACATGTGGCACAGGGGTTGACCAGGCATTCAATGACCAGGCTTTAATTGCCTTGTACCCATATCTGCTCATACAAAAACTCTGGAGTTGGCAGAAATTACAGTTACATTATTAAAGAGTTTATAATTATTTTCAAAGTAGAACTAAAAAAAGCACCTGCATCCATGGATGTAATTTCTGTTTCTGCCTGTCTGACCACAGGCAACCCAGCCACTAAAAGGCAACCTTCAGCTCTGTAAGTACAGATATTTCTGTGATAGGAACATCCTGAAACATTCTGTACAGAACTACACTGAGAACCAAAGATATTCAGTAGTCTTGTTTATGACCATGACTTTTTTGCTCCTGTTTGTGTATCTGTTACTGAACAGGGATTGTATCATTCCCTTCATGTTGTTTCAACACACCAAAACATCAATAAATAAACAGGCAAATGCACAAAACGTTTTAAGCTCCTTTTTTGTTTTAGTAAGAGGTGCCCAATGGATTCATAAACGTCTGCATACCCATGCCTCCAAATGGACCTTATTTAGGATGGACATTCCTGTTTCCTGGATCCCAAAAGTGATAACGCTTACTAAATGTCCATGGAAGATTGTCCTGTTTTTGAAGGAGATCAATAATTAAAGTTCAATGAGGGGTTCCCTCTACTGACTCCCCATTTCTATCTTCAACTGTAATTAAAAACCCAGAAGGATGGCATTGTTCCTCTGTACTACTCTGTGCAGCAGTGTTGGTGACTGCCATGAGCGGCCACATACTTCTGAATGTTGACCAAGAGAATGCACACTTCAAGCAAGGAAAATTTTACCCTGAAGTGGCAAAAGCCACCTATGGGCAGAGGACTGGAATTGCATTTTTCAGGACCTGAAGAAGGGAGGCTGTGTTCCCCCCGAAACGTTGACAACTGGTGGCATTAAAAGAAAGGGGCACTATCCCCGACTGCAATATTGGTGTGTGCGGACCGTTTTTCTTTCTACAAAGCAGTTAAGGAGACCTGGCTAGGTCAGCGGAGGACCAGCACCACCACGCAGATCAGTGGAAGGAGGTGTGCGGTAATTGAAATATTCATTGAAAACAGGAAGCTGGCCATCCTTCTTGGTTTCTTAAGTGTCAACGAAATGAGGGGAGATGGTCCAGCAGTTTTGGTCCCCCCAAAATATATTTGCACAAACTACATAAATATGGGACAACTGCAATCAGCATGGCAAGTTGGAATGGAACGGAGAATAAAAATGGAATCAGCAGGTAAAATTTACTGGTCACCTGTTAAAAAGCAAACATCTTATTGGTTGCTATGGGTTACTGCTCCTGGGCAAACTTAGTGCCTTTTATTACATATGGGGGTAAGAGCATAAATGCTACATGTCAGGAATTTTCTTCCTCTTGTGTATCTTAATGTTAACTTAGAGCCTAATCTACTGAATAAGATTATGTTTAGCTATCTGTTTTACTATTGTATTATTCCCATTTTTTTCTATCAATGCATTCAGATTTGCATATACAGATATGGGATCTGTCCAGAATGCTTGGGACCTGGGCCTTTCCAGATAGCGGGTCTTTCTGTAATCATACCTTAAGTCTACTAGAAAATCATGAAAACATAAAAAAAACATTGTACTGCTTCTCCTTTCAATAAGGATTAATTATATTTTAGTTTGGATCATGTACAGTGAGATGTTTTGTTGTTACAGAGAAAATGGAGATTATATTTTTAAATTTTGGGTTTATTTTGCATAAAATGTAGTCTATGGGAGAGAGCCTTTCTTTAATTAGGATAACAGGTTTCCGATAACAGATACCATACCAGTACATATGCTATATACTGTACTATATACATTTACATACACTCATATAACTAAACATTAACAAATAAGCCCATATATTTGCAAGCAGAGCTTTGTAAGTTGAGATCCCTTTCAGTTTTAAATATTTCCATTCAGGCTATTTAAGTCATTCACAGATGAAGCAATATTTTATGGGACATAACACCTATATACTGTAATATCAGTAGAAAGTGTAAAAAAACAATATAATCAAATAAACAGTATAACAAAAGAGAAGATCATTTGTTGATTGTCAACTTTTTGCAGCCCCATTGATCCCACGATTTACCAGTTGGAATACTGAATCTACTTGGCTGTTTTGGAATCTGTTTAGCAGTTAAAATATGAAAATTGGAGAAAGCAGGTATTGGGCCAAATGAAACAAATGAGTCATTTCCTTGAAAAAACACACAAGACTTTGGTTACTTTGGAAACTATATCAGCTCTTCCAGAACTCCGGAAAAGAAAATACAACTTTGTTATTCCCTGAGAGCTTTCATGTATTCCTGGTACAAGTTGTATGATGGTGACCTAAAAATGAACCATTTCTTTTCGGTACCACAGTCCCACAGGGCAAGGAACTGTCATATTGATCATATGTATATATTTTGTGCAGTTTTTATTATTGTCTCTTGCAGTTTAGAAGATATTTGCTTCCTCGTACAAAATATATCCAAGCTAACAGTTTTTTTGTAACTTTCACAACCTACTGACTGTTGAGTAGCTAGGCATTTCATGCCAAGAACTAAAGAGATTTACTGACTGAGTTGTCCTTCTTAAACTCTAAAACCAGGCAAGGGACTTTATCTATAGATTACCCTGTGGCTACAATGTAGTTATATGGCCTTGTTAAAAACACATCAAGCAAGTAACTGCCAAGACCCTCAGTGGGTCAAACTGCACCAGATTTTTGCAATTTGCACACTTCCTTCCATATTGCAAATGAACCCCAGTGTTTGCTTCTCAGCTTGCTATTATGCTCACTATTCAGTGTATCACATTAACAAAGATTTTCTATAACTATGTGGTGGTTCCCCTTGGCAGGGAACATCTGTTGTTGGGAGTCCCAACCTGAAGTCCAGTTATGATTAAACTTGGGAGAAATGTTTATTTGCAGTACTTCATGTGTTTGCATGTATAGCAGTATGACTTCCACATACAGTATACTATATGTAACCTTGATTATAGGTCTGAGGGCTCTAAATGCATGTTGGACCTGAAAGGAGAGTGGTTGAACCCAAAAATGTTATTTACACAGTGCACAGTTGCAAACCCCCTTAAATTGATGTGTGGCAACAAAATAAAAGAACCCAAAACTTGCATGAAACCCATAGTGATCCAGGAAGCACCTTCCCCTATCACTCATTCATAGTATATAGTGCCTATGTAATCTGAGACAATGTGCTGAGTTTCCACATTCCAGACATTCTTTAAGGAAAGTTTCACACAAGAAAATAAGGACTTTTGTGGAAATATATTTGCAGTTATGGGTTCTGGTTCTGAAGAATGCGCTGAATCCTGAAACAGAAGCATAGAATGTGATGGCAGAAAAGAATCAGAAAATAATCCATCTAGCCTACTGATTTAGGATAATGGCTTTCCATGCCGACATGATTTTGTTAAAAGATTGTGCTTTATTACAGCTGTTCTAATTTCACAACATTTGCAGGAGAAGTATTGCATACAGTATGTTTTCTCCCCCATGATGTAAAGGTTGTTTTCTTATGTTACCTTTCACTTTGCCTGCCGCCATCTTCATATTGTGTTCTGTAGCTGTCGTTATATATTGTGTTCACACAATGCTTCTGTCTGGAATTCTCTTAATCTCTTGATGTTTCTTAACAGTTCATCGTTCTTATCAGTCCTTGCACCAGGGAAGCTTACAATCTAAGGTCCCTATCACATTCACAAAACACTGTAGTCAGTTTTATATGGAGTCAGCTAACTTGCCTGTAAATATATATATAGCTTGCATGGTCTGTATTCACTTTCTATAGGGAAAATCTTACAGAGAGATATTGCCACCATTCACATTTATTAGATGTGCTCATATATTTTTCATGTTGAAATGTGATCGTTTGTCTCTAGAATCTTGCTGACTAGTATATGTTTACTGGTTCTAAGGCTGATTCTTGGGCAAGCCATGAAAAACTGTCACTCATTATTTATTGCACAAGATATCTTCCTCTGTGACATTTTTCTGAAGGAAATGGACTTTACTTTGTCATTGTTATTTGGGCATCAATCCATATGGAAGAGGATACTTTCATGATAGGTATTTTTAGATATGTAAACATACAGGCAAGTTAATTGGCCCAATAAAACTCACTATGATGTGTGATAGATAAGCTCCACTAGGACAGGAACCTACCAGAATCATGTGTAATGTCTCGCAAATGACAGTGCTATATAAAGGTTAATAAAAAATATTCTTCCTATCAGTCAAAGTGAATGGACCAGCTCGCAATGCCTTCAGCATAATCAGACTCTACTGGGGTTGCCACCTTTCCTCCAGACTAACTCCAGGCAGGGCCGTGACATATTGAGGGCGAACTATGACATATAGGGGCAGGATTATGATGTGCGATTGGCCGATCCCCGCACGAATCCTACCAGCTTTCCTAATTTAGAAAACCAGGCATGCGGTTTTGGACAGCCTGGATTTTTTAAAGGGCTAAACTGAACAGGTGGCAACCCTAGACTCTGCCAGCTTTGAATTGGTTCAGATGCTTCAGGTACTGCCTGATTGGTTCAGGGAGCTACTAATATACAAAACACAGACAGTTAATTGAAATTATTTTATTAAAATACATATAATTAGAGATAAGCACTGTTGTAGTAAAAGTCATTACTCATCCTCAGCCCATGATAGATACAGGATGGGCAAACGTCATAAACTATATTCATCAGCCATTGCACAAGTTTATTAATAAATCGCTTCCCTTAAATCTTGTTTTCTTTCTATCAGTCAAGTGTATTCATTAATTTATATTCCTTTGCACATGTTGTATATTGCATTTCAACAACAGCTGAATGGCTGCAGGTCATGCAAACTAATTAGAAACACTACAAGACTGAAAGTTGTATTTTTCTGCTTGATTCATGGCGCAACTGGGAGGGCAAACAATGTAGACAAAAGGAAATCAATAAAAAGGAAATCATTTGTTCTATCAAGCAAAACAAGAAATTTGTCACTGAGCCATTAGAAAGAACTCTGGAAATGTGGAGGTTCCAACACTAGCTGCTTACTAAGGACACAGAAGTACAGTAGCTCCATTGTCTTATGCAAAAATGGTTAAATATATGTCAGAGATGACAAAAGATACCCATTATGACCACATGTGAGGCACCGTGCTCTCAAGAGGAACAAACTGCATGTACATAGTAAGGCTCACTATGTTGAGTAACATATGCGTCTTCAGTTCAATTTTGTTCATTAGTGATATGTCTGGGAGTTGTAAGCCATATTGAGCAGCAGTGTACACCAGTAGTTCCTAAACTCTGGAGTTCTTGCATACGCAGGGAAATTTAAAGTTGAATGGACCTCTTTATGTTAAATGTTGCATCTAATACATTGCATTGACACCTTAACAAAGTCAATAGAGTTGTTTTAATGTCCTACACATGAGCCCACTGTAAAATAATGTTCCATATGTTACAAAATGTATGGGGGAAACCAGTTACACAAAAGTATTGTTTTAGGACTTTTGTAGCCTATCATCCTGAGAAAAGTAAAAGACGCCAGTGGTTTTGAACTTAGAAGTTTTTCCACTCCCAAAATATGATGTAAATAACTGAGGATTGAGGAAGCTCTATGCACTCCATTGCAGTTCGACAGGTCTGAGCTGGTGAAGGCAGGTCTGGCAAAAGAGGTACAGTAACGTACATTAAAATCTGCATTTAGTGATTTTGCAGAGTAACGTCCATTTGCCAGAGCATAAAGTCGCCTAGAGTTAGAGTGTGTTTAACTCCTTCACCAGCAAAGGAATGCCTGCGCCCGTAAATCAGGGAAGTGACTGATAGTGGTAACACTGACGAATCATCAGGGTTATTTACTACGCCCTTTAGTAAATCTGCCCCTAAGTCTATACTTCTGGGCAATTGGTACCCGGGATCAAAATCCCACTCACACTCCTTGGTTTAGTCTCAGCTGCTCAGCTAAAAGTCTAACTATTTATCACTCCTAGAGTGACCTATGAAGGTGAGAAGCTTATCACTGGCTAGACTTGACTTGTCTATGTTTCACTTCTCCCTTCCTGCCTGCTCAGGCAAGGGGCCAGACAAAATGGACCCTTAGCACATGTGCTCATTTTATATATTGTTACGCAATGCCACCTACTGGATAAACCTGGTACCATTAGGGGTCATGCTTTGACCCAGGAAGTGGAGTCTAGCTCCTGTCTCCTCATTAGATCCCCATCTTCTTTTCTGCTGATTCACTGCACATGCAGGTGCTCTACTGCATCTCCAAGATGACTTGCTAAATGGACCTAATGCTTCGCCGAACACACACACACAAGACCTGCCAATGTTTATAAATTCATTTTTACCCTCTTAGAAAGCATATGTAATTGTTTAATAGAACATATCCATTCATGCACATATCTCCAAAAGCCAGAAGAGCAACTTTCCTATCTTAAATTATGTAATATAATGATATGAATAATGTACATTTTTTAATAATACTTTGCAATCTGACACATTGCCACAGGCATTAATGGATTGTACTGTGATCATTTATTTCTAAGTGTGCGCCCAGGGTATAAAAAATAAATGCCACTAACTGAAGATTGTTGAAAATGAGAAGTGATAATTGTATACTTGATCATCAGTTTAATGGAACATTCAAACATTTCTCACCTAATATAAGCTCCCGTTAATATGGTGTGAAAAACCATTCTTTGCAACTTACATTCATGGATGCAATAAATATATTGGCAGGAAAAATGAAAGCTGGAGAAACTTTGGTAGGAGTAGATAGCAATGTCAAAAAAGGGTATAAAATTGGGAGAGAGCTAAAACTGAAAAAAAAAACTAATTAGAATGAACTTTACATTTACCGTTTCTATTTTCTCCCCCCCCCCCCATTTGCCTGTTATCTGTCCCATTTTCTGTATGTAGTCATTAAAAACAATGTAAGGCAAACAGTTTGTCTGGAGCCTCTTTTATGTTTCATATCCTGGAGGCAGGTGCAAACATAGTTGAAACCGCTTCAACTACGCATATTGCAAAGTAGAGGCATTAAAGGGGTTGTTCACCTTTGAGTTAACTTTTAGTATAATGTAGAGAGTGATATTCTGAGACAATTTGCAAGTGGTTTTAATTTTTTTATTATTTGCGCTTTTTGAGTTATTTACCTTTTTATTCAGCAGCTCTCTAGTTTGCAGTTTCAGCAATCTGGTTGCCAGGGTCCAAATTACCCAAGCAATCATGCATTGATTTGAATAAGAGACTGGAATATGAATAGGAGAGGCCTGAATAGAAAGACGAGTAATAAAATATTTGTGGATTCGGACGAATCCTTCTGCCCAGCCGAACAGAATCTGACCCCTAATTTGCATATGCAGATGAGGGGTGGGGAGGGACATTGCATGACAGTATTCGGCCGAATCTTTGTCGCAGGATTCGGGGGTTCGCAAAATCCAAAATAGTGGATTTGGTGCATCCCTAAAAATGTAGCAATAACAATAAATTTGTAGCATTACAGAGCATTTATTTTTAGATGAGGTCAGTGACCCTATTTGAAAGCTGGACAGAGTCAGAATAAGAAGGCAAATAATTAAAAAACTATTAAAAATAAATAATGAAGACCAATTAAAAAGTTGCTTAGAATTGGCCATTCTATAACACACTAAAAGTTAACTTGAAGGTGAACCACCTCTTTAAGTAACATAAGATTCCATGTTGATTTTTCACATAGTTGTCTACTTATTGCATGGAATAAAGCAGAACTGGTCCACATAATGACATAGGTCTAAACTTACTTTTACACTAAAGGTGGCCATAGACAAAACAATTACGATCTTTCCTATAAAAGATACACTAGTGTAGAGCGGAATCCTCAGAGTTACAGGTAGATTCAGCACTTTCCAGCAGGCAATGTCCCTGTGCCTTTCAAAATTTTCCACCTGGGCCGATTTACAAGCAGACTGATATCCAAGCCTTTTGTCAAAATCAGTCCGCTCATCTGCAGCCATGCACGCACCAAATATCTTATGAAAATTTGTCTCATACTATAATATTGGTGCGTGTATGGCCACCTTTACTTCCACTTCATCTGATACATCACTGTTTGCTTTTTGTATATCAGCCTTTTAATAAATATATCAGCATTAAAGGCCAGGTTGTGATATAAAGTTTGTTAAGATAAAACACACTGCCAAATATTTATGTGGCTGTTGTTTATAAAAGCCATTGTGCTGTACAGTTATCATAAGTGCAAACAGGAACAAAGCTAAATGTATATTTAAACACACATTGTTTGCATTAAATATTTGGGTGTCTGGTGGGGATTCATCTGAAGTCACCAGATGGACATTAAAGGGACAATACATCCTATTTTCACATTTTTGTTTACATGAGTGTTCCTTTTTATTCAGTTGTTCAGGGAAACATAAGAGCAGTGGTTAGTCCACACTGAAATCATCACATTATTTTTCAACCAAATGTAGGTTGGCTACAAGCTCCAGGATACTTCAATACATTATCAAAATTGCTATGGCGGGATCTGTAGTTCAGCGTTCTTAGGTATGTATGATGAAAGCAAGAAGACCATCCTTGAGGTTCTGCCTCTTCTGAATACACCCAGTTTTGTATTGTTTGCTTATGCAATCTATGTTGAAGACAGTAATAAATGATCAAATGCCCAGAGTATCAAAACACTTTGAAGGGCTCAGTCAGGGTCAAAGTGGCCTACAAGATTAACAGAAGATCTCCTGGAGGACCTAGTGCCCCCTATACGTTATATAATCTCAAACCATTTGACACTATGTTCAGTTGCTATGAGAGTCCAGTCTGACACTGAGATCAGCCTCTAAACAACTTCAAACAGAGAATCTTTAGACAAGAAAGCTGTTATACAGATTTACACAATCTTGTGGTAGGATGTAATATCAGATTTTGGTAGAAGACGTCAGTCCAGACTGTAGTAATATGGTTTTTGTGAGTAATGTAACAAAAAAGCCCCAGCAAGATCAGGAAGATGCAGCAACAGAAATATAAAAGTAATTGGTTCAGTTGCTGAAAGAGGTCCCCACATGTTGATGTAAAGCTTCATAAACTTAGGTGATTGATATAACTGAAGTTGCTGACATATTTACAGGGTGGCTGCTGACTAAGCTCTATGGCTGCTAAAACATTCCACTACAAGGAACAGCACAGCAGCATAGTAGTTAATCGCTCTGCACTAGCAATGCAGTCTCCCTTGCTCCAGTCTGGGTGCAGGTGGAGTAAATGTAGGCTGTTGTCTGAAAGGTTGATGGTATCTAGTCTGCTGCCTCAGGTGGCAGATACAACAGATGCATTGATGAAGTAAGACACCCTTAAAATAATGGCATTCAAATTGTTGACTATTAGACAAGAGAATCAAGTCTAATGTGACTGAGACAAAGTTTTAGGTTGAGGAACACACAAATAAAAACACTCACAGTATAACTTTCATAGCAGTGCTGATCCACCCAAATGCTGTTTTCCAATTACCTGCATTCTCTACCATATTAGCATCAAAGCATAGTGGTAGCTGTAGTGCACCAACCATAGAAGTGAATGCTTAAGACAACATTGCATTGCACAATACTTTTCATTTACATTTTACAAACGCCTGCAAACATATATAATGTGAGGCATTGTGCGATAACATAGATGAATCGTGCGCTTATCTCTAACAATACCCCTAACAGAATTGCTTACTTTCTAAAAGCAGCTTTTCTATGGATAATTGCATTTTGTTTGCACTTTCAGTTCAAGCGAGTGCCTGATTCAAAACATAACCACTTGAATCAGCTAATGAGACGGAAAAAAAACAAGGTATAAAAGCAGCAATTATTCCAGCAATAACAGAGCCCATAGCCTCAGTAACGAATTTGCTTTGTCAGCATTGGGCAGAAGCCCAAATCATGATTGATCCAACAGCTCTCTGGCTGCTGAAGCCATACCATGCAAGAACATGTATATTTAATTTCAACTTAATTAAAACATTTTGTGAATACCTGGTGTGATTGCCCTTGTGCGAGGGAGTTGTTTATTCAGAGAGTAAGATGATATCTACCTCTTTTCTATTGTTTTTGCATCTCTTTTCCCATGAACTATAAAGGATTTAAGGCCTCTCTGGTTTTTTTTTCTCTTTTTGCTAAAGAAAAGACCTACATCAGTTTGTTTACGTTCCGACAACTGGCGCACAGAGACAGTTCATGACAAAAAAGAAACTGATTTACTTGTCTTTAAAAAATCAAGTCACAGAAAGGACGCTGTTGATGGAAAATGTCCCAGAATAGATACGGTGTTTTAGAATGAAGATAGAATCGTTTGAAGTGTAATTAGCTGGAAACACTCTCAAGCAGTTCCTACCTTCTAACCAGAATAAAACTTGCACAGACTAAATCTAGCACTATCTAAAAGAGTCTCTACTACCATAAAACACAAGATTTAAATCCCAGAACACCTCATAGTTCTCATAGTAGATGACCATAAACTGAATTAGAGATGCAAGAGACTTCAGCAGTTAGGGCAACTAATCTCCCTTCACTGCCTTCCCGCTAGTAAGAATACGAATCGCCGGTGGGATCTCTTTAGCTTTCCGAAGTTGCCGGAAGTTGAAGTTTTTTAGTATATGCTAAAAAAGAAAAACATTTGTACTCACTTTTTCACATGACTGTATATCCATATATCCATTTATTTGATTTACCCATATTACCTTCACCCTGGTATCAGGAGGATTTAATAAATGAAGAACTTTGTATAAACAAGCCCCTTCCCCAGGGTCGGATTGGCCTAGCGGGAAAACAGGAACAAACCTGGTGGGCCCCAGCCCTCCTGGGCCCCTCAGGACCAGACCCCCTCCCCCATTCTCCTGGCCCCAAAAAGAAAATTTGCTACGCCCTGTAGCACCGCACATACATAAGCGCCACGTAGCCCAGTGCTTGGGGCCCAGAGCATGCATGCGCCCCGAGCAGCTCAGTGCAGTAGGGGTGGCAGGGGGTCTAGAGGGGGGCCCTGGACAGCAGTCCCGGTGGGCCCTGCGCCCCTCCAGTCCGACTCTGCCCTTCCATTACTTCCCAAATTGTTATCTGTGCTTTAGGCTTACAGATATGTACATGGAAGCTCATCATAGAGGGGGTGGCACTGTATGGGGGTTATTTATCAAAATCCAGATTTTTTAGATAAGTAAAAAAAAGTCAGACTAAGCTAGAATCCTTTATTTACCCTTATTTCTCAATATTAAAAAAACAGTTTGGAAAAAACTGCGTGATGACTGCCAACAGCTGCAACATATTTATCATTGATAGAAATTATAAAACTTTCATAAACTGCAGATCATTTAATCCTGGTGAGATTGTCATTGTTATTACTTTTTTGTTTGCTCTTTCACATAGTAATAATGGAAAAGCTATTAGAACTAAACCATTATTAATTTCAGTTCAAATATCATTATCAATGACTTTGTCATTATACTGCAAAGTGGGTGCTTTATAGCTTACAGCCACTTACTTAGCTATAATGATGATTAGCGATTAAATAAAATAATGAAACTGGAAATCGCTTTTGGGTACTGCTAGGAATGTATGAATAGCCTGTGATTATATTGATTTGGGATGTGCTAATCAGGCCAGTTTGCCAGCAAATCATGCTAAAAGCAGATCTAGATTGATTGGCACTAAAATTGGTACAAATGTAATGACTAGCAAAATAACGGCAACTGATGCAATTTCAAAAATGAGGGCATCTATTTTTCACTAATGAATAAATGATCCCCCTATCCCAGCCTGATCGACCAGCTGACCAAAATCAAAGTCTTCTGCCGATATCAGTCGGCTCGTTTCCCACCATACACGCACCGACTATCGTATGAAAATGACTTTCATATGATATTATCTGTGCATCTATGGCCACCTTAAGCAGGATTCTTATTGGAGTATCTTACATCTATTGGGCCAATGACCCTGGTAATCAGGCTACCTGAAATATTAATGAACTGCTGCCATAAAGACATAACTGCTAAGGATTGTTCAATAAAACTTTCCCCCAACTCTCCACAATCAGTACCTGCATTTGAGTGCAGAAAATTCCCCAATAAGAATCCCAGCTGATCTGTCTAAATCTGGTACAGGTATGGGACCTGTTATCCAGAAGGCTTGGGACCTGGGGTTTTCCGGATAATGGAACTTTCCATAATTTGGATCTTCATGTCTTAAGTCTACTAGAAAATCATGTAAACATGAAATAAACCCAATAGACAGGTTTTGCTTCCAACAAGGATGAATTATATCCAGTTGAATTGCATAACCATGCTGTCTTCCTCATGTTTGCATGATTACAAGATTCAGTTGTTTAAGATACCACAATTTTAATGTTACTCTGGGCCACTATGGATTATAGGAAGTTATTTTGCAGCATTTTTTTCTTTAAGTCTTTATTTTTATTTTACTGGGAAGGGTTTTATACACACAACACAAACTTGGTTCACAATTAAATTGAGCAAATAAATGTGATGTCTCCATTGGTCCTCACAGGTCGGGTCACCACCCGGCTGGTATTTTACCTTCCTCGCCGGTAAAACACCTGCCAGGGCCGGTATTACAAATTTACCGGCAATGTAGTTGCCGGTAATATGTAATACCATTTACAAAAGCCATTGCCCGCTTGGTAAAACTTAAATTTTCTTCGACTTCGGGTGATGTGGCCTGCTCCTTTTTGCATCATGGCCTGCCGGCTCCACCTCTTTTTGCATTACAGCCCGCCCCTTACTTCCCACCCTCACCACCGGGCGGTCATTATTTATTTATTTTTTTTAAAGGTGTCAATCCTACTCACAGGAGGGGCCGCCAGAGGGGACCATATGTACAATATGTTATATAACACCATACAATCCTGCAATATTATATGCAACATCCTAAATGAGCGCCTCCTCAAGCTGAAGTCTTGTTACGTGTATCAAATTAACATCCAGCCACGGGCTCCATATTCTCTTAAATTTTCACCGGACACCCTCTAGCCAAATAAGTGAGTTTAATGGAAGGAAGAGTTTTGTTAATTAGATTGACCCATTGGGTGACAGTGTACCCATCCAATTCATTATCACCAGGTTTTGTGTGCGAAATACAGTGTAACCCACATAAGTGTTCAGAGGTGCAAGGTCATCAGTCCCAATAAGCAAGTTTCTGGGGAATGCGCTAGATTATCAGCCAAATATCTCATTACCCCCCTCCAGAACCTCTGTAATGGGGGCCAGTGCCACGCCAGGTGAAAATAAGATGCCTCTGACTCCTGACATCTTGGACACCTGGATTCCAATTCTCTACCCATTTTCTGGTGCTTTATAGGAGTTATATATAATTGGTGGATACATTTGTACTGAACAAGCCTATCATGCAGAGAAATGAAATCCCAGTAGAGTTAGTCAGTGGTCTCATCCCACTGTTCCTCGGCTGAGGGCAGGAATTGCTTGTTGACAGCGTCTCTGGGCCCTGCTAAAAGAGCATAAACTAATCGGACATTTGAAAAAATAATTTTTATTTATTTATTTATTTATTTTTTAGAGCTTAGCAGCACAAGGGTACTCACAGGTATGCAAGATTATTAGAGTACAAGGCACTCAAGCATTTGTGCAAACAATAGTTTACTTTTCCTCAACATAAGTAGCATGGCAGCTCCCACTGGTTATGAATACAATTAGGTAGACAAATAAGACTATATGCTTAAAAAAAGCTTATGTTCATAGTTAAAGTGAATCCTAATTAATCATTAAATCCTAAAATCATTAAATAAAACATCTGCCTAATACTATTATCAGCATAATGAATAAATAATAAACTGTGTTTGTGAGCAGCTCTCTAACATACTTTCATTAAATGGTTCTAATGCTTTTAAGGCATTCTAATGCTTTTAAGGATTAATTATATCTTAGTTTGGATCAAATACAAGGTACGTTTTCATTATTACAGAGGAAAAGGAAATAATAAAAAAAATTTTTTTTGATTATTTGATTATAACAGAATCTATGGGACACAGCCTTTCTGTTACTTTCTGGAACTTCCTGGATAATGGGTTTCTGGATAATGGATCCCATACCTGTATTAACAAATATCTTAAACACCATTGCACATTTTTAATGAATGTATATGGAGTGTGCCTTAAGCTGGCCATATACGCAATGATCCGATCGTACGAATCCTGGATTCGTACAATTTTCGGATCGTGTGTGGAGTGTCCCGACATTTCTCGTGCCGTGCCGATCGGGCAGGTTAGAAAATTTCTGTCGGCTGCTAATATATCTGCTTGTATTGCCGATCGTATGATTTTCAGTGGGAGACTGTCATTAGGTTTTGTTGGAAATACTGTAACTTTTGTACGATCCCTGTCAGGGGCAGAACATCGGCTGATCTGTGCTTTTACTACTTTATTTAATCTGAAGGTTAGTGACAGGTCAGGAGTTGGGGATGTCCGATGGTACATTGACTCATATGATCGAACCTTTGCGTCTATGGCCAGTTTTAGAATTACATGTCCTTGTATTATGTATAAAGTGCTGAGTTACACTAGTAGGTGCAGAACAGCTCTGCAAAGCAGGTGAGCCAGATGTAAACATCAAGCTAGCACAATTAGCATCCTTCATACCAACACTGTGTCAACCAATTTACTGTAGTCTAAGGAGAAATACTATATTTTGCCTTGTTTACATTATACTGCAATTGCAGTTGTTTAGTAGTAAACATTAGTTCAAGTTTTATAGAAGTACTTGAGTACTCATGCTTTATGAAACAAAGTGCTCCCAAGCAGCGCAGATATGGTAGGACTGCTCTCCCTGTAAGATTCCTGCCGAGCTTGTTTGCACACACACTACAATCTGGTGGCACACTCTGATTTCAAATATCTCTAATACAGTACTACTCTGTGCACCACCCTGTACATAAAATGCCTTTTCTTTCTCTGACAAAGCAAAGAACTACATGAATAATAATAATAAAAGCCAAGTTCATTCAATACCCTGCCACTTATAATACAAATTATTCTCTCCTTTATCACAGACAAACATGAAAGGCACTTTCCAAAAGATTTAGGTCCCACTTAATCTCATTGCAGGGGCCACTGCTGGATGGACTTTGAATAAATAGGTCATTTAAAATCACCCTCCAGTCCCTGACAACTTGAACAATTTGCAAGTTCTTTGTACTGTGAAGAGTAAAACAGCGAGTCTCCAGCAGTCGTACCATTCATGTGCGATCACCATGCCATGAAGAAAGCAAATGTTGTGACAAGTGCCACAGCTTTCTCTCTCTTGAAGGGGACTCTATGCTATTCAGGCAACTATTTGCTTATGTCTTTAGCCATTAGAAGGGGGTCAGTTGCATAATAAGCTGTAACGTGTTTCTGGCAGAGAACCAAGTGTGGGCTGCTAAGCATTGTTTGTCATGCTTCCCTATTTATCATGACATAGGATTGTTATAGAGAGCACTTTTCTTATTTTTCTAAGCAACATTATAGTATGCATACAGTATAAATGGTTTACTCTTATTTATACCATAAAGCACCCTTCCAGTGTCCAGAGGCCCTGCTTCTTCCACTTCATCTCTGCCTGCATTAACCATTTCTATGCTCCTATACGCAGGGGGTGTATGTGGATGATTGGTGGAAGAAGAGCATCCATTGGCATCCATCATTCATGGGTGCAGGCTAGGAAGCAACAGGGGCTTCAAGGCACAGGAAAGGCTTTTGGCAGGTACTAAGCATACGAATGCCTTCTGCCCAAAGTATTAGAAAGTATCTTGTCTATAACAACACATGCACAATACCAAACCAATACACAAATGGTGTTGCTTTAAGATTCAAAGACATCTCCCAGTATAGTTTAACACAGAAGGATCCATTTACAAACACAGTTCAAGTGCAGTGTGATTTTTTTTTACCCATGATGCAGCTTTGGTGAGCTAAGTGCAATGCAAAAGATTTATGGAAAGTTTACATCCCCTTAATTTAGCCTGTGTGGGACATTAGAAGTGGTTTCTCAAGGTCACACGCTACAACACCCCTGAAAGACAATTCAACTGTTCCAAAATCTGTTGCTTGCTATTTCTCAGCACATTATTTTCAGTTTAACTACATGCTAATTTTTATGGATTTGAAATCATTTCTTGAAATATATCAATTATGTTGAATACTAGAATATCAACTAGCATATACATTTTGTTCAGTTAATACCAGACCATATTCTATATTTATTTTTTTGTAATGATAGTTTTAATGGTTTTATTAAAATTGACATAGACAATGGACTGATTGTCGCAATCAGTGAGAAACAAAAGGTACAAAAAAGAAAAGAGAAAGAAAAAATACCAGAACTTATATGCAACTGATGGTTACCAACTTATATAAGGTATATAACAATTTGAATATGCAATATCTATATTATAACCATAAGTGCATTTGGTGATTACAGGACCATAATACATACAGGCTGAAAAAAAAAACAAGGGTCATTTTCATGTGCTAAACATGGGAACCAGATTTTATCATATGCTTGGTTCTGTAAAATATAAGTGATTTTTGTTAGTAACCTTTCTTTGTTGTGAGATCACCATTGGTTCTTGGTTGGGGTAGCCTTTGGTCTTTAGAAGGAGAATGTGGAGAGGGATTTGTTTAGTTGTGTGTTAGCTGGTACTGTTGCACACTACAGGTCTGAGTGGGATGAAGAATATTGTTAAAGGCAATCTTATATGGAGAAGCTATTGGGCCTCCCCAGGAGCGCTAATCCTGACCCAGTATGGACTGGAGTTTGTGATGTTGTCATACACAGTGAACTGTAGTGACAAAGGAAACCTTCATCTTTATTTCATTCTGTGTTGGATAGTCGGTGCCATGTCAGCATACTATTGCATGTGATAAGGTAGACTGTCCTTGTTTATAGTGCATACTGCCTGCAGGATGAGGTGCCTAATTTTCACATGGTGCAGTTTCAGCACAATGTCACTAAGGAGGTTAGAATTCCATGGATGGCTCAAAGCACAGTGGACTCTATTTGAAATCTGGGAGTAGTTGGCTCAGCACTTCATCCATCACTTGTGTAAGATCAGTCACAGAGTCAGGGACTTCCCTAGCCCTCAGATTGCCTGTCCTGGATGTGTTCTTTAAATTATCTACCTTGTTCAAACTGAAAGATTTGGTTTACAGGAGCATTGTTCTAGCTTGTCACCTAGATACTTGATATAATACTTGAGCAAGTATAATTTTAGAAAGCAGAACAAATCCAAGGCAGTAACTATGACTGCATAGTGCTTTATTGGGGAAAATTACACCACAGCATGTTTCGGCTAGGCCCTTTATCAAGTGTCCCTTGATAAAGGGCCTAGCCCGAAACATGTTGTTATGTAATTTTCCCCCAATAAAGCACTTTGTACTCTGCAGTCATAGTTACTGCCTTGGATTTGTCCTGCTTTCTACAATTATACTTGATTGTGTCGCTTTGGGGTGTGGACACAGGACACCCCAGCAGGAGAATCCACCTACATTCATTAAGGGTGAGCTATAGTTTACTCTAAGGGGCAGATTTATCAAATTCATGTGAAGGATTCGAACATGCACTCGAACAGTCTATTTTCGATTGTGCGAATATTCGAATATGCAAATTAAGTAATTTCGACCATCAAATATGATATATTCGGTCGCATCAAATAGATCGAATAAATATATATTCTATCGATCGACTATTCGCCGGTCGAAGAACTTGCCCTTTTCAATTTTTATTTGGCCACCTACTTCGCCATATTGAAGCCCCCATAGGCTTTTTTTTTTTTAAGTTTTCGTATCAAATAGTATTCGTATGATTGAACCGTGCGAATATTCGATTTGTACAAATTTTCAATCGTTCAATCATATGATTTTTGCGAATATTCGAAAAGCGATCTAAACCTGCGAATATTTTTTATTCGCCAATTATTCGTGGATCGAATTCGAGGGCTAAAAGCCCTTCGACCCTTAGTAAATCTGCCCCTAACTGTTGATGTAATTCTTGACCACTGCTGCTGAGAGTTCAGTTTAAAATATAATTTGTACTTGTGGAGCATGGCCTGTGGCAACTGTGTTCAGAGCATATTGGACAGCAGCTGAAAGCTGTTGGTGGCTTTTAATAAAGGAGTCAAAATGCTGATCAGGAGGTGGGTACTTAGTTTTGGGTGCCATTCTTGTGCAATTAAGTCAATGTTTTCCATGTATTATAGTTTATTTGCGTAGCATGGGAGCAAAGCTTTGAGGTGCATCCTTCCTTTTTAGTTGTGTCCATGTACCCCTATATCTATATTTCGTACAGGAGCACCATATCCTCCATGTACCTGATTTTTTTTTACTTCATGGGTGTTCCCACTGTAGAATTATACAAATGCTTCATTCTTTTCCCCTACAAGTTTTGAATCAGGACCACAAAACATTCCCACACAGCTTAGGGTGGGCCCCATGATACAATGTAATATCTTCCTTCAACAGATAATAGTAACTAAAATAAGGTGCATAAATGATGCTGATGGAGCAAAAAGCTTTAGAAGCACTGGGCTTGGATATTAGGATTACAATAAGGTTTGCTGTGTGTCTGTATAGCTATAATTTTTTTATTGAAAGGGTTGTAAACCCAAATATAAAGTTTTGCAAATGAATACTAAATGCAGTTCTAGGCAACATTTCCCCTATATTTTAATTACACCAGTGTAATTATGTGACATGTACACAGTTTCAGAGTAATCAACTGCTGTATCACATTTGTAAACCATAAGAGCCAATTAATTTTCATTTCAGCCAATTTAGTATCTTGATCTAACCATAGTAACCAATTAAATTCAAATCTAATTGCCATTATGCGTTTACCTAGCTTGTAAGTCAGGGATTTAAATGACGGTTCATGTCCTGAGTCTGAGCAATAGAGACTAGCATTGCAGAAGAATATGACAATTGCAATTCTCCCATGAGCAACAAAGCCCCCCCCTCCATGCCATTATTTTCTTTCAATTTCAAAAAAGCTCTAAATATATGAATAGCAAATACAGATAGCAAGAATTGGTTTTTACTTTTCTCAAAAAGGTTCTCTATGCCAGTAATATTTTT
>CM044448.1:59957170-59979879 GCA_024363595.1 Xenopus borealis
ACAACTGCTCACTAAGTGAATGGATCAGCATAGGAGGGGGAACTCTACAGGACAAGACTCTGCTGTCTTTCTTGTCCTAAAAGACAAGGGACACTCATTTGAAGATAGCAATGTCCAAACCTTGGATAAAGAAGATCGCTGGTTTAAAAAAAAAGGTGTGAAAGAGGCAATTCATGTTAAGGTGGAGAAACCATCCCTGATACAAAGCTCTTCTAACATCTGTACCCAGGCGGTTTCAGAACTCATCACACATCCATTCATGCAATTCTCATGCAAGTAACACCTGTGTCTAGGAGTTGCATGACACATTGGTTATCCTATCACAGTAACTACGCAGAACGAACACCTCTGTGAATTTCAGATGTCACCTCTTTGAAGAGTTACAATGTGCCATTGTGATTAGATTGTTGGAAGAGTCTATATGCCGAGAACTCCCTTACACCAATCAGTTGAACCGAAGAAGAAGAGAAACATCTTCATTAACATTTCTCAGCAAGTCCAGTTGTTTTGAGTTACTTGTGTTAGATATATGATGGTTGTTGGCAATTGCACTTTGTTTATTAGTATACTAGCCGTAATATGCCCTGCTTGTCTTTTTATTTGATAATTATAACAAAAAACAAAAGGAGTAAAATTATACCAGCTTTGCTAGAAATAAAGCAAGGACTACAATGAAGGCAAGTTTATTAATGAGGAAACAGTTAGAACTGTTACAAAGTAAACACAGCTGTGTTGTGGCTCTATTGTGCTCAACTGTGCTTGGGGAGACCAGTCACTTAACCTGCTCCCTCAAGCCTCACCCAACATAAAGTATAGTAGTGTAATTGGTCAGATTCTGGTCAACCAATGAAATGACAGTTGGGTCCCTAGTATTAATTATTAATACCTAAGTTTAAAAGAACATTTCACGTACTGCTTTTTATGAGAAGAACATGGTCATATTTTATGAACAGAGATTAAAGAGCATGATGTCTTGCTTATTTTCATTTAGTTTCATATCAAGACTTGTGTGGGTTTGGTTGGGCACATTCCCATCGACCCACAGGTAGTCTTACCTCTGTTTGTGCCTCCAAATAAAACATTTAAAATAATTCAAAGGAGATAAGTGACAATAGCAGTGATATAAGGTAAAAGCACACCTCTGCCTAAATTAACTCCCGTCATGCATCACAGCTGCTTGAATGCAAATATTCCCCCCCACCAATGCTGCATTCTAGGCCCCTGCCTCTTTTGCCTACCCATAAGTCTGTCCCTGAGGGACATCAGGAATTAATTCTGGTTACTGTGCTACAAAATATTTCTTCACATCTAGAACGAACTTTATTCTGGTACTGACATTTAGGTGCTGATTTACCAAGGGTGGAATTTTAGAAGTAAAAAAAACTTTAAAAGGGCTTTTTCGATCAAAAGTGGACCTATTTCCATAGAATAGGCCCATTTTTGATCAAATAAAAAATCGTTCGAATCGTTCGTTTCGATCGAACAATTCGACGATTTCCGCAAAATCCTTTAAATTCTTGGAACTTAGAAAAATTTGCCTAAAATGGCTAACATGCCAATTTCAGCAGCTTTAAGCTGGCGAATAATCAAAGTTTAAGGATTTTTAAAAGTACTTTGAAATTCGAATTTTTTCAATTCAAATCGAATTTTGGGCTATTCAATAGTCGAAGTAGCCCAAAATTACTTCGAAATTAGAATTTTAAAAATTCAAATTTTATTCGAATTTTCACTTCGACCTTTAGTAAATGTGCCCCCAATTATGCTGTTTTTACTTATTTTCATATACTTTAAGACTTAATTGGATGTGGTTTGTTTTCGATGCATGCCCCTATGGATGCAGTTTAACCTTAAAAAAGACTATTTCACCAGAAAATCACTTCACTTTAGAAGGATTGCAGTGAAATTTTAGGGGCGGCATTCCAGGCAGCCGTATTAGGAATGCAGCTTTCCTGTGCTTGCATGGGGTGAGCAGACTGCAGCTGCTAGGACTACGAGGCCTCAGGGAGCGGTGGACAAAAATCTGGCCCTGAGGATTGTCCATAAGTGTTGTCACTGTAAGTGGCGATCAACCAAACTGACCATTTAACTGAATACACTGTACAGGTCTCTGCTATTATTTATACTGTATATATACACATACATACATATATATTATACACAGTATATATGTTTATTTATTTATTTATATATATATAAAATTAGGTAAGCTTCATCAGAAAGTTCTATATAAATACACAGTGAACCCTCAAGGTAATGCTGCTCTGAATCCTGTCTTAAAAGAAACACTGCATTTATTTCCTTCTATTGTGTACACATGGGCTTCTGTATCAGACTTCCTTTATATCACTTAAAGCTCCAGGGCTTGGGCTTGAACATGCTCAGTTTGCTCACCTGCCCTCCGTTCTCCCTCCTCCCCTTCCTGCTGTAATCTGTCCCCAGAGCTATGAGTTAGCAGGGAGAGACTCACACCAAGCTAATTTGGCAGCTGCTAGCCTAAACAAAGAGAAACTTGAACAATTGTGGAAAATCTATTGGCAATAAACTGCCTCTGTAGCATTCCTTCTCATTTAAAGAGACAAATGGAGGTGTTGTATTTTGTGAGATGTGATTGGCTAGTGGTCTCAAAGATCATTCCGATCTACTGGCTGTATTTTTTTAATGTTCTATTTTTCAATCTTTTGCGAGATGACAGTGTCCCTTTAAGCATTCTGGCAAAAAGCTGTTGAATACTTTAGTTAAAAAGGTTGGTAGAAATGTTGGTAATAAAGGCGAGTGTTAGCAGACCACTCATTCCTGCTGAGTGACTGTGCTACAGAATATTTATTCCCATCTAGAATAGACTCTGTTTTGGGCTTGACATTTTATTATACTGCTCAGAGAAGTAGCTAATACAAAGGTCACTTCTCATAAAGTACAAATGTGGCTGGTAATTGTGCCTGTCCATAATATCATATTAAATAGAAATACAGCTTTCTAACCCTACCATATTTTATGTAAAATAAATGACCTAATATGGGTTCCAGTGCACCCACTCCTACCCAGTAACGTAAGAATTGTTTTCTTTATAAATGAGTACAGTAGCTCACAACGGCATCTTGTTTTTTTTTCCGTAGCAATTGGAGTGACAGTGTTTGTTATAAATCACATGTGCTGGGTTGAAGTATTGGATGTGCTACAAAGTCAGTGTTTGCTCAATGTGGGTCCTATGGTGAATCTTGACTATACACCTTGCAGAAGAGAAAGAAATATGAAGGTGACATTCACTGAGCATCCAATGTGTTATATATGATTATTAAAGGAACACTATATCAAAACAAGCAACAAAGTGTGGTTGAGCTGTGTAATACATTAGGGTTATGGACCTACTGGAGTATTATATTCATACACACATATAATATAGGCTAAATTATTATGTAGGTACATATATTTATTTATAGAACTATTTCCATACTAACAGGAATGATGAACACTGCAATAAATATATTTTTATATAAAAAGTTAAGTGCAATGTGTTGAAAGACACTTAGGGGCAAATTTACTATTATTCCCCAAAAATAATTTGTTTCTATCCTATATTTGATTAGCATTCGATTTTCGAACTTTACAGAGAAGGATGTATGGGAAATCCCACTAATAATATACTGAAAATACTGTAGGAAGAATGCATCAGACTCTCTCCAAGAGCAATATGACTGTCACTGTCAATTATTGGCCACCCCCCTATATTAACCACCACCCTTCACTTTAATTCCATATCTTTCAACCACAAATCCCTATCCCACCCACAATAAATGACTAGACATAGCTATATGTCTGCCACCTTTTTGGGCAACAATATTCTCCTTTGATAATGAGGGGCAACGAGTGGCAAGGCTATCATGTCAAGGTGATGGACAGGGCTGAAAAAGGGCTTGACTATAATATAGACAGGGCAAGACATGTCGGGAGAGATTGGGTCCAATGCAACATAAATAAAGTGAAGCCTTTAATCAGGAATTAAAGGTGGCAGGCTGGGGGCAGAATGTCAAGTTATTACAAATTTACCCACAAATACAGGCAAATTTGGAATACTGTCCCTTCCTTGGCTTGTATTTTACTGGTTAGAGTGGTGAAATGCTGGCCAGGTGTGAATCCTTCAACAGACTTTTTTTGGATAAAAAGGCAGCAGCATAATTTATTAATATTATTAACATAACAAACAAATTCACAGTTAAATCTACAAAACAAACATATGTGACACTCATTTTCTCTTCCAAATTTGTCCTGTGAACATCCTCCCAAACATATCTCCTCGTATGTTACCAGTTACCCAGTTTTCTTATTCCTTCACTCACCCACAAGGAGAAGCCCACTACCCTGGATTCACTGGCCCATGAGAAAATTGACCATAGTGTGTGAGAATGTGATAGAGACCTTAGATTGTAAGCTCCACTGGGGCAGGGACTCGTGTGAATGATTGTTGTATAAATAAAGGATAATATTAATCCTGTCCTTTGATACCAAAGGGACTAATATAAAATAACATTAGCTGAATGTATTTAGGTGAAGACGGTGCTGTGCAAATAGCCTGTAGGTGACCAAAAAATTGTATAATAACAATGAAGTTCATTCTACAGCCCAGACTTATCTCACATTCTAAACCCCTGTCCTGAGACACGCTGCCCATCTGAAACAAGAATTGCATTACATTCCTGCACAGAAGACGGCATTCTGTAATCTTTCCCATTTAGACAGTATTTCACCAGGCTAAAGAGCATTGCTTGGATGTACTGTCTGATTAATGCCTGTCTAGTCTGGGCGTGTTTAGCAGTCTGGATATTTAATAAAGAACACAGTGACACTGTGACTGCAACTGTTTCATATGGTTCCAAATGCACTCGGAATGCTGATTACCCACAGCTTCTCTAAACCGAGCAGCATATAAAGGAGTTTATCTGTGTATCAAAACACCTAGAGCAGAAAAGCAGAAGGCACACTGGAAGTGATCTCAGTTATGAGAGAATTAAATATGAATATGTAGTTTCAGGATAACAAAAAGCTTTAGAATACATTCAGCTATTGCTTTTTTCTTATAGCCTTTAAAATGAACATTCTTCCTGCCAATGGTAACAACTTAGCAATTGGATTCAATGGTAGGTGCCTAACATGTTGCCCCTATGCCATTGAATCAGGCTTTCCTTCTTAACCTAATGTTGTCCAGAATGGAACACATTACTCTAGTACTGCTAAACTAACCACTTCTTCCAAACATAATTCTCTTTGTGGATTCAAACATCCTGAGACATCTATTTGTCTAGCTATCTATCATCTATATATCTATGTATTCTATCTATCTCTCTACCATCTATCTATCTATCTATCTATCTATCTATCTATCTATCTATCTATCTATCTATCTATTCTATTTATCTATTCTATCTATCTATCTATCTATCTATCTATCTATCTATCTATCTATCTCTCTATCATCAATCTATCTATTCTATCTCTATCCTCTATCTATCTATCTATCTATCTATCTATCTATCTATCTATCTATCCTATCTATTCTATCTATTCTATTTATCTATTTTATCTATGTCTCTATCTATCTATCTATCTATCTATTATCTATCTATCTATCTATTCTATCTATTCTATTTATCTATTTTATCTATGTCTCTATCTATCTATCTATCTATCATCTATCTATCTATCTATCTATCTATCTATCTATCTCTCTATCTCTCTATCATCAATCTATTTATTCTATCTCTATCCTCTATCTATCTCTATCTATCTATATATCTACCTATCTATCTAACTATATCTCTCTCTCCCTCTACATATCTAAAACTCAGGTCTCAGGTAGCAGCGCCCCACTGGCGGTAACAAGAAATTTTAGCACAGTAAGTGCCGAGCCACTCAGGTGGCAGATGTGTAAGAATTGCCCTTATGGTAAGGTCCAGCATATTACATGAGTAATTGCCTAATAAAGAGGTATACCAGTTAATCTAGACATTATACTGGACAGCAAAGGTTCAGGACATACAAGGAACCTTCAGTACATAGTCAACAGATAGATAGAAGAACTTGTATTTGTATTATTCAGCTAAAATATACGGTACAGCAGGATAAAGGTGACAGATGAGCCTGAAGATTCATTACGTTATTTGCATTGATATCAGACCATAAATATGGCTGGGAAAGGACAGGACATTATGTCATAGGATTTCTTTGCATTTCAATCAGGCAGAAAACCCAACCCCAGCATTGCCCTCGCGCTCCTCTCAAATTACTAGTGCAGTTCTAGCAGCTGAACATAATCATGGATTCGATTTATTGCACTTTTCAACTGGAACATTTAAATACTTTATCCCATTGTTGTTCAGCTAAAGACACAGACTGCCACCTCTGGCTGCCATTCCCTACAGTTCTTTATACATGCCCTGTTCAATCTTGAAAAAACATGATACCCAGGGCTAGGCCATGTTAATTTGGACATTAGGGCTTACTTACTTACTGATTTACTTGCCAGAAGCAACCACTGGGGTCTTGTATTTTTCAACTTTTTTCAAATTGTTGCACTTTTAGTAAATTAGCCCAATTTAATTGAAATCACTGCACAGTTGAAGAAAAAAAAGAACATGGGATTACACAGATAAACTAGGATTCTCATTGAAAATTGAACAATATTGCTTTAAGAATACAACCATGATGTTGCTGAGCTACAGCTCCCAGCATGCCTTCCCCTTGATAATCTGGTGTCTGTTATTTGTAATCCAGCCACAAATAACAAAAGGGTGGTTGAGTGCAGTAGGGTTTAGTCTCCCTTTAAGAAACCATTGGAGGGATGTAATAGTCAAAATGTTGTGCTATGGAAAAAATGATTACTTTATGCAGTTTTTCCAGTGAAGAAAAATAACACAAATATGCATTTCACAATCAAATATGTTTAATTATACTAATTATACTAATTGAGCAAAACTGTTTGCTCATAGATTTTTTTTTTTTTGCAATGTGCACATTTTTCCATGAACTACTTTTATTACTTTGCCCATATACTGTACTCTTAAAAAAGACCAATATGCAATTAATATTTGTATTTTACTAATTGTCTAATGTTTAACATAGTGAATAGAGAATATTTCGCATTTTTTACATTTACATTTTTAATTACATTCCCCCTTGCGCTTGTCTTCCCACCCAACACTTTGAGTAACAAATGTCCACCATATACATATTTATGGATTAGCTGCCAAGACAAGATGACCATTCTATAATTAAATTTTTTTGCCTGCCCCTCCTCTAAGAGGCAGAGCATGCAATTACTTTAACTCTGTTCTGCACTTTCTATATATCACTGCACTCCTTCCCTCCTCACCATCTAATTGTGTAGCCAGTGTAATGGCAGGGATACCAGGTCCCCCATTCTGGCACATAAACAAGGTCAAGGTATGATGTAAAACTTGTCTTAATAACAGTGTCTACAAAATAGCATCTGCCTGCTTGCTGTGATTTTGAATTGCAAGACTAAAAAAAATATTGAAATAATTGTGTTACTGTAAGTGAAGTTTATTTTGCTTGACTAACATCATAAAATAGTTTTGGAATTAATGTTTAAATATTTCTTTTAGTAGACAAAGTATAATGATCCATATTATTATTATCTGGAAAACCCCAGGTCCCAAGCATTCTAGATAGCAGGTCCCATACCTTTAGTTACAAGTTGTAGCTGGCTAAGAATAGGGTTAATTGTTTACTATGGGGTATAATAGCCTCCTTTCCTATATAAAGTCACAGCTGTTAATACAGTTATAGTTGCTATAAACACCAAATATAATTTTCCATCAATTTAGATATCTATTTATTGGAAAAATTCCTATTTCCCATGGGCATGTATTATATAAAATGCCCACCTTGACAACAATACATATTTCACACAATAACATACATACAAATGTTAACAAAGACATATTAATGATAGTAGCACTAAAAATAGACAGGCAATTACCAAAATCTGCATAAATAATGGAAAAGCTGCTATACGGTATATAACTGGGAAATTAAAGGCTAATTACTTTAAAGGGATACATTTTCATAATGAAAACAAGTCACCATAGATATTGTTCCCCCCCCCAAAAGGATTAGCGTTTATCAATTCAAATTCTCAAATGCTAGAAATATGAAGATGTTCTAAAGTCAATTAATACACATATTCCAATAGACTGGATTAAGATGTTGACTCTATAATCTCATTTAAGCTTTCTGGGAAAAAACTGAGCATACAACTGTACATGTCAGCAGGGATGCTCTATCTCACACCAAAGAGGATTCTGTATAGTAATAATGGTATAGATATAATTGTACAAATGCACACATCATTCATTTTTCTTTGGACCTCCCCTCATTGTTAAGGCAAGGGCATTTCCAGCAATTATACAGAAAATGGAAAGTTCAATACACCAACTGAACAAAAATTGCATGAACAAAAAACCCTACTACTACGTATCAGAGATAAGTTTGAACTAATATCAGTAGTATTTGCCCAAAAACACCTCTGAGTTGACACCCTTTTACCTAATGTTAAAGGGACATGATCCACGATAGGTAGCAGGAATTTTGCCCATTGCTAAAAGTAGCAGTTATTAAAATCCTATCCCATTCTGAAGGACAGCAACATCATGCTCAGTAAGTATTCCTAGAGTAAATCCCTTCTCGATTGCCTCCTGACAACAGACCACAGCCAATCTTCCTCCATTCCTTCCCTGCCTTGCCCTCCTTCCCTTCCTACCTTTGTTCCCTTCCTCCCGCTATCAGCAGGAGTCTCATTGGTGGTTTATCTTGCATTAGTAATTATTGGTCAACTACTGTATATTAGGGAACTATAGTTTGGCAGGACAGTTTTATAGATGGTTTAGATTCCCTATACATATCCACAATTCTCTTGACTTAACCAAGATATTATAATAGTGATCCCAAGAATAGAGCAAATGTTCAACAATATGAGTATTCCAAAGATGATTGCCATTTCAGATTTATCAGACTGTAATTTTTTCCTGTTTATGCTGTACCCCCACCCAGCTTTCTATTTCTTTTTTCAGCTTTTTTTTTTGTATATATTGAGTATAAAGACAGACTCTGGTTATGCCTTTCCCAGCAGGCTCATCAGTATGTATTGTGGCAAGCTCTGCCAAGCTGTTTAATAACCTTTCTGCCAGTGTCAGGCGTTTTAGATTTCTGTGTCAGGAAACAGAAAACTTGTGCCTCGAGCTGAAATGGAAAATACACACGGGTACAGAATTAAACAGATATGTGGGACATTGGCATTGATAAAAAAAACAAAAGGCACTCTGCTGAAACAAGCACAGTGTTTGTAGGCCTTTAGAATTACTGTATGAGATAATGTGACAATGAACAATGACATGTAGAACAACACATACACAGTTTATTGATGCTGAGCCGTCTGGAGTTAGAATTGTTTTCTTCTGCTGTCTGTGCACATTGCAGGCACTGCCCACTCCTGGTAAAGAATATCGACTGGCAAAATGAACTTTCCTCTTGTTGCTGGACAACAAATCCTAGCATAATTTTTTCCCAAGAGTCAAAGCATTAAATCTGTAGCGGGGTAAGATCTGTTACATATCCATTTCAATGCTACTTGGTATAACCACTGGGAGCATTACTATGCAATAGGGATTCCATCTGATTTGTATGAATCTGACCTTACATTTTCTATTCCTGCAACTGGAGATAGAAGCTTTGAACAGAGTTTTTTCATCACAGAAGAAGGAAACAGCAGTATGTCCTCCCTCCGGATGTCCCTTTTGTAAAATATCAGAACACAGTAATCTCTGTTGGTAAGATAAAAGGAAATTGACTGAGAGTTCATGTAAAATCAGGGCTGCCATCAGAAATCATGGGTCCCCACACAACAAAATTTTCTGGACCCCCTTGTCACCCCTCCCCACCCAGCAGTACAACGGCCACACAAGCACTAAAACATTATGTGCCCCCCTACAAGTTTAAAAAAAGAACATTGGTGGCCAGGGTCCCCCTACAAGTTTTTGCAGTCAGTGCCCCCTACAAGTTAAAGAGAAGAAGAAACATTGGTGGCCAGGGCCCTACAAGTCACCCCAAAAATAAATTGGTGGCCAGGTCCCCAACAAATGATAGTGGGGCCTGGCTATACAAGTAAGTGTAGCATGACTGGGCCCCCCTTAACTCTCCAAACCATCTAGATCTGGGACAGCTGTATCCCCCTGATGGTGGCCCTGTATAAAATGCATTCTCAGTGGTGTATTCTCTAGTGTCTTTAATTATGTTTTTGATCAACTACTTTTAGAAAACTAGGGAAGCAGTGAGACACTTTTATTGAGGGTTTGTGAAAGATAAAGCTTTTAGGATGAAAGATACCTTACTTCTAAACAGTGACTTTACCTTGTTCATAAACTCCATGTTTCCTGAATCTATAAGACCTGAGTTAGCTTAGGCTACATTTGTCCACATATAGGAACATCTACCTTGACCTTAGACTATATGGCAGATATGCCTACAGCTAAGTCCAGAAAGAAAGAAGGAGATTTGTACTCTCTCCCAGACTAAGAACATAAAATAGTCCCTACATCCATGCATACAGGAAACCTTCCAGGTGACCTGGGATTTCTTGAGCCAGTAGGGTAATTTTCCCTTGGGTCACCTACACTATCTATCCAGGATTCGGCCTTTTTCAACAGGATTCAGATTCCCCGGATACCTTCTGCCCAGCCGAACCGAATTGCATATGCAAATTAAAAATCCAAATCATGCTGAAAAAGGCCGAATCCCGAACCAAATCCTGGATATGTAGTGTAGGGGACCCAAGGGAAAATTACCCTACTGGCTCAAGAAGTCCCAGATCACCTGGAAGGTTTCCTGTATGCATGGATGTAAGGACTATGTTATGCTCTTAGTCTGGGTTAGAGTACAAATCCTCTTCTTTCTGGACTTAGCTAGAGGCATATCTGCCAGATAGTCTGAGGTCAAGGTAGATGTCACTTTAAGTGGCCAAGTGTAGCCTAAGCTAACCCAAGTCTTATAGATTCAGGAAACATGGAGTCTATGAACAAGGTAAAGTAAATGTGCATATGCAAATTAGGGGAGGGGAGGGAAATTGCATGACTTTTTGTCACAAAACAAGAAATTTAAATATGTTTTCCCCTTCGGATTTGGTTCAGTATTCTTTCTCGAAGGATTCGGAGGTTTGGCCAAATCCAAAATCGTGGATTCTGTACTATTCAAAAAGTACCCCAAGTAACACACTATCTTCTGCATCTTCTGCATGGAACATCTGTTGTTCCATTTTTCCATTATAGTCCCATATAATCCTTCAGCCTTCTGTACTTCTCCTATGGGAGGCTAAAGTGGCAATTTTGTTTCCTATTGATCAAAACTGTTATCAAAACCATTGAAGTGGAATAAACACAAGAGGTTTATCATAACTTTTTACTTTTGTCATTTAATTCCAATGGCAGCAGCTATTTCATTTTTCATTCCTTTCAACTGGTCGAGGTGGTCAAAAATCAGATTCAGAGTTTATAAATAGGGCTATAGTTATGGTTTTACACCACTTTCATATATATCATCATACTGTACAGAAGGTGTATGCTAGCTCCCTCTGAACTGTGTTGGTACTGTTTAGCAGACTTTTAATTTTAGCAGAATTTTCATTGCTAATTGTTTTTGTTTTCCAGATAAGACCTAAACATTTGCTTTGCCCATTTATCATACCCAGTGTGTTCTGTGGTTTTGGCACTTTTTCTGTCTTAATTGTGTCTGTCAAACTTGCTCTCTTCGAGTAGTTGCAGCCTACAGTTCCCAGAACCCTGCTGATGTTGGATAGCTTAAGGGCTTAGAGTTTGATGTTGCTAGTCTTAGCCAGTGTGCTATGTCATGTTTAAAGTGCTTGTCAGTTGAGCAAGTAACCAGTGTAGAGCTTCAATTATATCCAAGTGAAAGTACATATTGTATGACTTATTTAGCAATAGATCCATAAAGAGCCAGGCAAGGTCAGTTCCTGCTGTTGTTAATCTGTCATGTAGACCCAGCTGAATTACACTCTGCAGTACTGAAAATGATAGTTATTTGCTTATCCCTCTTATTCCATTGCTTTTCACCGAGCTGATTTTTGCATTGCATGACCATTTTATGCTATTTTTTCTACCTCACTTTGGTTAACTCCATGCTTCTGCTAGGGTATGATCCAGTGTGGAAATTATTAAAACATTTTATCCTAATATATACCCTTAATAGCATGACACCCAGTAAGAATTTAATTTAATTTAAAAGTAGATTCCACTCAGAATCACCTTATTTTGAGACATACACTGTGGCAGGTTAGCTGAAACTGACCAGCGCCATCTGCCCATGGTTAACCACAGGTCACTAATAGAAATCAAAGTCAACACAACAATATCGAACAAATCAGTCATTTATGCAAATTATCTTAGTAGCAAGTGTGTCAGACTGCTTTTTTAACTCATGATACAGAAGCACTGTTTCAGTCAGGTTACTATATAATTTTCAATGATTCTGTTTGGCTGTTTCAATCTTCAGTCACTGCTTCCATCAGTCAGGTTCAATTGTGCATGGTTTGTCAACTGATACCATTTATCTTCAAAGCCTGACTGATTCTTTGCAGGAGAATTGACTTCAACAAGTTTCTAGTTTGTTTGGTCAATTAAACATTGAACCAAGCCAGCAGAAACAATCCTTAGGGTGATAACATATAAACTGGGTCATGGAGACAGGGTTAGCTCTAAGATGAAAAATAGCACCCAGGTTAGAAGGAATAAAACCGTCAGTGCAGGCAGCAGTAGTTTGAATGTGTAAACAGAGGCCAAGTCATGGTTGAAGGCAACAGATAAGTTCCAGTAACTAGGTGGTGGTCTGCAAGGTATCAGACTGTTTTTAAACATTTCTCAATTGAGAAGAGAGCAGGCATATTGCAAAAACATATTATTTTTCATTCTTCATTCTGAAAAGTCTTTACTTGCCAGTAAAATTGCAAATGACATTGACACCTGAATAAGTTAAAATGGCAAGGCATCCTAAGTGACCATCTATTCTGTCCCCCGTCTGGTTTAAATGACTTCAGCAGCATCCTGGCCTCTCATGTGACTAATAAGACAGATGTCCAGGCTACCGACTCTGTTTTTCTCCAAACTTGTATTTCTCCTGTGTTGGTATGAAGCCAAACAGAAAAAGAGAGGACAGCTCATGTCAAGTGCTCATTAAAGAACTCAATAAGAGGAAAATTCTTTTGAATGATGAGGCTATTACCCACCTTCCTGAGGGTTCGGGCAAACCCTAAAGATTCAGATCCATTTGCCAAGTAAAGAAACATCCAACGGTCATTTTTCATTTGCTTACATACACTTTTACTCTGAACAGCCCAAAAAAACATTTCACATTTATCGTATTCTTTAGTTGGCTAAACATTTAAACATCTACAATACATTAGACATTTTGATTATATCAAATAAACCAATGGTTGTTTATTTTCATACTTTCATTGGAAGGTTTAGGGCATTGTAACTGGATATCCAATTAAATGCATTATAGGGGCAGCCTGCTGACAGACTGACATGACAGCTTATTGGTCCATGTGTGGGGCCCTCTGATGGGCTTTCCCAACCAATATCTGTCCGAAAGACAGCTGGATTGTTAATCATCCTGTCATATTACGACCCCATCTGTTAGTTGATGCAGTCCCACGATCCGACCATCCGTTTTGTCTGTATTATGATCCGATCGTTGGGCCCAATATTGCCCATTTTAATGTGGGCATATCGGGGAGAGATCTGCTTGTTTGTTGACATCATCAAACAAGTGGATCTCTAAGCGTATGGCCTCCTTAATATGGCCATCCTGATGAAGGGAGTGGGTGTGCCCCCCCAAAATGTTGATACTGTGGTAACACAAATAAAAGGGGTAAGTTCCCTGACTGCAATAAAATTGTGTGTGTATTTGTGAACAAAGCTTGCTCCTTAAGATTGAACTAGGAGTCCTGTGCATGAGGTTGGAGGAAAGGGTGCATGAACAGAGAGAAACTAAATTTTCTAATTAAAGGGCCCCTGGTGTATGTTTTTGGATATAGGCTACTGTCCCATCCAAATCTGTCACAAGCAGATTATAATTCTTATTTCCATCACCTGAAGCCATTTATCTGTGCATAAGGTCCAACTAGAATCTTTGGGTTTTTTGCTTTTGTGTTTTTATAACATCCAGGGTAGCACAGGGTGGGTGGGACACTGGGAAAAAACCCGATGGGCCCTTTCTCTTGTGAGTCAGACCAACTGCCTGCCCTCTCCTTTCACCGCTCCCCTGACTTCCCTCTATTGTACTGGTCACAGAAATTAAAACAATATATGTGAGTGCAGGTGCGCGGGCATGAGGGGGTGGGCTAGTGGTGGCTTTTGCCAGGGGGCAAGGGACTTTGCGGCAGTGGAGGGGACTGGAGCAGCTGAAGGGGGGCCCTGGGACAGCAACTCCCAAGTCCGACCCTGACAATATCTGAGAAACTTAGTTAACTGTGTATGTGGCCAGAATGTATGCTATGTGGTTATGCAACACTGAGTGGGTTATTTATCAAGATCCGTATTTCCAAGATAGAAATCTGGACAATTCCAAATTCCGGAATGGATCTTAGTTATTAAAAAAAAGTAGGTTCGGCCCAAAATCTTAAAAATTCGGATTTTTCTGCAAAAACTACAAATTTTTAGGACTTTTTGGTCTTAAATCCCGAAATCATTGGATATCAGTATGAACAGCAGCACAGACACTGGGACCTTCCCCACTGACTTATACAGGACCCAGAGACAGAATGGTCGCTAACCAAACATGACTCATAACTTTGAATACTGTTTAATCTAAAGAGATGTTCCACATTTTTTCATGGACCTACACTGACTCTACAAGCATAGTATCAGTGTAAATATAAGCTTTAATACAATTATTCAAACATTAACTTATCCTATGAATTGTTTCACCAGTTTGTTTACATTTTTGCAGGGGATCAGGAAAAAATATATCAGTAAAAATATAATGTATTATACATGATATATATATATATATATATATATATTGGTGAGACTACAAAAATACTTAAAATCAGGGGACGTAAAATTGAGGTTTCCCTGGATTTCCTGTCTTCCTGGAAACCAATAACCATAAAAAAGGGAAGCCGGGTGACAGTTCTTTCCTGTTGTGATATAAATGCCAGTTGTTTATTCTTTTAATGCGTGTATAGCACTGGGATCATACAAGTTATTTTGGGCCCATTGCTTAGCTGAGAAATAGATCAGAGAAAAACAGGGATTTACTTAGCAAATGTACACTGGACTTGGACCCTGAACTTAATCTTATTTAAGATTGCCCTTTAAGAGTGGCCTTTTTGCGCACCCAGCTGCTTGTTCTTTCTACAGTGATCATTCAGTCATTATATAGATTTCTTCTAGCACCAAACAACTAAATAGCACAGTTTAACTCCTGATGTTTAATTACAGTCAAGAATCAGCAAGCCTAAATTGGTCAGAAATTTCCAGGATTTGCAGCTATAATTATATTTAGTCTGGCATCTTTGGAAGCCTAACATGAACAACAAACAAACTACATGGATGATTTTGTGTGCTTTTTAGTAATACAGTAATTAGACCAATTTTAGTGTACAGTATCTCTAATCCATATATAAGTGTGCTCAAAAATGCACTGGAAGTCCATATTAACAAAATTCAAGTTAAGGTCCATGCATTCAAACATGCTTCTGGACTTCCACATGGTTGCCAATATGTCAATTCTGCATATTCTGGTGAATGATTCACAACTTCATATGTGATGCTAAGGAACCCTGGAGCTACCACCACCCTGTGTCAATAAATACACCAGACTTGCACCCAGTGAATCGAAAGCAAACACACGAACTCAAAGCTCCAAAATTGCACTTGTGCTCATTGCCCTTACATTCTTAAATGACCTATAGTCTCCCAGTCAATATTTTAAACTAATAGGACATATTTTAAAATGTTTAGACTTTTCAAGACGCCCTCTCTCTTTTAAACAATCTTAACAATCTAATATAAGATGCTGAATTAAATGTCCTGCATCCCATAATGCATTGCAATGTTTCACAACAGCAACTGAAAACACCTGTGGGTAGGAGTAAGATGGGTATATATTACAGACCAAGGGGCAAACTCACTAAAGGGCAAATTTTTGCCAGCGACCAGTTCACTACACCTCGTGCCACTTCGGTAGGCGCAAATACTTTACCACTACACCAATTTACTATGCAAAGTTGCGTCTCAGCAGTAGCGAATTTTGCAAGTGTTACTTCAGCAGTGCGAGCCTTTCCTAGTGAAGTTTCACTAGTGTTAATTCTGCCGAGTGAAACTTTGTTAGTACTCTTACACTTAGGTCAATTTGAATAGGGTGGGTACTGGTAATGTTGGTGCAATTGCTTGAAGTGGCCATTTTTTTATTACAAATGTCCAAGGAATCAAATAAAGACATAGAAGATCCTCTAATGCTCTACACATGAGCCCACCCTAAAACATGTGTGGCATGTCCCTCAAATGCCTGGAAAAAAATGTTAACACAAAAATCTTTAAGCTTTGTTTTATCAGTTCGCTAGGTCTAAGTTGGCAAAGGAAACTCTGGAGAAAGAAGTAATGTTCAGTAAAATTCATGAAAAGTCGCCTGGCGATAGGGTGCGAATTTACACTAACAAATTTTTCTCTTCACCTGTCATTTCTGGTGAATTTTCACTAGCAACGGCCACTTTACCCTATAGTAAATTTGCCCACAAGTCTTCAGCTGATAGAGAAAGAAAGGACAGAGATTACGCTTTCTTGAAGTTGATATAATGGTGCCATTTATGTTTATTATCTTTATTATTACCAATGCTGTTCCCTTTACAAGTAGTTCTAAACTGTGGGGATCCCCCCTCTGGAGGCCTGGAACATAGCATAGGGGCCCAGTCTGAAGGTTATTCTGAGAAATATTTTGGGAGAATTCTCATTTACTCTTAAAGATACACTTGAAGACCATGCTTGAAGGTCAGTTAGGGTGACATTTTACTTATTTGCTCCTCTAGATATCCTTCAAACTATAGCTGAATGGCTGATTCACCAATGTTTTTCTATATCTGTAACCTTGTTATGATCTATAACCAGTGACTGTAACAGGTCAATTTTAAGGCAGTAATTTTCCAGTATTGAAGAGTATTTATGTACAAATAAAGTTCCATACATCATGAACTTAGGTCAATTCCATCATCCTTTATGATAACATTAATGATTGCTTCCAATCGATTCCATTCCAGTTATGTGGATAATTTTATTCTTCATCCAAGTGCATACTTGCAATCTAATTTTATCCACTAAACTGTTGAATGTCGCTTGACAAAAATGACAAGAACCTATTTTGATAAGCAACATCACACATTCCTCAACTGCCATTTGCGAATTAATGACATGCTAAATGCAGAGCTTTTGTTGAATTACAATATGATACTTGTCACAACTAAATTATCATCTTTCAAACAGTGAAGTGCATTTAAATATAGAGTAACTTATTGTGATAAATATATTGTAATTCAATGCATTTGAGGAGCATCAGCTGGAGTGGGAATTCCATATATTTTTGTAGTGATTGTCAAACCTTTCACACAGGGCCGGGCCGAGGGGTAGGCAGAGTAGGCAAGTGCCTAGGGCGCAAAGCTGGGGGGCACCAAGCACCTACCTGCTTTGTCGCCTACCCCATGTCCGGTACTCTCCCCGTCTTCATCTTGCGCTTCCGCGCATGCGCTCACTCATCCGGCGCAAAGGCCAGCTAGGTTGCCTAGGGTGCCCAGACCGGCTCTGCTTTCACCAGGCTTTAAATCCACAAAGGAGTTTTCTAATGAAACCTGAACTTCTTGGTTTGTTAAGAAAATAGGTGCATAATCTCAATTGTCAAAATCAACAGTTAGCTAACAGTCTACTATAATTTATAGAATTAAAGCAAAGATTTGATCATCTGACTACTGGTGAAATTTAACATCTGTGATCATACTTGCACCCCATGATCTGTCAGTGATCCTGCAAACTAAATAATAACCTGAATAATTTAAATCACATTAATTCTATACTCAAGTGTAGAGGAGATGTCATATGTTTGCTGTTCAGATTGGATTTGGTTGGAAAATACCTGAATCTGGACATGTTGTATTTCATTGACTATAGTGGAAAACTTCCAATCACCTCTGGTACAGGCAGATCAGACCAAAGATCAGATCATAGTGGAGGAGGTATTTTGCATGCCCATCAGGAGAGGACCACAGCAACCTGCCAATATAGGGTCAGTTCAAATCAGCGAGAAAAAGTTATCTTGTGGTTTATCATGTGAAAACTCATCGATGAGATTCAATTCCAGGAGAGAAAAGTTTTCTCCAAATTCAGTTTTTTTTTCAATGGAGTTTTCATGTGCTAAACTATGAGAAAAGTTATTCAGAATTCTCAAATTGAATCTTATCCATGAGTTTTCATGTGATAAACCTTTATCTCACTGAATTGAATCTGGCCCATTGTTGGCTACAAGTACTCATAGCGTTTTACATACAAAGAGAAAACAATATTGATAGAGACCTACCAGAGTCACTCCCCTTACTGTACCCCATAGGCCAGTAGCTCCTAAACTCTAGAACAGGTGCAGGAGTTGTTGCCTGAATGCAGTTAGGGCATTAAGATGTTTGGTCAACACGCAAGGAATGGGAAACAGAACTTAAGATAAATATTACAGACAGTATGTGGAACAAAATACTGAAATCAATATATAAGATATCAATAGCCTCCAAAACAAGAGAAGCCGCATATAAACTGGTAATGAGGTGGCATCATACCCCGGTGAAAATACACAAATGGTACCCCAATACTCCAGAAGTATGTTGGAGATGCAAAAAAGAGGAAGGAAACCACACTCACATTTGGTTGACATGCCCAATAATACAAAATTATTGGAGAGAAGTATTACGGATTATAAATAAGGTAACGCAAAATAATATTAAAATAGACAATGCAGCTCTAATTTTATTGAATGTAGACACAGAGAACATAGGAATATTAAACAAATTATTAACCCTGCAGCTCATACAAGCGGGGAAAACACTAATTCCATACAAATGGAAATCAATAGAACCACCAAATTTATGCGAGTGGTTAATAAAAATCGAGGAAATCAGACTAATGGAAGAAATTACATGTCTGAGAAACTCCCAGAACACTAAATATTGGAAAACGTGGGAACCATGGATAAATTATGTTAAACAAGACCCAAAGAATTAAAAGGAAAGATAATATAGACAGAGGGAAAGCTATTAATCAATCAGGAAGATAGAAAGGAGAGAAATGCAAAGATAGGATCAACACAGGTATACAGATATAGATAAGATCTTAAATTCAAAAGTACCTGATGTATTTTTGGTTGTATCTTTATACTTTTATTAGAGGAAAAACTTGTTGTCAACTCGCTAATAAAACAAATACAAGTATGTAATAAAATGTTTGAATGTATGGAAACTATCCCCCCCCTCTCTTTTTTCCTTCTGTACCCCACCCTAACTTGGAAAAACTTGATAAATAAAGAATTATTTTAAAAAAAGATGTTTGGTCAATACCTACTGTATATTTCTCCCCTTGATATTCCTGGAAGAGGTAAATACATTTTCTAGCCTTAACATCTTCCAACTATGGCTAAAGGCAAATGAAGCACTGATTTGTATATCTGCAGCCTTCTATTTGAGCACTGACTAATAGTGGACCTTCTGGGTGGTTTGAACTGTACAAAAACAGTGCAATGAGGATACTTTGTTGTGTTCCTTGAGTGCCTTGTCCCTTTGTAATTTATAGTTACAGTATATACATTGTCTTTTGTTTCTTTTACCTTAAATAGGACCTGTCACCCAAACATAAAAACTGTATAATAAAAGTCCTTTTCAAAACATGAAACGTAAATATATTTTATAGCAAATATACATGCCTGTTATAAGTACATTTAAAAATCTCAGCAGTCAATAATATTTTATATGCAATTACTTTCACTTTCCATTGTGCACTTCCTAGATGTAGCTGCACTCCCCACATCCACCTCCTTACTCATGATCTAATTGGGTAGCCAGTGTATGGTCATGTGCAGCAGGTCCCCCATTTTGGATCATAAACAAGATTTTGGGATGATGCAAAGCTTGCCTTTATAACAGTATTTACAAAATGTGCTTGCTATGATTGTGCATTTCTATTTCTAGACTAAAGGTAGCAAGTCATTTAAATAGGTTAAGTAAAGTTTATTTTGCTTGACTAACATGATAAAATAATATTTGGAATTATTTCTTATGGTGACAGATACTTTTTTTACATTGTGAATTTTACTTTACACAGCTGTACAAGGTTTCTAAATAGTTGACCAATAGTCGCATGTGCTGGGTGCCACTGTAGTATTAAAATTCTTATGTCATGCAAAAACATCTATGTGGCCTTTAGGCAGGCTAAAGGCTGAAATATAGCCCTTAGAGAAGGACATTCAGCTTGAAAACCTGTAATTGGATGGCATTTGTGCATTCCCCTTACATTTACACAGAATAAATGTATATACTTCTTGTTTGAAATTATACATAATCACAATTGCTAGGTGTATTCTTCTCGTCAAATGATGATTATTAATGCAAAACTGTACAACCACCATTGCTCAGTAAACCTATTCACTGTCAGGGCCACCATCAGGGGGGCACAGGGGGTACTACTGTACAGGGCTTGGGCCTAAAGGGGGCCCAGCTGTGCTGCACCTTTTGAAATAGCCAAATCCTGAACCACTGAAGTCCCAGAAGATCCAAAGATACAAAGTCCTGAAGAGCCGAAGTCCCAAAGAGCCGAAGTCCAGAAAAGCTGAAGTTGAAGTCCTTAAAGAACAAGTAAACGTTTTTTTTTTCTATCTGTAAATTTGCTCTAAACAGCCCACCAGATGAATGTACCTTAGTCCCTGCTGCAAGTCTGCTCTGGTTTCTGTGTTATCAGCAGCTTGTTTCCTCTTCTTCCTGGTGCAGAGTGAAGCCCAGCCCCTTAGTTTACTGAGCTGTCCATTTGCTGCTGTTCCACAATAGAGAGGAAGAGGGAGCCAGTGTGTGCAGCACCAGCAGCTTTTTTTTTTGTGAAAAGAACTTTTATGGGGGCTCTGGCATCAAAAAATTTTTCAACTTATGGGAGCACTGTGACACCCAACTACTGCATGAAGATAGAATGAGGAGAAACAGATGCTGAGAGAGGGATAGTGCAGATTAACTTGATTATTTTAGAAACAGTATAGAATTTTTAATTGATTGTATTTGTAAAGTTTCTTATTTCGATATGCTGAAGCTCACATAAAATTTGTCCTTTTTGTGATAGTTCCCTTATCCCTTTTAATGATGTAACCAGAAGTGCAGGAAACAAAATGGCTGTGTTAGAGAGACAGACAAATTGCTCCAAGTTCTATAGCATTTATAGAAAGAGCATGTCAATAAAAATCTTTATTTTTCAAGTTTAGAACAATACTGAACCTACATAACATCATATCTGTTTGTTACTGCAAAAGGAAAGGTGTAGTATATCATATTCTTTTTATAAACGTTATGTACTGAAGAATCACTCTGTACAATAGTCAGTCAAATATTGACAATCCTTTTTTTTGACTCTGCGATTGCAGAAATATTCAGTTGCTATTTACATCTGTGACGGAAATTGTACATGATTTGTTAGTGCTAACAGCGAGATCAATATCTCCACTTATCTATGTTTAGAATGCAGTTTGAATTGAGGTTGGGCTTGCTAGTAGGAATGCATTAAACAAGAAACCATTCATAACTGTGTCAAAGGAAACGGGTGAATAGAGAAAAAAATTGCTCAAATCTTGGACAATTTAAAGACACGTTGGATCAATTTACATTGCAGTTCCCATTCAACCAGACTATAGCTCCTGTGTTGCTTCTCCTCCTGGCAACATGAGGTTAATCCTTGAAGGGGCTCAGGGTTGGGCAGCATCCTGCTTTGCATGTAAACCTTCTGGATAAGGAATAATAGAAAGTAGATTGGAATGGAGTAAAAGAATGCCGGGAGGAGGGGTGGAAAGAAGGGCTGTTAAACTAATTGGTGTCTAGCAAGTTAAAGGCTGTGTTTAATTTTCTTGAGGGTAAAAGAGGTTAAGATTGAAATGAAGTCAATGGAAAATCCAAGGAGATGGTGCCTCAGATGATTAACATAAATCAAAAAGGTTCCTGGTATGTCCCATAGCCTGGAAGTGACCTTTATCCTTTCAAACATCAGTTGGTTTTTAGCAAAGGGTAAAGTGACTGCCCAGACTTCTTTAAGGATAAATATGCAACCTATTAAGGCATGTAGGCTTTGCCTATTGCACTCACAAAACATCCCTTTTCTTATAAACCTGTAAGTGGTTCCATAATGCTTACATCTGCAGAGGCATGCAGGACAGAATTCAGGGAAACAGCACCCCCTAGAGATTCAATAAATAAATCCACTTTTCTTTTAAAGTCTATGGAGAATGAACAGAAGAAAAGTCTATTGATACAACAGTTTCCATAGCTAGATTTGTTGCAGTTTTAGCTATTTCAGCTCCTACCCAAGTGGAACATTAATTTTCAGTTGTCTACTTCCTATCCAGGAACATAC
>CM044448.1:59989704-60009575 GCA_024363595.1 Xenopus borealis
TAAAAGCCCTCGAATAAGGGAATAATGATAAATTTGCCCCTAACTGTAGAGTTTAGTATCAAAAGTAAAAGTTGAACTTTATTCCATCTGGTTAAAAGTCATATGATTGGTTTTCACGCTTAAGCTACGGGCTTGGGGCACGGCACCCGGGACAGAGACCGGACTTGGTGAGTGCAATATCTAACTGACGACCGTCGATTTTGTAGTTGTTAGAGATTTGTAATTTAAGTGCTGGACCCGGGGTATCCACACCCGGGTCACCTCTATTTTTGGGTGAGCCATCTTGCAGCATATATAGGGAAAGTTTCTATGCCTTTATATTTAGTAATTTGAAGAATTGGCAAGGGGGCTAGAGCTTACAGATACATCTTATTAGTATCAAAATAGCCTTTGGTATTATGTCTGCCCAAAAAAATCATCCAAGCCCCTTTTGAAAGCATCAACAGAATCAGCCATCACAACATCACCCGGCAGTGCATTCCACAACCTCACTGTCCTCACTGTGAAGAACCACCTACGCTGCTTCAAATGAAAGTCCTTTTCTTCTAGTCTGGAGGGGTGGCCTCTGGTGCGGTGATCCTCTTTATGGGTAAAAATATCCCCTGATATTTGTCTATAATGTCCTCTAATGTATGTGTAAAGTGTAATCATGTCCCCTTGCAAGTGCCTTTTTTCCAGAGAAAACAACCCCAACCTGGAAAGTCTACCCTCATAATTTAAGTCTTCCATCCCTCTAACCAGTTTAGTTGCATGTCTTTGCACTATCTCCAGCTCATTTACATACCTCCAAAGGACTGGAGTCAAAAACTGCACTGCATACGCCAGCTGAGGACTTACTAGGGATCTATAAAGAGGTATAATTATGTTTTCATCCCTTGATTTATGGCTCAGTGCCTTAAGTTGGGCCAGGTGAGCAGCCTGCAAGGTTTCTTACTATCTGTTACCTGGCCTTTGCAGCCCTAGCCCAGCAGCAGCAGCCTGATTGGTGGTTTGGGGTCAGCCAATCAAGGCTGACCATGCCCAATTTAAAACCAGCCCTCCTCATCCTCCTGGCCTGAGCTAAAGGTTCCTGCTGTAGCCTCCTTACTTGTCCCGTCTTTATTACCTTGCCTTGTTCTGATCCTGACCTGCCTTGACCTTGTCTTTCTTTAACCATTCCTTGTTATCCTTGCCTTGTCCTGCCTTAGGGTAAGGTCAGATGTGCAGATTCGGGGAGATTTAGTCACCTGGCGACAAATCACATCTTCTTCTGAGCAACAATTTCCCCGAACTGCCTTCCCATGTCTTCCAGCGCTAAATCACATGTGATGCTTCGTTTTTACAACGTTACCCAAAGTTTCCTTTCCTTGCGGTTAGTTGCAAGGCGACTATATCTCCCGGAATCTGCCCGTGTGACCTTACCCTTAACCGTGCCTCGATCTTGCCTCGACCTTGCCTTACCGTATCTGACCTTGTTCCTGCTTCCAGTTATTTTCTGACTTTTATCTAGCACCTTGTCTTATATCTTGCCTTGCTCTGTATCTGCTCCCTTTCGTGCTGATCCCTGTTCCTGCTACTCCCCGATTTAGTTTAATCAGTTAAATCAGCATTAATGTTCAGAAATGTGTTCCAAAAAGCATTTTAAAGTTCTGGCAATGGTTTGGTGGGAAGTACAAAACAAAGTATATGTCCCCTTTAAATGAGTGCTCCAATCTACTTGTTGACAGGGCCTTGCTAATGTGGTAGACTGGTTACTGAGGGCAGCCTGAGACACTCTCATATGATTATGCTATTGCTTCCATGCTTAACTGCTTCATTTAAAAACTAACGGGGTTATGTAATAAAAGGCACTAAGTTTGGCCAGGAGCCATAGCTAATGGGGTTTATGATTTCATTCTCTCACTCAGATAAGGATGTACTGTACAAAAACTTGTCTTCATGAAGCTAAGATTTCAGATTTCATTCCAGGTCTTGTGTTTCCCAATCCCAAGTGCCTAAGTTGCTACATGACCCCTCAGCCGTTGTAGAGCTACGTCTACCAGACCTTTTGTGATCAGACTTCTTCCCTACGTCTTCATACCTTTGGAATTTTTTTTTGATTGGCAGTGTAAGTTGGGACCATTATGATGTTTAATCAGAACACATACCATACCTTAGCCAGACACAGCCCTGGTCCAAACCCAGACTTTGCCCATTATGCATGAACTCTAAACTTATGTATAGCTTTTCAGGTCCACTTGGCTAAAGTGACTGAGCTGGCACTGGGCTAAACTGAAACTTACTGTCATCAATAATAAACGACTAAACTATTTTTCTTTGGCATTTCTCTGCAGGGAATCTATGTACAAGTATCTTGAAGGCTTTACCGTCTCTACATAGCAAAAAAAACAGGCAATTTATTCAGCAATAACAGAATAAAGCAAACTGCCTCAAGTTTGACCTAATTTTCCAATCCATTACCTGCATCCCTGAAAGGGCGTTTATATATTTCCTATAAATCATCTTTAGAAAAACCCCATATTTTCATTTTGTCACTCAGGATCCAAACTCCCAAGGCTTATCTTAAAAGTCAGCGGGGAGGCTGCAATTCAATTCTACAAAACCTCTGCTATCTCTCAACAGGAGTGGGTGGATTTCCAGCACCGAGAATGTTTGTGTATTATAAAGTATTTGCCATGGTGACAAAGCTTAGAGAAACATCCCATTAGCCACAGATGGGAAGCTCTGGCAGATTGTTCTGATTATGCGCACGAGAAACTGAGTCTAGCTGTGGATTTGTCTGTCGCTTATTGTGTTAGAAATGATCCATCTTCAAACCCTTTCAGTACAGAGCACAGAGCCAAAGGTGACACTGTCAACATTCTGTAAGCCCTGTGGTACTGAATGGGTCAAAACATTCTAAAACAAACAAAGGGCCCCTTTTAATTTAAACCACTCTTCCTAGATAGGATTTCTAAACTTAACCATTTCCCCCAGCCACAACAATGAAACTTTATTATACTAGGTATTACCGCTTTACCCAAACAGTACATCGGAAATGAAATGATATTTTAAATAGAATTACAAAGGATATAAATTCTCAGGTTAAAACTGGTTTAAATTAGGCACAAGATAAAGATTAGTTACAAAAATAAAAGTAGGAGGTCAGGCTGTGAAAGAGCTAAAGAGGAGCTAAAGGCTTGTTTTTTTATGTTGATAATCTGTCTAAAAACTAAATCAGGGTTACATGAAAGTGTCCATCTCAGCAGTGGGTTTCATTTCTAATTCTGATTTGTAATTATGCATAGAAAGGCAACTTTATTCATTCAAGTCAGTGGGGCTCATTTATAAACTTCACGTAGGGCAGATTGGTTGGCAAAGTGAATATATTTGCCCTGCACCTGGTTATATTTATAAAGCTGAATACAAGTGAGCAAACAGATTTGCAAATTTGTTTTTCTAGTTACAAATGTATATTTATGTGCACACTCGGCGTCTGAATTACGCCACAACTATGGTGACGGTGAAAATATTTGCAAAAGAGTTTTGCAAATTTGAATTTAAGTTACCGTCAACGCTATTTTAGTGCACAACGACCTCGCAATGTGCCTGTACTCACACGAAGACCCGTCTCGTTAGCGAGTCATTTGCAAAAATGTATTCAAAATGCGAATTCACAAAAACCGGAAAGACAGCACAGTGCAATATTTTAGCATTCAGCTAAAAAAATGCATGGGGAAAACAACCATTTACGAACAATTATGCACTGTGCGAACTTTATAAATGACCCCTAGTATTTTTTAGACATAATTGTATAAAAAGTTGCTGGTCAGGCTTTTCTCCCAATTGCTAGAATATTTCATTGGAAAACCTTGCTTGTGTTAAGTTCTGAAAACAGAGCATGACCATTACTTTTCTTTCAACTTTGTTTAAAATAAAAATAAAAAAATCTGAAGAATCAAACAAATCAAATAGGAAAATGAATGATGAAAATATACCTCCGATTGATGTTTCCAAATTTTTACATTCAAATTTTTGAGATTTTTTTTTAGTTCTCAAAAATCTGTGTGTATAAAACTCAAAAATGTTAAGTTTTTTTTAATTAATCTGTCCCTTTGGAGCAGATTTATTACAGGTCGATTTTCGGGTGAAGAATTATCAATGCCAGAAAACCCACGAGATTCATTTAACTCACACTGTTTTCTTGAATCGGTTGCATTTTTAAAATTTCTTCATGCATCATGGTAGGAGGGCAGGGGGGTCGGAGGGGAAAGTAGTCCTGCATTCCTCCCTTTAATTTAAAGTGGCCATACAAATAAAAATATGATCAGATAGTCTGGCCAGTCTTTGCAGAAGTGCCCAATGTATTGAACTTTATGGGAGCCTGCCACAGATCTTTTGCTTTGCCACTGATTTTTAGACATGATGGCCCATAAAGCCAAATTCAAGGGATCAGTGAAATTCATGTAAGCTAAACATATTAAATACTTTGAAACTGTTCCATTTGTACCAGTACAAGGATAGTATATTCTTTACAATATTGCTTTACATTAGGGCACTTTTGTGGCCCTTAGTGCTCTTGATATTCTGTCTGTAGTCTAGGTAAATTACTCCAACAATAACAGCTGACAGCAGGAGGAGTGAGGAACAGCAGATATTGTAGGGCAGTTTGGTGTTGAAGAACAACTCCTGGTAAGTAATGGACATTGTTTTCCAACAACAGTTGAAAGGCCTTAGGTCAAACAGTTCATCTACATCATATAAATGAGAGTTATATTGTCCCAGGGTCCAGCATCACTAAAGATCAGTGTCGGACTGGCCCCCAACCCACATGAGCCCCCGCCGGGCCAGATCCCCCTCTCCCAATTGAATTTGAAAATAAATATCTTCAAAAAATGCATAGTGCCGGGCATGCACGCACAGTGGTGTGCGACAGTGTGGTGCCTGGCAGTGAGGTCAGTACGTGTGCGCCCAGCAGCTCTGTAATTGGTGAGGTGGGTCGTTGTGGGCCCTGGATGGCAGTCCGGTGGGCCTTGGGCCCCCAGTCCGACCCTGCTAAAGATCGCCCTCTATGTAGGACAGGACATTTCCCATTGGCCCCACAGGCATTTTCCAACATAGTTTTTTATTTAGGCATTTCACTTAACTTGTTTTTATCCAAGTGATATCATCTAGGGCACCATATATGATCTGATGGTTGGCAAAATGAAGTAAAACCACTCCTCAAAAACATAGTACTGCAATAAAGCCTTTTTTTTTTAATATCTGTAACTATAGATACAGCTGCACAAGCTAAAATGAGGACAAGCGACTGTACTTTATCTATATTTCAGCTGTCACTGTACAGTATTACACCCTGAACTAAATGGCTGCACCATAAAGCCATGCGCTCAATGTGTCTGATATTGTGAGAGGTAAATGGCAAGCATGATGCAGGAAAGGAATCAAGCAGCTTTTAAAGGTCGGTGAGAGGTTGAAGTAAATGGGTCACAGTGAGTTAATCTGGCTGAATGGGAGCCAAATGAATCTTCTAGTGAAATAAAAGAAAATGTTTTCATTTCAGAGGACAGATAGTCTCAGATTCTGTCTTCTCTTGCCCATGGCATCAGACTGTTTATGTTAGTGATAGGCTTTATGGATTTACTCAGACTCTATTTTGATTAGAGGGTGTGGGATGGAAAAAGTGGGGGAGGGATTTAAAAAATATACAGATTGGAACTATGCCAGCCTGTTATATTACACATATAAATAGTGATGTTATGATGCAGCTACCAGGAAAAAGAACCCAGAAACCTTGGGATTTTCAGGCATGTTGAATTACTACTATTTGTAGTTCTTACATTGTAAGTTTGGTACTATTGCTTTAACAGGAAACAAGGAGATATTTCACACCAGAGTCGATGGCCTTTCGGTAATGAATTATGTTACTTACACAAACTTACGCAATTTACACAATTTTAATATAAACTTGACTTCATTGAATGCATGAATTGCCAGGAGTGCATGGAACAGTGAGCACCTGTCATACATCCTCCATATTCCCTACCCACTGAATAAATAAGTGTTACTGATATAAAGGCAACTTACCATGTCCTTCATATTGTGTTACATTTTAGAAACACATCATATGGGCCCGTTCTGGCTGACTGCTATCTGCTTCCCAACTCCTAACACAAAGCAAAAGCATTACCCTGAAATCTCTTTTTCAGGTTTGTGTGCCTTTAGGAAGATTGAATAAGTTATACAATAATGAACTGAAATCTAAATTCGAAGATACGTCTTATGAAGTTTGAAGCTTGTGCAAACCATATCAGGTTCCTGCCTTAGTCCTGAAAGAACCTTCCCTTTTGTGAAAGCAGATAACATCTTCAATATAGTTGTTCCAAGAGAAAGGGGTCAGTATAAATGTAGTTTAGTGATTCTGGTTTCTAAAGCTGGACATACACAAACTGACATTTCTAATTGATGCCTTGTCCATACCTAATGAAGTTGGGAGTTTACTTTCTTATATATGGAAGCAAACAATGGCCTCTAGGACTTACTGTATAACTGGTCAGATATTGATCTGTAAGATTGGAAATCAAAGAGATGAATTGGATGTTAGGTGAGATCCCTATCCTTTGGTATGCATGGGGAGATTTAATTATTGGTTCAGCCTACTTTGCCCACCAGCCACCAACAAAAGTTCAATCTGAGTAAAAAGAGCAAATTTTCCCATGTATGTTCAGTTTTAATCTTTAACTGTGTTCCTTTCAAGTGGTAACTCAAATACAATACAGGTCTGATCGCCAAATTTGCATTCTTTATTATATTATAATTATGATGATGATGATTATTATTATGCTATTGTTTATTACTTTAGAACTCTTTAAATTAATGGTTGAAAGAAAAGGACTGCAAGCACGAATTTAACTATAAATAGATCTACTGGGAACGCACAACACCTTTTAGTCCAGGTTGAACAACAGAGGCCTTAAAGTTTCTTTCACTGCTCAATAATGAGAATTGCATTAGATTTTTCCTTAAACTGACTCTTCTGCTCCACTATTTTTTCACAGTGCAACAGTATATCCATCCTTCTGAAGTTTGATTATAAAGTGATACTAGCAAGTAAATATTGATCAGTAACACTAATATGTTGGATAACAATGAGATGAGCAGGGTCAGACTAGACTGGCTGAACACTGGGAGAAAACTGGTGGGTCCTGCCACCCGAAGCCCACTGCCTGTCTCAGATGGGGAAAGCTAGTTGTAAGATAGTATACAGATTAGAGAGAGGTAGAACAAAAGTGATAATATTAAAAAAAATAAATAAAAAGACAAATTGCATTTGCATTGACTTTGATTATTTGTGGCTACAAGGCCTAATGCAAATTTTTTCAGGCAAACGTCTAATTTTATAAAATTATTAAAATAAAAAAACAGAAATGCGCTTGTTCCAAATTCCAATTATAGGCATGCATAAACAGTATTACAGAGAGCAAGTTTTGTGTTTTCCAATTTACCTGGCTGTGAACTTAGGGAACACACACCAGGGCCAAATAACTGGCCTTCCTGTACTGTTGCGCAGACATAATATACCTGAAATGCTAGTGGGGCCTCTCAGAGTTTACATGAAGAGTGAGCAGAAACCTGCCTTATATCATCTGTTTTATCCCCACTAGAACTCTGCTCTATAAGTTATCTGACCTGTGGGAGGCAACCCCATCTCAACAGGAATGTACAAATGATAGGAAACAGCACCCATCCATGCTCCATTTTATAATCTGCATTTTACTAACGTATTCCTTTCAGCAGCCATTTCCTTCTAGAGTGGTTTAATAATTAAATTTATGGTAATCTGGATCGTTTTGCCAGCTTTTCATTTTTTCCTTTTTAAGTTAACCGCCCAAATTGATATTGTCAGTGATGCCATAAGAACAACACAATAAGGCTCCATGTTCTTTGTTACTGCCATTGGAGCTGGAAGCATTAAATACACATTTTCTAGCACTGAACACCTTAGTTGACTTATTCTTATTTGGCAGTCAAATATAAAACAGTAAACCATAATGTGTTACAAAAGTAACATGACTGACGTAGGGTTGGATATTGTAGGATTCCTATTGGAAAATTCTCTTGTATCTGTAATTATGTTCATATCACCTGTTGAAATCTTGGAGGCAGTTTTATGGAGGACTGGCATCATCTTTAAAGGCATACTGTCATGCATTTTTCAAAATGCATCAGTTAATAGTGCTACTCCAGCAGACTTCTGCACTGAAATCCAATTCTCAAAAGAGAAAACAGATTTTTTTATATTCAATTTTGAAATCTGACATGGGGCTAGACATTTTATCAGTTTCCCAGCTGCCCCCAGACCATGTGACTTGTGCTAGCACTTTAGGATGGAACTGCTTTCTGGTAGGCTGTTGTTTTTCCTTCTCAATGTAACTGAAGGAGTCAAGGTGGGACATGGATTTTTACTAATGAGTGTTGTTCTTAGATCTATCAGGCAACTGGTATCTTGTGTTAGGGAGCTGTTATATGGTTTCCTTCCCATTGTTCTGTTGTTAGGCTGCTGGGGAGGAGGGAGGGAGTGATATCACTCCAACTTGCAGTACAGCAGTAAAAAGCACAATTCACATGACTTGGGGCAACTGGGAAACTGACAATATGTCTAGCCCCATGTCAGATTTCAAAATTGAACATAAAAACAATCTGTTTGCTCTTTTAAGAAATGGATTGCAGTGCAGAAGTCTGAAGGAGCAGTACTATTAACTGATATGTTTTGAAAAAAAACATTTTCCCAGGACAGTATCCCTTTAATATAGTCATCCTAATCACCTGGGAAATTAACAATATGTCTAGCCCCAAGTCAGATTTCAAAATGGATTTCAGGGCAGAATTCTTCTGCAGCAGCACTTTTAACTGATGTGTTTTGAAAAAAACTTTTTTTCCCATAACAGTATCCCTTTAAGCTTTCAGCAATAGGCAATTCACTAGGCAGCCGAGAAAAAATGTGACCCAACAGTGCCGACTTAAGAATCCATCTTTATTATTTTTGTACTACAACTGCCACCGTGCAATAACCCCTGATAATAGGTTGAGAGTTGAAAACCCCTTAAAAGCATCTGCCACCCTCGTTTCCCTGGCTGGAAATAAAATATGCTTTAGGATATATTTGTTAATGTGATTCACTTATTTAGAATGTGCTTTAAATACAGAACACTAATTAATGCACTATAAAGAATATGAAGAACAATGTCTTGCTAATAAATATCTATCTGTAACAATCAGGACAATGTTTTGCTGTAGTCATAGTTACAGAACGAAGAAAAGCATCGGAGTAGAAATCTGCAAATAAATGTACTGCTGCAATGCGTCCTAGTTCTGTCTTCCTTGATGAACTCCCCAACACAATCCCCCATAACTATTAGAAATATCTTTTTATGTCATGTTTAATTGGCTCAGCAAATATAAGCGAGGGATTGCGTGAGGCACAGCTATTCAAGAACAGGATCCTTTTATTTCTTAAGTCTTGAAAACACTTTGAAAAGAAGCCGAACAAGTTATAACATTCCATTCAAGTCAATTGTTGTCAGAGGATAAAAGATTCTCAATAGAAGATTGCAGCAAGCAATATCAGGCTAATGTAAAGATAGCAGTCTTTTCAACTCTTACAACAAGGTTTTTCTCACTTTCAAAGGGGAAGCTCATAAGACACACTGCCCATTTTACTCATTTTGTTGAGAATTTTTTCTTTAGTTCTGTGTGTAAGGCAACAGCAAATGCTCCTAAACTGTGCAGCTGGGCAGGGCAGGGATCCAAAAAAATAGGCCTGGAGAGAACAGATCAAGGATAATGCTGCTGTTTCAAAGGGCTTTAAATACTACATTATTAAGTAACACATAAACAAGCACCTAAAAAGTCCCCCCCAGACTAACACTGCAGTCACATGACAAACTCTTAAGGTATTGGACATAAGACCCTTCCCTAATTTCTCTGCTTAGGGCACCCTTCAGGAACACTAGAGCCGTAGTGCTTAGGAGACATGGCAGAAGAGCCATTTTGTGGGCTAGATGCTCATACCGATCCATGTGTAGTAATACAACTACCTCAACTGAGCACTTGTTAAGGTGGCCATACACGGGCAGATAAAAGCTGCCGACAGACTGTGTCGGCAGCTTATCGGCCCGTGTGGGGGGCCCTCCGACGGGCTTTCCTGATCGATATCTGGCCGAAAGTCGGCCAGATGTCGATCGGGCAGGATTAAAAAAAATGAGTGATATACTCAGCTTCCAGTACTATGTTGGTGCCTTCATGAAGACTGAACAGATGAGGAAGCCGAGTATACAGTTGTGTGTGCTTCAACCACCTCACATCAGTTCCTTTCGGACAGAGTGCAGAGCAGTGTATAGGCCCTTGCCATGGGCCAATTGTACAGCAGAAAGGAAGACACTGCAGCACCTCTTGTTTGAAGATGTGAACAATTTATTACAATTGGTCAAACCAATTGTAATAAATTGTTCACATCTTCAAACAAGAGGTGCTGCAGTGTCTTCCTTTCTGCTGAACAGATGAGGAAGGACAGGCCAAGCCGACTGGGTTCCCTAGGGAACCTGGCCGGCCATCTCTCTCCCCCTCACCTTCTGTGTGCGTGCATGTGCTGTGACATCATGTGGTGGGCACAGTGTCACAGGGGAGAGAAGAGCATTGCAGCAGAGGGGAGTGAACACAGTCTAGGCTTAGACAGAAGACCCTTTAACAGGTACCTGCCCAGCACTCCCCTATCTTTGCACCTTAGGCAGGTGTCTCTTCTCTATCCCCCTAGTTCTTGGCCTGGTTCCTGGGGCACAAATGTTGCAATTAGCATGTGACTGAGTAAGGGGGATTTCTGTGTAGTAGACCCCACAATTTCAGGGTCTGCATCCTCTAGTTAAGTGCCTAGAAAGGATGTGATAATAGAAATAGAGAAAAATAAGGGAACCAGGGAATGCAATCAAAGTTAGAGAGAAGATAGCTAAAAGGTCATCTTTGGAATCAGTTTTAAGGTCTTATAACCAGGCTTAAGCATTCATTTATCCAGATGATTCTTTTCTACTGTCAAACTCTTTCTTATAGAGCTTCGGTTTGCCCATTCTAAAATAATGGGGAGGCCCAACACACAATTTAAGCATGCAAGGACAGACAAACACATATATATGAGGGCTGTACATTACTTGCTGCCTCTGAATTAATTAAGGAAAGTATGTTAAAATATAACAGGCATCCTTTATTACTATAGATGTTGCCAAATTACAACTTTCAAGATGTCTAATATCAGTTAAGCTTGTGGGGGATGGAGGTTGCCTATCTTTGTGGTGAGCACTTGACAAGGTATGGTAAAGACATGGGAAAGTATTTAATAAAAATACTTTAGTAATTTTTCAGTGGCCACTGTTATAAAGCATGATCACAGTGTAGCAAATGTGACTAATATCCATGTTCCTGATTCTTATCCCTGGGAATTCAGTTTCAGTCTTTAGTCTTTATGTTGAGGGTTGGTTTAATAAAGTGATTTATATTATTACATTTGGATAAAACCAGAGGTATTCCAGTAAAATAATACAACCATGCACATGGGGGGAGGCAGAGTTAAAAGTGTACAAACATCTACTATATTGGCCTATACAAGATACATTCCCTTCTTTTTATGTTTTTTTCATGTTTTGTAGCCCCACCGAGGCTTTGAACATACCAAATGTATAAGGCTTCCCATATACATAATTCTCATCAGGCAATCTATCCTGCCTTTAGGTCGTCTTTAAGTCCCTCTGCACAGAGGAAATGTGTGAAACATTTCCCAGGGTTTCTATCTGTGATGATATTCTCTAGGTGGGGGAAAGTGGAGTAAAAAGCATCTGGATTCCTAGAAGACAGTAAATGTTGGAGTTCGCTACTACAGCTGTGTGTAAGGCAACCAAAGCCAGGAAGACTGGGGCACTTGAGGTAATGAGAATCTACCGAGTGTTAAAGGAAAATGATAAAAATTTAAAATAAAAATTATTCCATTTTATGGAAATATCTCTGCATGGCTAAGAACCCATTACCGATATATGTGCAGATAATAATAAATATTCCTAACAGTGCCAACTTGCACAAAGCTGAGGTGACGCCAACTTCAACTTATGTCCTCCACTGAATATATATATTATTTCACAATTGTTCCATAACATTCATTTGCTTGCTTGTTTTTACAGTATGTTAAAATTGTAAATGTGCACTTAGATGCCTTTTTTTGAGATTTTCGGGGGGGGGAACAAGCTCAAATTCTACACATATATACTGTATATCTACATTTCTTTATTGAGGAGCTTTAGTGGGCTCCAACTCATCAGCCCCAAAGCCATGTTGTGCTTTATGTATGACTGAAATAAGTTTATGTAGTGGAATGTAAGCTGGGTCCTCCTACAATCAGATTTGCTGTGTTTTAAACTGGCAGCTATAAACAGGCTGTTTACTGGTTGCTCATCCCTGAGTACCCTAAATCACAAACAGTATACATATACTGTCTAGCTATCCAGAAAAAAACAAACTCATTGGTATAGCTATCTGGACTAAACAAAATCATAGATAAGGATTTAGGGCAGTGAGTTATACAATCAGAGTCAGGAAAAAGGCAAAGGGGCAGATTTACTACACTTTGCCAATTTTCTAACGGGCGAATGCGTCACTTCACTGGCGAAGGAGATAGACGCTAGCACTCTAACGCCAGGCAATTTTTCACCAGCTCAGATCTGGCGAAGGGCGTTAGAATGCATAGATCTTCCTCGATCTTCAGTTACTTACTTCATATTCTGAGTGCAAATTTCTTCTAAGTTCCAAAAACGCTGGCGACTTCATATTTTCAGGATGATAGTCATAACATTTTTTTTCCACTAACTGGTTTCTCCCATACATTTTTTAACATATGGAACATTATTTTAGAGTGGGCTTATGTGCAGGGCATTACAACAAATCTATTGACTCAATTAAGGTTCCCTTGGCATGTCTAGTTATCAGTGTAAATGTAACATATTAGATGCCCCGTGTAACATAAATAGGTGCATTCAACTTTAAATTTCCCACCATATGCAAAATAGACTGAGCACAACTGGCATATAAGTAGCTCTAACTTCAACCCAACTGATTACCTGTGGGATAAATTGGGATGTTGACTGTAATGCAGGTCTGATCTTCAAAAATCAGTGCTTAACCTTAATTGTGGGTGAATGAAAATAACACCACAAAATAACACAAACAATGTTTCAACATCTAATGGAATGAGGAGGAAAGTGCTAGAGGCTTTAGGGCAGCAAAGAGATGGTCATAACCTAATATCAGTGCCTTTTGTTTTGAATGAAGGTGAAGCAGGTGCCTTGATACTTTAGGAAACAAAAAAGCTATGTTGTCATTGGCTGAAAACAAAATAGCACAAAGACACTTCTTAGAAAACCGGACACTCCATGGGAGGGGGGCATTGTTATATATTGACGGGTATTGTGAGATCACTAGATGGCACTGTTACATGTAAAACTGCTCACTCTAGTATCTATCTGTCTTCTCCTTACTCTCAACTTGGTAGCAGCCATGCTCATATAAAAGTAAGTCAAGTTTATTTTCCTAACAGCTGCTGTGAGGACCCTTCTGTCCTAATACCGAGTGCACAATAAAATAGTTTTCATAGGAGGTACTTATTAGCTAACTATGAAGATATATAAGTCTCAATGGGTCATTTATCACCCATGGTGGAGGGAGGGGGCAAAATGCAAAAAACAGGCCACCATGTTTATCAAAGGCTCAGGTTCTTCCCCTCCAAAATGAAGTTGAAGGACCTGTGTTTCCTTGATGAATATAGTGAAACCTGAGGGGCACTTTTGTGCACACTTTCTTGCAGACCATTCAGGTACACAGTTTAAGGAGAGTCGGAAGACAGTGCTGCCTTGAACCCAACAGCATGAATTGCAGAACACTGTAGATATGCCCCAGACGTATGTCTGTATGTTAAAAGAATGAGAAGTACGTCTTACATTTATGCAATAATCTACATTATAATTTCAAGATAATGTGGGAGACTGGAGTTTCACTGAATAGAATAAAACAGCCATATAATGTGGGTTCATATGATTTAAAGATGCTAAAGTACAGTTTATACACATTAACTCATACTCAATAAGTTCTTAAAAAGTTAATATTTCCCATCTCGAGTTTTACAGTAGTTTAAGTAATAGTCAGCTGTAGTGATGGGCGAATTTATTCGGCAGGCGAATCCCCACGATTCGCCGCCGGCGAATAAATCCGCAAAACGCCAGCGAAAATTCGGCTGTCAAAAATTTGCGCGCTGAAAATGACGCGACGCGCATAAAAAACGTGCCGCGACTTGTTTCGTAAATTTTTCACCAATTCGCGAATTTGTATATAGTGTGTACATAATGAGGTTATGTGATGAACAAATCAGATGTCTGTTCTCCTTGGTGTTATCATACCCAGCACAAATTGGTAAATTTTTCAGAATGAAAATACACACTTGCTTTTTTTTGTTTAATTTTGTTTAAATTTGGTGTTTTCTGCCTTTTTTTATAATGTATTAAGATGTGTGCAGTAGAGAACATGGATCAATTTGTACTTTTGAAAATGTTGCATTTTAAACAAGGATAAGCGATGATCAGTTTCTCATCACTAATTACATTTGGTAGGTCATGAATGGTCAACAAACACTGGGGGTCATTTATGAACACTGGGCAAATTTGCCCATGGGCAGTAACCCATAGCAACCAATCAGATTGCTGCATTCATTGTTGTACTTGCAGCTGGCTTCAAAAAGCTAATCACTGATTGGTTTCTATAAGTAACTGCCCATGGGCAAATTTGCCCAGTGTTCATAAATGAGCCTAAGTGTGTCATGGTGACTGTCAGCATGCCTTAGATTTCCTCTCTTCTATACCCTCCTAGTTCCTGGGCAATCCTGTTGCTGTTCAATGCTAGAATCTGCATACCAATCAAAACCTGTGCTGTCCTGGCTTGAGTGAAATCTGACTATCTAGCACCCTGAGTCCTGTGAACAATCTATAGTAGATGTTACTTCCTCATCTTCTGATGGCACATGGTCTCCAGCTTCCACTGGTCCTTTATGTGTACAGAGCTGTTATAATAAATTGAACAAACATGATTGGTCCAAATAGCCTACCTTGGCAAAATGTGTCCTGAAGCCCTATTATTTTATATACTTGGCATATAATAGCCATTCCTTGGAAAGCCCGTAGCTTCAGCTCCATTCAAATGTTGGGGCACAAAACTGTACTTAAAGTTAGGTTATGGCAGGAGTTGAGTACAGGTACTTTTGCTATGTTGTGCACGAAAACATCAAAGCAGGTTGGCACATACCAAACCATAAAGTTAAGAAACAGAAGCCGGATACTGAATAATTTCTGTCTCTCAATTTTATGTTTCGGTATGTGCCAGCCTGCTTTGATGTTACCGTGAATACTCCCTCTGCTGAAGATCTGGGGCATGTGCATCCGGACCCACCATGTATAGCGGTAAGCATTTATGTTGAATTCTCCGCATTGGTTTTTTTTGCTATGTTGTGCTAAGGCCACCCTGTACCTGCAAATGGTACAAACCACTTGTGACAGTATGACTGATAAATGAGCCTGAATATAGGTTCTCTTTCTAGTAACCTTTACTTATGTGTATGGGAGTTAAAAGTGTTCATTAATTGCTTCATCTTCATTATGTTCCTATTTACCTAGTTCATAATAAGAGCTCCTTTTGCCTCACAACCCTTTTCACTGATTACATGTGACTTTGAAATTGCTACTCTTACAGCTCTTAAAGCTCATGTAAGATGATGACATTATAGATTATCTATTTGCTAGGTAAGGACACATAATAACTAGGCAGCATTACATTTGACATAAGGCATACCTTTCCTCTTATTTCAGATGCGTGGATTAATACTATTAATTGAAAGCCTTGATGTGCAAACATTTGCCTTCCTTTTAACTGGAAAAAGTCTACAATGAAAGACATATGAGGACATATATACTGTGATACTCCTGCTATGATGAAGTTGTTAGCTGTCATATTAAATACTGCATCTGTGCTACTGATTATTTTGTGGTCTTTTGGCTCTTCCATTTTTTTTATCACCTGTTTTTATGTAATCAATAACCATCCCAGCATTGTATATCCACCCCATGTTATTGTCTACAGAACAATGGACAAATAGTAACAATAAGACTAGATTAACACTGAGTTGATGGACCTTACCATGTTCACTCTAAATTGTGCTGAAAAGCCAGCATCAGCATACCCAAAAAACAATGTTGTTCAATAAATTAATTGTCCTGTTACTGTTCTGTATTTTCCTTTTTTAAAATACAGACAATTTTTAAAATGCAGACATTTTTTTGTGCGTGTTCTACAATAATTTTTAGTGTCAAATTTGGTGTTAAGCTGAAGTAGACTAATCAAATCAAAGGTTGCCTGCCAAACTCTAGCCATAGGAAGTATAACATTTAAAGAGTCTTGGCCCAAGGCAATATTAGCAAAAAGTAAAGTATTCATTGGCTTTGAGGGCCTGGGGTTGAGTAAAATGAAACTACACTGCTATAATAAACATCCTAAAATTGTGAGGGAGACCATACACAATTGCTTATTGCCCAACTTAGATGCAGCAGCCCTGCTTTTGAAAATCTTATGATCTTCATTTTGACCTGCATAACCCAGACCAAAACAAAATATCTATATATATTATAAAGATATGCTGGTAATGGCAGCCATTAATGTTCCTTTGCCTTTGAACATAAAATGTACATTTAGCTAGAGATATATTTATAGCTTTGCATGTTTCCACATGTAAGAAGCACTTTTGCATTTGTGGATCTTTTCTTGCCAACAGTGGGTTCATTCCGCAGGAAATAACTTAGTACTCTAGAGTAATTTCAGAACTCTGTTATCCCTTTGTTCCTTTACATTCCATGCTGGTCCAGCCAAGGCAGGAAGCGTTGCTATCAAGATTTCTGAATATTTGATTTCACACCTGAATGTTTTGATGTTAAACAAAATGTTTGTAGTTTCTACTTTGCACAGCAGTTATTTATTCAGGCATAGTAATACGTGCAAGATGTCAAAGGGTCCATTGTCCAAGTGAGAATAACAAAACACTCTGTTCATTTCACTTCCAGCTGGTATCAAAATCCTTGTTAAATTCCAGATGGGAAACCCAGTATAATAGTTAAAGAGGAATTATCATGTCTAGGCACTTTTATAGTATTCATTTTTCTTTGCGTTACTTGGCAAAGCCTACACGGGGCATTTAAGGGCAATAAAAGGCTATTCCGTACTACAAGAAAAAGCCTACTATCATAGTCTTTTCTTACAAAGGGGTTTTGCAAATTATCATTGCTCACATAGCTGAAAACACATTTATTATGGTGCAAGGTTGCCTAATGTCAGGGGTGTAACTACAGAGGAGCAGAACCTGTGGCCGCAGGGGGGGCAAGGAGGTATAGCGGTCCCATGAGGCCCTAATTAAGGAGCAATTTCAACATATATTGGTAAATTAGGACAACCTATGGATATGTTAGACCTCTAAAATGAACTTGCTGTGGGGCTTACTAACATCTAGTACACCACTGCTTAGTGGGAAGGATACATAAATAAAATACTTACCACACGTTTAAAATTTCTTCTAGCAGATCTTGTTACATGCTATGCAACTTACTGTGTACTGACTTTGAGTTATTTTATGTTATGGATCCTACTGTAGTGCCCAGAAATGTTTAGATGTGTGTCAAACGTTTAGTATCAAATTAACATTTCTTATGTCATAGCTGGTATTTAATTTTCCATTTATTCCAAGAGTCTGCCGTCTTCAGCCAAAGTTTCAAGTTGAGAAGTTGTTTCCACCATTATGATGTGAAATAGCAAAAGTTCTCAACTACAAATAGGTAGAGCATAGAGCAGACTGATGTTTGTCCTTTGTGCCATCTACAAAGCATGACTAAAGGGGATTGTGTTCTAAAAAAGGTTTTTGTTAGATTTGGGAGAGTTGGGTAGCTGTGCAAGTTAGTTATGCAAACTATCGAAAAAAACTATCCAATGTTTTGGTGGAACTATGCAGTAAGAATGTGTACAAGGAGAATCCTGAAGGTGTGCTGAACCCCCGTGTGAAAGAGAAATAGTTTGTAAATGTTAATTTGTATGTCCTCAGTGTCTGAGCAAAATCTGATATATCAGTGCTTGGCTGTAGCTGATGCATTTTTTGGTACAGTATGACGTGCCATTTTTAGGATATTTTCATTGTAATTTATCCTTCTGAACAGCATCTGAGTCTCCTTCTTGAGATGTTAAAGCTATCATCCACCAGTTTCATTACCCAGAGACCTCAAGTATCACTTCTTCTTGATCTTTCTGCTTTTGGCATTGTCGATGTTGAATATTCTTCGTCTGTTAGTCCTATTGTCACCGCTCTCTAATGCTTTCAGCTTATCTATTAAAACCACTCTTTCTGTTCTCCTTTGAAAATTTTGCTTGGAGATAACAGACAAATTATGTGTGGCATCACGGCTGTCAAGATTTGAGATTACACAAAAAGATCTACATGTAGAGGCATGGACCAAAATGAGAAGAAAAATTGTGAGTTGAACAAAAGAGTTTAATTTTGTCAAAATAAGTTTAATAAAAAAAACTGAGATTTCAACTTCAAATTTTAAAGGAACGGTAACAAAAACATTAGTCTTTTAAAGTAATGAAAATATATTGTAAATTTGTATTTCACCTTAAAACTAACTTTAAATATGTAGGCAGTTTAGTAGATTTATTTTAAAAATTAAATTTTTGTTCTGCAGGTCTCAGGCCTGGAATCTGGCCCACTGTTTGGTTCAAATCATGTAATGACCCTATAAATGTAGCAAGTCAGAAATTAACTTTAATGGTACAGGGCCCAAAAAGAAAAATATCAACAAAAATGATGAATAACAATCAAACTTGACCCTTTACATTGCATCAGTTTTTTTTTATTCATCAGTGACTCTTACAACTTGTCTTAACATGGCAACATAGGACTGCCATTGTTGGGGGGTTCTTTCCCACTTCTAACAATGAAGCATATTGTTAATGACACAGGACTATTTGCCTTAAACATATCTGCTTATTATTGTAGTTGGAAGGGAAATAAACTAAACTGATCATATTATTCATTCCCATTTTATTCCCATTTTTGCTTATCTTTCCTCTCATGGGACTTCAGCATTCCTATCTCTGGAATTTCCAGGAACTCTATGGAGGCTGTAGTAGAATTTTTAGAAAATTATTCTAGTGTGAGGCCCCCAGTCGAACAAACCCCATATTAGAAACAGCAATATGTTTTAAGCTGTTTTAGAAAATATTCTGAGGAGGCACAGAGAAGAATTTTGCAGTCCAACAACAATCTTGGGATGTACATACTGTAGGTTGGGTCCCTGGCAGTTTGCTAGTTTCTTTCCAAAACGTCACAGATGGGTAATTCTCCAAATCAAGGAAGTTAATAATCAGCACAGATTCCCATCTCAGCATCTATGAAATAACACAATACAAGCGCTGTTTACATAAAGTCAAGCTGAAAACATGTGATGCATAGGTGAACAATGTGTTTGATTAGTTGGGCAATGTATGGTAAAATTAGTGAAACTAAATACCTTACATTTATAGCTGACCCCACTGTCTGTCCATCTCCCCCTCCATCTGTATAAAATCTGGGCTTAGAGGTAAAGGTACGCAAGGTCGTCTAAAGCCAGCCTCCAACCCCTACATCCGCTCATTGGTCATGTCAGTATCCCCAGTGCTCCAAGCAGAGAGTAAGCCATAGGAACTAAGTAAATCACCCTGGGCTGGAATTGACACATGCTTACCTAGAATTGACACATGGA
>CM044448.1:60059329-60083141 GCA_024363595.1 Xenopus borealis
CATGCAAAAGAATAAGAAATCAGGAAGGGGGCAAATAGTTTTTCACACCACTGTATTGCCCTCGAACTTTTTCTTGTTTTTTGCTGCTGTGCCTTTTGTATTTCTTTGTATCTTATTGCTTCTGTTTTTGCTTAAACTATGTTGACATACTTTTTAAAATATTTCTATCCTTGACTAAACATATGTTGAAACCCAATAAAATAAGATACAAAAAAAACATTCAAATGAGAATGTTGATTTCCCCTAATCAGTGTGGATTATATTGTGACAAAGTCCTGGCATTTTCGTGTGCAACATTGTGCCTAACGCCCAGTGCTGCAACCAACCTTCCTATGGGTTCTAGCTGCCAATGCAGCACCCATGTAAGTCAAGTATAAATAAAATACATGCCAGTGAAGAATAAATAGAGTTCAACCTTCTAATGACTTTTGATATCCTTATAAATTACATTAGAGGTCACAATATGAACATGATGTGATGTCACAGCTACATAAAAGCATTATGTTAAAGATGATGATAATGTTATAAACCAGAAAGCCCTATATCAGCACAGTGGTTAGGCTTGATGCCATGCAGTGCTAGATTCAGTGTTTGATTCTGAATGATATACTAACTGCATGAATGTTGTTTGGTTGCTTACCACAGGTCAAAAACAGCAGCAAGTGATATCTCCTGATGTAACCCTAGTGTGCATGTGATTAGATTGTGCAAGAGGGAAGGAAAAATGTGTGAATGATAAACAGTTTCTGTAAAGTCTGTGTAGTGTTTAGCAACAGACATCATTCATTATGGTCTTTTTGTTTATTGTTGTACAGCACTGCACTGCCCAGATAATATCCTAGGCAATATGGTTTTGACACATCCATTTGGAGCAGAGCTTACATTTTTACAGATTGTTGAATAAATCCTACAACCAAAGTAGTAGCCAAAGCTGAAGACCCAAAGCTACCAAAGGAGCTAAAGAAGAATCTTTAGTAAGTTCCACTGAACACCAATGTGTGTTTTTTTTTTAATTTTATTAAACCCTTGGCCATCAATGTTTTTTTTAATATATTCTATGACCACCAAATATTTTTTTTACTTGTAGGGGGCCCCTGGCTCCAATGTTTTTTTTTTGTTTTATTTATAGGGGGACTCTGACCATCAATGATTTTATTTTTACTTGTAGGGGGGTCCTGACCATCAATGTTTTTTAAAAAACTTTTGTGGGGGGCCCTGCCGACAATGTTTTATTTATCTTGTCCTGACCACCAATGATTTTTTTTTAACTTGTGGGGGTGGGGGCTTATGACCCTGGCCACCAATTGTTTTTAACTTACAACTGGCCCTGACCACCATTGGCTTTTTACCACTTGTGAGTGGGGGGTATACCTTTGCGGGTGGCAGGCAAGTACGGGTCGAGCTCTTCCTCCTGCTCCCACCCCACCCCAGAAGTCGGGCTCAGACGGGGGTGGGTGGAAGTTAGGCAGGTTAGGGTTTCTCAGTATGTGTTTAATTCTGACCAGAGCACTAGCTGCAGGGTTGCCTCCTACACTCCAAAAATATAGCAGGTTATTTGGGGCTTTAAATAATTGACTATATTGTGTGTGTGTGTGAAAGGGAAACTTAGGAGTTAAACTCCACTGGGACAGGCACTGATGTAAAATGCTTACTCATAAAGAATTATTATAATTTTTTTGTTCTTGTAAACAGGATTTGCTGCCATACTGCTTGGCGAATCATCCTCCTTAGAATGGCCTAGAATGGACCAGCTCGCCTATTTCTGACCTTCAGAATTAATGTTCTTTACCTGCCCATGGAAAATAGCCTTGTATAGTAGCTACAACTTATCTGTATGAGGTTAACAGACACCTTATATAAGGTTAACAGAAACGCCATGTATTTTGCACACAGGGAATATAGACAACAATCTCAAGCATTACTTCCCTTGAATCAACTTTCTTTTAAATCTTATGAATGCTCATTTTACCTCAAATGAACTAAAAAGTTGAATGCAAGACTTGTACCCAGCCCTCGCCCTGTGCTTTTAACCCCTTCACTTTTCACCATATAATTAATTTTTTAACCTACCACAACACACCTAGGAAAAGAGCCGTATCAAAGAAAGAGGAAGCAAAAGAGAGTAAAAAAGAAAAAAAATTACCAGTAGGAACTGGATTTCATTTTTACAATCCACAAGGTAGTCAGTGTAAAGTGTATGTACAGTCCTGTGGCATTGCCTTTGATCAGGGTTGCTAAAGAAATAATATAATTGGGCATTCTAAGAAAAAGGGGAGAAATAAAGAGTACATCTAAGAACAGCCTCTTAAAGTCTACAGGATATTTTAGGTTGAAAGATATTGAAAGCAATTGGCTGACAGCTACTTTAAATAAGGAAGCCGTGCAGCTGGGGATTTCCCCTTGGAAGTTCCCAGCTAATGTAACTATTAACATCAGTGCAGAAAGGCTCGCTTGCTCATATTTCAAGAGGCCACTGAAGCAATTTTAAATCCTGCACAGTCTCTGTGCTCTTGTGGATGATGTGGCTGAAGGAAGAGCAGTAACAGGGGAGCCACTTTATAAGGTAATGGACACTTTGTGTTCTAATTTCGATGTTTATGTGTTAGTAACGAAGGGTGTGGAAACCATGAAAGTGAATGCAATTAGAGCAAAGAGGCAGATGCACAGCAGAGCTCCCAAGCAAAGGAGAGCTGCCATCCAAATCTAAATTCTTTGGAAAATAGATGAAGCAAAACACTGCTATGAAATGAAAGTGCAGTTTAATGACTGCAAAGCTACAGTGCCTAGAATCCTGTATAAGTCGACTACTGGTATTGAATACTGCAGATTCCCCTGGCACTGAAATATAACACAGTTTGCCTTTCATTAAATCAGTGCCGTATATACTATTTGCCAAGGATGGCTCCTCCACTTTCTAGTGTCTTTGTATTTACATGACTTGGGTCACTAATGACAATCATACATGCTAATAGACACATATACATAAAAAGTCATTTCAATTTCCTTGTCCATATACAGATATTCCAAACTAAGTTTTCATTAATTGAAAGTAATAATTGTTTTTTTTATTCCTTTTTTGTATTATGATAATATAGTTTACTGAGATACAGTTCATTTTTATGAAAGATACATCAGAGAAGTGAGCAAACTATTTCTTCTGTCTGGATACAATGAATCCATTTTTGGCTAAATGATCGAAACCACCAAAGATTATCCTTATCCTTATACGGAACAGAAAACAAGCCCTAATTGTATATTCAAATACCCCCCACCCCCCCAAAAAAAATAGCATTATCTGAAATAAATTTTCACGTTCATTTACTCAGTGCTTTTAAGACTACAAATGGTTGGATTTTGTTTTTAGATTTGGGTGAATCCCAAAACAAATATTTGATTTGATTTTAAACATCTAGTTCAATAAAACCCCATTATTTGTAAGCCTTAAGTTTTACTTTTATAAAACATATTGTTTTCATACAGACCTGCCAAATAACGGTATGGAATACATTTTTAAAGCAAATATTTTTAGAAAAAGATAGAGAGCAAATGAATTATTAATTATTTGCAGTGTCCTATTTGACAATAATAACGTTTGTGAAGTTGGGCAAACCTTTTAAACTATGCTGTAATTTAGCAAACAAGAAAGGAAACTAGAAATATAGTCATTTCCACAATTACTCCACCAAAAAAAAAAGACCGGCTGTTTAAAAATAGAAAACAGATTTAAATGAAATGGGGGCAAAAAAAAAAAAAAGCAGACGCTTATTTCTTTTTTTTGTGGTTCTGTTGGATGTTCCTTCCTCTTTTAAAAACAAATGTGTGACTTGAAAAAAAAGTTATCATTTGATTCTTGTTAAATGTAATCCAAAAGCTTGCTCCTACATATTTTTTATCTGTAAAGATAAATTACATAATGGTTGCTGGCTTGTGTTTCCAGTTTGTGCAGTAGTAAGACTGAACACACAATCTTCTTGTGGTTGTATGTACTTGTTTTTTTTTTTCTTTCAGTAAAGACTGACAAGATTGTTTTCTGTGGCATAGAATGTAATACAAATTGTGCAGAAATAATAGTACAAATCATATACATTGTATATTAGCCAGAACAAATCATGCAGCTTTACAACATATTTACAAATATTTAGAAATACTATGAAATAAAACTAGTTGGGAGAAAAGGGCATTTAAAGGGCTTCATATTCTGACGTTTTCCAGCTTTCAAATGGGGGTATCTGACCCCATCTAAAAGCATGTGCTCTGTAAAGCTACCAATTTATACCTATTGTTACTTTTTATTGCTCATGTTTCTAATTAAGCCCTTTTCATTTTCCAGTCACTAATTTATATCAATGCATGGTTGCTACGATGATTTTGACAATAGCAACCAAATTGCTGAAATTGCAAACTGGAGAGCTGCTGAAAAAAAATCTGAAAAATGAATTGTAAATTATCTCAGAATATCACTCTTTACATTATACTAATCACATTCACATTAATAGTTTACCATGTTGTTACAAGATTGGGTGCCATTTTGGCTTTATAGGCACACAGGCCCTAAATAACCTGTGTAAAGTATAGCCTTATGTTTTCAAATGATGTCATTATATAATTTCTAATGAGTGATGTCACATCTAATTTATTTTTAAAAAAGTATGGATTGCTTTGAAATAGAAGGATATTAGAAGCCACCTCAGAGTTCCATGATCTATATAAAGCTGCCAGCATTGTGCTGTTGTTTTGTGCTTATAGACCAGTGATCCCCAACCAGTAGCTTGTGAGCAACATGTTGCTCACCAACCCCTTGGATGTTGCTCCCAGTGGCCTCAAAGCAGGTGCTTGTTTTTGAATCTCAGGCTTGGAGACAAGTTTTGGTTGTATAAAAACCAGGTGTCCTGCCAAACAGAGCCTCAATGTAGGTTGACAATCCACATAGGGGCTACCAAATGGCCAGTCATAGCACTTATTTGGCACCCCAAGAACATTCTTCTTGCTAGTGTTGCTCCCCAACTCCTTTTTACTTCGGAGTGTTGCTCACGGGTTGAAAAGGTTGGGGATCCCTGTTATAGACTATAAGGGCTATATTATTAATTATATACTAGAATTTACACTAGAGGAGTAATTTAAAACCCCGGAGTGTGCAAGTGCATGCCCCTTAGTAGTCATTTGCTAGCACTTGCGCCTTCAGGATAATTGATTAGTGTACAGAGCACTGGATCAAAAATCCAATGCTCTGTGCAGAGAGCAGCATTGTATGAATACAATGCTGTAAGAACATGGTCCTGATGCAGTTTATAACTCCTTATTCTCCCTAACTTGCACATAAAAATGAAGAGCAAGTTGGGCGTGGGGAGGGGGGGGCTTTTTTGGTATGTGGCTTGGTGATTCCATTGGCAATGAGAAGCAACCCAAGTTCAAGGGCACTCTGAGCCGCTGTAGGACTCTACAGCCCTGTGGTGGGGCCTGGATGACTGAAGGAGCTCAATTTTAAGGACAGTTGTAGTAAAAACAAGGTGGAATGCTTACATTCGAGGGCAGATTTACTATTGGTCGAATGCGAGGGTGAATTTACCCTTGAATTCGACCAATCGAATTGTGGTCGAATTGAAATCCTTTGAATTTGACTATCGAATTTGAAGGATTTTACTGCAATTCGATCGATCTATTAGAAATAATTTGATATAACGATTAAATCAAATTTTTTTATTCGATCAAAAATAATTAAAAGTAGGTTGAAACTGGCGAACTAGGCAGTCGAATAAAAATTTAAAGGGCAAGTTATTCGACTGTCGAATATTCTAAAAGAATTTTATTTGAATTATTCGAATCATTTGATTCGATCGAATTTTCAAAATTTTATGGTCGAAGTGGTCTTCAAAAACATTTCAAAATTGGAATCTTTTTGAAAATGCGTTAAAATTTTGAATCCTTCATGTGAATTTGATAAATCTGCCCCTCAGTGTTTAGTACACCTAGTACTATAAATAAGTAGTGTTTTGAACCAAAGTGGTTCCAAAGAGAGAGTGGACTCAAAAGGGGTTGTAAACCCAAAACAACTGAAGACATTTTAACAGCCATGCCACACATGTCCACTTGTCGTCTGGTGGATAGGAATTAGTAGTAACACGAGAAGAGTTCAAAGTCCATGGGGGGGAATAGAAATTTGCACCCATTTTTGTAACTAGAATAGTTTAATAGAAAGAACATCATCAGTCTCATTATGTAATTAATTTTATCCATAAAGAATTCTTTTTTCAAGGACTTTTGTTTATGATTTGTCCCAATGGAAAGGCCAGTAAATGTTATGTTCCATCGAAGGCAGAAAGATCTTTATAGTAGCTAGGACTTTGCCTTCTCCCACACCTAGCCAACCAATCTTCAACCAATACAAAAATGAAGTTATTTGTCTTCAGTCTCAACATAATATAATTCACTACAGTGTCATACGAGTCTTAATAAATTTATTTAATATTAAAATACAATACATCCAATGCACCTCTTGCATACTAATAATAAGCAAAACTATATGTATTAATATACATACATTTAAAAAAATTGCAGCAAAAAAGTACCAATTAACTGAGGCCAGTTAAAGCTCATGTTGCAGGCTTTGTTAAAACTGTATTCACATATATATATATATATATACATTACTCTAACCACTCCTCCACCCTTATATATTACTCTAACCACTCCTCCGCCCTCTAGGCACACTGCCATCTGCCTACATAGTTTCTGTGGTAAGTGGATTGTTACTGACAGTTAGCCCTTCGCTAATCTTGTCTTATCACACACTTCTCTTCCTCATTCAGCTTTTCCTGCCTTACAAAGATGTAAATAACACCTAAATGCAAGTTAAAATGCTATTGCATTGACATTTTTGCACATATTTTGGAAGCACCTTCCCTTTTCAACAATAAGTAGTTGTGATTTTTAAATTTTCCATTAAACTGCAATATAAAAAAAATTCTCCAGACAATGAAATCGCAGGGAGGCTTATTTTATTTTAAATTCAAAAACACTTCATTGAATTTAACCTTGAAAAAATGTATATGTATCAAATTCATATTCTACTCATTTTCAATGGGTCTGCAAACTATCCAAAATATACAAGTAAAAACTTGAATTGCAAAAATCACTTAAATTTTGCCTAGGAGAACTTCTCTTGGCTTTTTCCAAATTTGATTGAAGTGGTATATTTTCAAAATTCGAGCTATTTTAAAATTTATATTTTCAAGATGTTTGAAATTGTGCAGACACATTGAGAAGAGTAGAATATAATTTTACTGTGTTGTAATGTTTTTAAACCATATTTTCTGCAGTAATAAAACAATTCTTGAATGTTGAAAATACACTTTCTGTTGACTTCTGTGGCACATTTTAAGGGGGGTTATCAAAAACTGACATTTTCTCGCTATTTTTTGAAAACCACTCCGCACATACTTCCCCCCCTATTTATTAATATATTTTCACGAAAATTTCTTGTCCATTGAATTGTGTTGCATGAGTTAATTGCTAACCATTTCCCATAGACCATCTGTAGTGTTATATGCTGTCACAGGAAAGCAGTAGGATAATCAGTCAAGCATTCACAATGTGTTGAAAGGCAAGACAAAAAATTTTAGTTGCCCTTAAAGAGTGGTCCTAAACTTTTGCATTATACCCATCATAGCTTCCGTCTTTGCATGCTTCCACGACTAAACCTTTAATACATATTTTTTCCTTTGTGTAGTTAATAAAGGTCACATAGTTGGTATTTTCTTTTTGCAGTTCAGATTCTTCAGTTTGATAGTGCTGTTCATTCAGAGCCCTTGCACCCGAGGCTGAGGTGTCTGAAAATATTTGACAACTCTCAAACAGAAAGAGCAAGTTGGTTATACTAAAGGCTATCACTTATTCCCAACCTGTAAGTATACTGCCCTTTCTATCTAGAATGGACCTTACTAGTATGGGTGACCTTTTTTGCTATATTCATGCTACCATATTGTCTCATTTGGATCCAGTCATAGTCATGTTTCATTAGTCTGTCCCATTTCTCAAGTTTAATGGACATAATTTTTAAAAAGAATTTACTGATATTGTTATATCTTGTAAGGGTGACTCATATCATTACACTCCGTGGCTTAATGCCAAGCTGCAGGGTTTACGGCTGAGGGCACTGCATCCTTTGATGTGCTCACTGCCCCTCCCTAAAATATTTTTGTGTATTTGAAGCATTCGGCATTTTAAAAATTACCTTACCGCTTTCCATGGATTGTCCAGGTGCTCATGCCCCAGACCTTCAGCAAAGGGGAGCAAGACACTGTAAAAACTTGAAAAGAGGCAGGCACCTCTCCGGAACTCCATAGTCAGGTTAATCAGTTGAATCCAGGAGCCAAAAATATTATCAAAAATACAAAATTCTTTATTTTTACAAAAAGCCTGCTCGCTTTATCCTCCCTTAAACATTCTGCAATCGCATATCAGAACTGTCCTTCTGCCGTATGTTTTTTAATAGATTTCTAATAAAAGTGTTTTTATTGCTATGATTCATGCACCATCGACCCTGTCTTCATCCAGTTGATGCACTTCTTTTTCCTGTTGTTGGCTCCTGGATTCAACTGATTAATTTGACTTTGGAGTTCCGGACTGGTGCCTGCCTCTTTTCAAGTTTTTCCAGTGTCTTGCATAATAATTTACTCCACTTTAAAGAAAAAAAGATGCCAGTTGTATGTCTTTCATTTCCCAGGAACATCTGAGAACTGGGGGTGTTTTCTGAAAACAGATTTTCAGTGAAGCAAAATTCAATTGTATGAAATGAAATCAAATGTGAAAAACTGTCTGTGCAAAAATATAGGTATCCTTGTAATTTTGCTAATTTGCATGCAACTGCTCATTAATGATTACTGGCAACACCAAATTGGTTAGATTAATTTATTAAGCCTTGAACTTCATAGATGCTTGTGTCCAATCATGAGAAAAGTTATTTAAGGTGGCCAGTTGCAAGTTGAACAATCATTGTTTTCAGATCTTTTGAGAGTTGCTTTGAGGATCCCATGCTGTCACTCTTCAGAGGAGAGTCAAACAGAAGCCCAACTTGCAATTGGCCACCTTAAAGTGAAACGGACACAAACATTTTCTATTCAAAATTTTAATCTATATTAAAAGTTACCTATAGGCCATGTTGATCATTTTGCTCTGATTGATCTACTTTTGTAAGTATTTGTTACTTGAAGTTCCTAATACCTGACTGTTTTGCCAACCTCACTGTCCCATCTTAACCTGTCAGTTATAGTTTCTAATGCTGACGGACTACTGCTGCACAAATATGGCAGCACCCTCATAGAGGGACAATGGGGGTAAGAAAGGTGATGTAAAAGCATCTGGCAAATACTTTTATGGCAAAATTATAAATAACATTCAAAGACAATGTTATGATAGATATTAAAAAAAGGTTATTTTCTGATGTCTGTGTCTCTTTAAATGCATTTTCATGAATGGACACACCTGCCTATGAAGTTCAAGGCTAAGGGCCCTTACACACGGGCATTTTGGACCTGCGCCCCCTTGCGTTGCGTTTGGCTGCGTTCAGCCGCAGGGGAGCGCAGGTCTAGACGCACCTCATTCTTTTCAATGAGGTTGTACCCACGAGATACGTGTAAGCGCCGAACGCAGATTCAGACGCAGCATGTTGCATCTGAATCTGCGTTCGGTGCTTACACACGTCTCGTGGGTACAGCGCCATTGAAACTAATGAGGTGTGCCTAGACCTGCGCTCCCCTGCGGCTGAACACAGCCAAACACAACGCAGGGGAGCGCAGGTCCAAAACGCCCGTGTGTAAGGGCCCTAAGGGGCAGATTTACTAAATTCACATGAAGGATTCGAAGTCCGATCAAATTTTCAAAAAGATTTGAATTTTCAAATGTTTTTGAAGACCACTTCGACCAGTGAATTTTGAAAATTTGATCGAAATGAAAGATTGAATAAAAATCTATTTGAATATTCAACTATTCGACAGTCAAATTACTTCCCCTTTAAATTTTGATTCTACTGCCTAGTTTGCCTGATCAAAGCTACCGAATTGGGTTGCATTATTTTTGATCGAATAAAAATTTCAATGGAATGGTTAAAATCGTTCGAATCGTTTGATTTGAACGATTTTATCGTTCGACCGAATTTTCGATATTCGGATTTGAAGTATTTTTATTCCCCAACAATGCCCATGGTCGAATTTGAGGGTTTTTTTAAGCCTTGAATTTGACCCTTAGTAAATCTGCCCCTTAATGTGCTAATCCAAACAACGCTAAAAATCTGTTTTCAGAAAACACCCTCAGTGCTCAGATAGGAAATTAAAGACATAACACTGTTATCTTTTTTTTGTTGAAAGTGGAGTAACTTATTATGCAGGCTGAGAGGCTTTTTCATATGACTGTATATTTTTTGGTACTGCCTGCAGTTAGACAACTTGTTATCTACAACAAAGATACTCAGATGCTCATCAATTTAGCAAGCCCCAACATCAAAATTCTCAGACTGCAGGCTTGTAAATGCTACCTGCTGATTGCTATGAGTTAATTTCACATTACAAGATGGTTGCTCAGACTTTACTTGATCCCTAAGTAAAGCACATGACCAGTGGCTCAGAAACAGGGAAGAAGGCTATATAAAATGGTTAAATTAATGGTGAATTAAAAGACAAGGAAAATTCAACCTGTATCTGAAAAAAGCCTCCCCCCTCCCTTCTGGCCTACCTGCCTCCAGGGCAAATGCCCATAACTCGTTATTTATGCCATCTTGTCTCGTTCACTTTTCATCCTGTACTGCGTTTTCGGGCACATGCGCAGTACAAGGAATCTGCCGGAGCAGCGCTACTGCGCATGTGCTAAAAGTCACAAAATTTCCCATAATTTTTTTGGGAAAGTTTGTGGCTTTCGAGCGCATGTGCAGTTGGAGGAAACAGGTTGTTTTTGCTTCCAATAAGGATTAATGATAATTTATTTGGGAGCAAATATAAGTTACTGTTATAATATTACAGACAAAAGGGAAATCGTTTGGAAAAATTTGGATAAAATGAAGTCCATGGGAGACCGCTTTTCCGTAATTCAGAGCTTTCTGGATAAACCGCCCCATACCTGTACAAACTTAAAATACCTGATTGGTTAGTACAGATAACTGCATTATATTAGTAAATTAGCACTGGTTTATTAAAACTCGGCCTTTTAATAACCCCCCCTTGAACACTACTGACTTTTAGACGATTACAGAAACTCCATGTGCAATAACTTGTAATTTCTTTATTCTTCTAATGTAATCTTACCATAAATTGCTTATAGCAGTAACTTGTCCCTAAGTCAGGAGTGCCCAAATGCTGCTGTTGTTAAACTGCAAATCCCCTGACACCCAAAACCTAGTAAACCATGCTGGCAATAGTACTTATCCAGAAGCTAACCAGGCCCGAGTAAAGTGAGAAGGGCAGCTTTAGACCCCATTATAATGATCAATATGGATCTGTAGCATTATTTTACTTGGCAAAGCAGGGACTCATGCTGCAGTCTATTTAGGCTTCTGTTCAGCTGAACAAAATAATTCATTTACAGTATCTGTATTTACAGATGTCCAGTTTAAGGTGAATGGTAGGTCGATACCTCCCAACTGTCCCTTTTTTGGAGGGACAGTCTCTCTTTTGACAGCTCAACCTGCAGTCCCTCATTTGTACTGGAAAGTCCCTCTTTTCTCTGCACTGGACAGCCAGAACGTTTCTAACTTAACTGGCTTTTGGCAGAGAGCCCAGAACAGCTAACAGGTGCAAATAAGATTCTATGTAACACGTTTCAGATAATAAAATAAGTAATTGTAACAGGAGAAATATTTTCAAACTTTCATGATCTGCCAAATTTGTAAAATGAACATGGTAATTAGGGGATGTGGCCACAAAAATGAGCATGGTCAAAGATTTAGCCGGGCTACTTGCGAAAAAAAAAATTTGTCCCTCTTTTTACTTCCAAAATGTTGGGAGGTATGTAGCTAGGGTTGCCACCTTTTCTTGAAAAAAATACCGGCCTTCCTATATATTTATATTTTTTGCCTATTAATAACATTGGGATCAAAAATCAAAATATACCGGCCAGGCCGGTAAAATACCCGTCAGGTGGCAACCCTATAATGTAGCTCTAGGTGTTTTTTAAAAAAGGGGCTTTCTATATAGGAAACAGGTATGGAAGAGAGACAGAGAAAGTGAGGAAACCACACAGAAAAAGAGAGATGCAGCAAAAAAGTGAGAGAATTCTAAAGTATATTTAAATAGCTATACAGGAGAAAGTTAGTATAGAAAGAGAGAAACTTTCAGGAGTGAGAGAAACATTCAGGAGTGAGAGAAACATTCAGGAGTGAGAGAAACATCCAGGAGTGAGAAAGATGCAGAAGAAATAGAAATATCTAGACGCGAGAGAGATCATGCCGAGGATACAGAAAGAGAGAAACTTTCAGGAGTGAGAGAGATGCAGAAGAGATAGAAATATCTAGTCGTGAGAGAGATGCAGAAGATACAGAAAGAGAGAAACATTTAGGAGTGTGAAAGATGCATAAGAGAGAAATCTCCAGACGTGAGAGAGATGCAGAGGATACAGAAAGAAAGAAAGATCCAGGAGTGAGATAGATGCAGAAGATATAGAAAGAGAAAAACATTCAGGAGTGGTAGAGATACTTCTGCTCTAGCGTTAGCGTCCCAAGTTCAGCTCTATTGCAGCACCGTCCGTATATGAGCGGAAGAAGCAGCAGCAGCAACTTCCTGACTACGCATCAGCCAATCAAGTGCGCAGCTCGCAGCCTATGGACCTGAGAGGGTGGAGTTACGAGTTTAATGTGTCATGCCCATTTCTATTGCCCCTTCCTGTGTGGAAGCCGCTTCCGTATGAAGCCTCAGGGGTGAGTAGAAAGAGAGGGGGGGGGAGGTCTTTCCTGGAGTAGCAAAAAGAGGCTGCGCTGGGTTTGTTGCGGTTTCACTGGTTCCGCCTAATAGATCTATGTATTGCCGGGTATCTTTGCAGCAATTTAACCAACTTGTGTATGTACGGAAAGCCCCGTGGCACAAACAAAGGGATTTGGAGCACCTGAGCCTTGTTAGTTACTATTATTGCTCTTCTCATCGTTACTGTTATACTTTTTTTTCCCCCCAGAAATTTGTCATTATTTTAAGATTCTAATTCGATTCATAAGCGAAAGCGACCGACCTGCTCGGAGACTTTTCATTTCCAGTCTGTGTACTTAGAAAGAGAAACTGAACTGTCGCAAGGCGACTTAGGTCTATGTGTTTAGAGCTCGTGTAATACAGAAGTGCTTCGTGCTACAAGTGCAGTTACCAAAAATAGCAACCAGTCAGCAGTTTTCAAGATTTCAGAAAATAGAAAAGCTATCGGGTTGCTATTGGCAAATAAGTTTCTGCTCTTTAACACCTGTGTTACTAAATCATCTCTGTGATGGCACATGTGAAATTGTGAATGTGCCTTTTAAAGGAACAGTAACACTAAAAAAAATAAAGTAATGAAAATATAATGTAGTGATGCTATGCACTGGTAAAACTGCTATGTTTGCTTCAGAAACACTACTATAATCCATATAAACAAGCTGCTGAGTAGCAATGGTGGAAATTGAAAAAAGGAGTCCTGTAGCTGGTCAGGTAACCGCAGGTTACCCTGCCGGTTGAATGTAGAAGTTCCGGATGCGAGTGGTTCTGCGGGTTGAGGTTCTGGCCACGGATCTTCTCCATAGCGATTTTTACTCCTTTTTTCTGATCACGGCTACTTCCGATGATGTCACTTCCGGTTCACAATGACGGCACTTTCTGATTCTTGATGGTCAGCGGGTCTGGGTTTCAGAAAAGGTATTTGCGGGTCTGGGTTGCGGATTTCAGGTTGCGGGTACGGGTCCCAAAAAATGGACCTGTGCAGGACTCTACTATATGGTACAGGTAGGGTTGCCACCTGGCTGGTATTTTACTGGCCTGGCTGGTAAAAATGAAGATTGATCCCAATGTTGTTAATAGGGGAAATGCGCAAAAATATAGTAAGGCTGGTATTTTTTTAAAGAAAAGGTGGCAACTTAAGGTACAGGTTAATAAATAGTGGATAACACCATTATGTTCTACATGGATTGTCTGCTGTGTAACCTGAGCCTTTGAATGGCTGCCCCCATTGCTACACAGGAGCTTATTCATAAAAACAATAGTAGTATTTCTGGAGCAAACACAACTCATCACAACCTCATCACAAATTGCCCATTTCTAGTTTTATATATGGGAAGGGCATAGGAGTATAGGGATCTAAGTTTGATACTTCTGCAGTCAAACACATAAGGAGGCTATATAGGAGGGTGGAAGAGGGAATCTTAGATTGAAAATTCCACTGGCCCTATCATTTCTGTACAGAGCCCTGCCCTACTATAAAAAAAATGCAAAGTAAATTAAACAGGGAAAGAAGAATGTATTGGGCCAGTGTTGGACTGGGGACCCTTACCTTACCCCAATTGTTCACATACCTGTCTGACAAACACACCTGTGCGACCTCTGTGTGAAGGCCCACTGTAATGTCTCCCAGTATCCAGGTGGCCAGTCCGTCCCTCTATAGCACTGCTTTTAGTTTACAGTAGTCCAAAAAGTATCAGAGGGGCCTCTGAAGCAACAGATTAAAGAGATATTGACACCAGAAAACCATCTTTTTTTTATAGTGATTATAACATTGTCTTTAAGTGATACTTATAATATTGCCATAAAAGTATTTGCCTGATGCTTTTACATTACCTTTCTTACCCCCATGTTCCTCTATGAAGGGGCTGCCATATTTGTGCAGCAGTAGTCTGTTAGCATTAGAAACTCTGACAGATTAAGAAGGGACAGTCAGATTGGCAAAACAGTCAGGTTTAGGAGCTTCAAGTAACAATAACTTAAAACTATCTGCTATAAACGATCAACTTTTAATGTAGATTGATATTTTGAAAATAAACTTTTTAGTATCAGAATCACTAAATAAAGAAAACAATATTCAGCCAGCAGCTCTCCAGCTGTTGCTAAATTACAGTTCCCAGCAGCTTCATAACATCCATGTAACACGAAGAAGCAGAACCACATCTTATTTCTACAAAAGCTCTACTATACTTATATAAATGAGCATCATATATCCATAAAACCTTGCTATAACTATTTGTTTTATGTATTCATATAGTGCTGACCCACGCACAGCATTTATGAAGTTTGTACAACATCTGCATCAGTCCCTTCCCCAGCAGAGCATACAGTCTTGCCTACCTAATGAACTGGAGGAGGGGGAGGAGTACTGTTTCTTTTTTGCCATTGATACTAAATTGTGCAGAACTATAGGCTCCATGCAGGATACTGCCACTTTTCAGTGATTTGACTAAATTGGAAAACTGGAAAACAAACTGGAAAATAAGGTTCATTGTTTATAAATGCAAGGTTATGCGCTTTGGCAAAAAATAATATAAATGCAAGCTACACACTAAATGGCAGTGTGTTGGGGGTTTCCTTAACTGAGAAGGATTTAGGGGTTTTTGTGGATGAAAGTTGTCTAATCTAGGCTGTGTTTCTTACCCCTCTTTCCAGGGATTTTTGCACCTAGAGGTTTGAATTCTCCTTTAAGAGGGATGTAAATGAGCTGGAGAGAATGTAGAGATGTGCAACTAAACTAGTTAGAGGGATGGAAGACTTAAATTATGAGGGTAGACTCTCAAGGTTGGGTTTTTTTTTCTCTAGAAAAAAAAGACGCTTGAGAGGGGGCATGATTACACTTTACAAATACATTAGAGGACATTATAGACAAATAGCAGGAGATCTTTTTACCAATAAAGAGGATCACCACACCAGACTATATTCTATGCTTCATTTGAAGCAGCCTAGGTGGTTCTTTACAGTGAGGACGTGGAATGCACTGCCGGGTGATGTTGTGATGGCTGAACCCACAGGGGTTCACCACCATATAATTGATTCTGACCCAGGTGCTACTCTCCATAGCCAGATGCACAAAAACAAAAAAATTAGGTGCACACTGGGAACCTTTTTAAATGGTTAAAAAAACTTTCGGTCCGGTAAGACCTTTCTCAAGACCATCGACATATATAGAGTTCAACCTGGTGCACTCACAACGCATGTTAATCATCTGCCTGTGTGCTGGTCAAATACCAGTTTACTTACAAATATAAAAAAAGCACTCCAAGGACTTTGTATGTGGAAAAAAAATAAGTGATTCATTTCAAAGTTTTGTCTCCTTTTCTTGGGCCGTCATCCTGATGATGGCCCAATTAAAGGAGCCGAAACATTGAAATAAAACACATTTTTTTTTTTCACGTAAAAAGTCCTTGGAGTGCGTTTTTTATATATTTATATACATTTGAGTGTATGTTGAGGTCAATGTGTGTATGTATGGATGCTGGGTTTCATTTGGAGGGGCTGAATTTGATGGGCATTGGTCTTTTTTCAACCCAATCTAACTATGTACCTGCTTGTTTTTGAGTGTTTTTTAGGATGCCTATATAAAGCACTAGAATACTAATGGATCACCCCACAATGATTGCATGTAGCATTGGCATTTCTTTGTAGAGCCCTATTAAGGGAAAGTATAGTATACCTGTATAAAACTTGGCATATCTACTGTATATAGAGCCCCACCATACATTACTACTGTGTAAAGCACTTGCGATAACTACCTAGAGCCTTGTCGTACACAGAAACCTACAATAGCTTAGAATACTTTCGGAAGTCCTTTTATTCCTATATAAAACTCAATAATAATGTAATAATGCTGAATTACTATTTGAGTCTTTTTGGATGCTTTGAAGTCAGAGAAAAAAGATCACAATGGCACTTAAAACTCCACAAAAACTGAACTTAAGCTTTTTGAAAAGTAAACATAATTTCAAGCAACTTTGCAATATACATCAATTAAATTAATTGAAAGAATTAAAAAAATGCAGGTTTTTCATGGTTTCTGACCGTTCCCTAAGCCTAGCCCCCTGCTCTCCTGCTGATCGTTTTGACTACTTTGCTGAGCTGGCTGACTACTGTTAATTTGTATCAGCAGCCATCTGTCTTCCAAACCCCACAATTCCCTGCACATGTGATTTCAATAATGATAGAAACATCACTGTGCAGTGCATTGTGGGTTATGTAGCTCTGGCATGCTGTCTGTAAGCTGTGGAGACTTGCAATTTGTAACAGTGTTTAGTCCCTCCTTCCTGACAGGATTTCAAATAATGTAGAAACAGCAGAACTAATAAACAGCTGGATTTCAGCATTAAAAAATGGCATTTAGTAATGCCTTTTGAAGAAACAGGTAACTGTGATGGGTATATTAAGGGATTCTGTGTTATGTAGGCCTCTTTATCAAGTTTTGGTTTGGAAACCGGATTTCCCCAGCATTGTCTCCACTGTTTTTTTTTTTAGCCTGCAGCACTTAATGGCTGTCGTGCTCTATTCTTGTGTCTTGGTTAGTTTTTTTTTTTTAGTTTTTTATAGTACTTTCCACTGTACAACCCTGTGGAATATGTACCCACTTTATAGATGATGATTATAGTAAGATTTGTGGGTGAAACTGTTGAAGACTGCACCCTGTAGGCTTGTTGTCTTGCATGAGAACCCACGCAGAACAGAATTAAGCTTTTTCCATTCTGTCCAGCCCTGGTCGAGACAGAACAGCAGATAGTGATCCTGTTACACATTCAAGATGTTAGCAGTACAAAAAAATTGTCATCATACGTGTGTGTATATGGCTAGGGCTGCAATCCAAAATCACGGGCCCCATACAACAACATTTTATGGTGCCCGCTTACCCCCCACACCACAGTAAAAAGGCCACGCAGACATGGGCACTAAAACATTAACACTACAAAACCATTGTTGGCCAGGGTCCCCTCTATAAGGTTAAAAAAACTGGTTTTCATGGGCTCCGTTTACAGTAAAAAAAAAAAGTAAAAAAAAACCCAGGTTAAGAAAGCATTGGTGGTCAGAAGGCACTATAGAACATTAGAAAAAAAAACATTGTTGGCCAGGGGTTTAATTGAAAAAAAAAAAAAAAGTAAAAAAAAACCCAGGTTAAGAAAGCATTGGTGGTCAGAAGGCACTATAGAACATTAGAAAAAAAAACATTGTTGGCCAGGGGTTTAATTGAAAAAAAAAAAAAAACAGTGTTCAGTGGAACTTGCTTTAAGTTTGGTGTGTGCAATGTTCTGTGTTTTTTACCTCGGCAATCCGGGAGGTGTAGAACAGCAGGGTCCTCTTTTGAACTTGAAGTTTGCCAGGCCTGGGATGACTGTGCCCCCATGATGGTAGCCCTGTATATGTTGATATAAGAATGTATAGGGTGCCTGTGGTTTTTTTTAATTTATTTATTAGAAAGGCACAGCAGAGGTGGTATGACTACTGATGAGTCACATTCTGGATCAGTTGTATAGAAGATAACCCCTATTGCACTGCTTAACCACACTTTACTCAGTTGTTGCTGTATGCAAATCTCAGCATACTTTAACACATTATCAAGGTTAAGGCATACTGGGAGCTGCAGTTCAGAAACATCAGAATTTTATTCTTTTTTTTTCTTTAGAGCAAGGCCAGACGGGGAGATCTGTCGCCTGGCGACTTCTCGCCGCGACAAATCTCCCCCGAATCTCCCTGATTAGCTAACTAGCGCTGCTCACCCGCTCTGCGTAAAGTCGCCTGCGCTTGTTCACACGCAGCGCGCGATTTTAAAAGTCGCTCAAAGTTGCCTCGCCAGCGCAGGCGACTTTACGCAGAGCGGGTGAGCAGCGCTAGTTAGCTATTCGGGGGAGATTCGTCGCGGCGAGAAGTCTCCAGGCGACAGATCTCCCCCGAATCTCCCCGTCTGGCCTTGCCCTTAAGGTTTTTAGCATTTTCCCCATAAAGATTCTTCTGTAGCAAATCTCGCAATACCAAGTCGTATTTCTGAGGACATCCTTTTGCGGCATAAGGGAGTTGTATGAAGGGGAGTGTTGCTATTATCATGTTTAGCCAAACACTGATTGTGGGGGGCTGGGGGGACATCATGTTCAGGACGATACATTTCCTGACGTTGAACAGTAGACCTACACCTAAAGCTGGTGATAGACACAAATACGTTCACATGTCATGGCCTGCCACTAACCTTCAGTTGAAATAAAGCAGTAAAACAACAGAACAGACGATGTTCAGCCCCTGATAGTAATCGTACTAAAGTTTATGTCCGAAAAAGCTGGTGACAGTCTCTCACTGAAAATCGTTAGATCAGCCATACATGCACAGATATGATCGGCATGGCAAGACAAATGTCGAGACACTCCACACACAATCCGAAAATCGTACGAATCGAGGATAGAGAAATATGTTTGGAGCTACCGATTTGGGTTGAGCCATTTTATCCTGGATGTAGGTGAGAACTTAGGACCAGAAGGCTTGGGTTCGGGGCCACAACCAAATAAGAGGTAGGTAAGTTGCCTCTAGAGCCTTACACTTGACGCACTGGGATGAGTTATGTCTGTTCATACGGAACAGTCGAAGTGGGGTTAAGTGGAGTCTGTAGAAATTTAAATTGGATCAGTCTATCCCTAGTTGAGACTAAACGTGAACCTCAACGACCGTTTTGCCGCCAACAAACAACAAAGCAGCGGTTGGCGGCGAAACGGTCGTTGAGGTTCACGGCAGCGCTTGGGAGACGGGATCCCGTCTCCCAGGCTACTGCATTTGGATTTAGTATGTTTTAATTATCAGGCATGGTGGTGAATAAAAATTGCTTTTTACATAAAATTATTTCTGATTAATACTTCATTGTGAAGTTTACACTTGGTGGAGGTTTAGCCATTTTTTAGCGGGGTTTTTTCCAGATAAAGTTGTACATGGGCACTCCACCGAGTTAATACCATAGGACAGTGATCCCCAACCAGTAGCTCGCGAGCAACATATTGCTCTACAACCCCTTGGATGTTGCTCCCAGTGGCCTCAAAGCAGGTGCTTATTTTTGAATTACTGGCTTAGAGGTAAGTTTTGGTTGCATAAAAAACAGATGTCCTGTCAAACACTATCTCCTGTAGGCTGCCAGTCCATATAGGGGCTACCAAAAAGACAATCATCCCCATGGACTTTTTCATGCTTGTGTTGCTCTCCAACTCTTTTTTTTTTTTATTTAAATGTGGCTCACGAGCAAAAAAAGGTTGGGGACCCCTGCCATAGGAGATTAACCAATTATTGTTTATGCTCTGCTTACTATTTTGAGTTGGAGACATTTTTTTCTTTTGAGAATTGGGCTCAGTTAGGGTTGCCACCTAGCTGGTATTTTACTGGCCTGGCCCGTAAAAATTATAGTTGATCCCAATGTTAATAGGGAAAAAAGATAAATAAATAGGATGGCAAGCGTAGGCTCAGTGGTACAGTTTTATGGGGTTCAGTTTCCCTTTCATAAAAAAGGGGAAGTTGTTCTCACTACTACCATTAATAGTGATGCTCCAGCTTATTCTGCAATCCATTTCTCAAAAGAGTAAACAGATTTTTTAATATTCATTTTTGAAATCTTACATGAAGCTAGACATATTGTCAGTTTCCCAGCTGCCCCAGTCATGTGACTTGTGCCAGCACTTTAGGAAATAACTACTTTCTGACAGGCTGTTATTTATCCAACATTTTTACTTTCTTTAATGAAAAAGAAACATATCTCCAATAATCTTTAATCATAAGAAACCTGACTGTATACAGGGAAATTCTTTGTATATTTAGTTAGTTAGTCCCTAACTTCTGTGCAGGGAAACAATCTTACTTATGAACAGCAGGGGGAGCCCCATCTTACTTCCCAGCAGAACTTCAGTTGCTTTGTTTGTTTTCCTGTGGAGCAGTTGCAGACTGTGTATTGGATTTTATTTTTGCCTTTACATCCCCTTTAATGTTTCAAACTCCAGCTGCTGGGACAAAGATCATGGATCCAGATTTAAAGGAAAACTATACCATGAAAATGAATACTTGAGCAACCGTTTATATCAAATTAAGTGACATATTAAATAATCTTACCAAACTGGAATATATATTTAAGTAAATATTGCCCTTTTACATCTCTTGCCTTGAACCACCATTTCGTGATGGTCTGTGTGCTGCCTCAGAGATCACCTGACCAGAAATATTTCAACTCAACTGTTACAGAAAGTTTGGAAGCAAAAGACTGAACTCTGTCTGTTAATTGGCTTGTGTGACCTAACTGTATAGTTTGTTTGGTATGTTTGTGTGCACCGTTGAATCATACGATCCCAGGAGACTGTCCTTGTTTTTTTAAAATGTCAATTTTCTATTTATGATTACCCAATGGCACATGCTACAAAAAAAGTGTATTATTATGAAAATGGTTTATTTACATGAAGGAGGGTTTTACATATGAGTTGTTTTATGAAATATCTTTTTATAGAGACCTACATTGTTTGGGAGGTATGGTTTTCCTTTAAACAGATAAACTGGGATTCTTTTTGGAGGATATTTCGCTGCAGCCACTGGTTCTGCAGAGTTGGAGAAAGTTTGTATTAAACAATACTAAATTATAAAATCCACATTAGATTACATGACAACACAGGACCCAGTGCAGTCTGTATATTCTGATTATTAATCAGTCTTGCTGTATTGGCTTCTGGTAGATATTATTTGACTTATGCTGTTTTGATTTCATTTATGACAATCCCTAAGCAGCACAGACCACATGTGCACAGTCTTGGTCTTGCAGAGATGTTTGATAAAGTTACAAGATGACAGCCCCCTGTGGCCAACTTTGAAAGCATAAATCATTTGTTTGATTAGGTTTGTGGTGCATGTTTATGTTTAGTATACAAAATACAGCATTTCTAGCCTAATTCTATTTTAGACTTTCCTTGTCCTTAAACTACTTAAATGAGAAACTGTATGGATTGGCCAACTCTGCAGTCTCCATTGACTATATCAAAGTGTCATCAGATCTGTACTCAATGATCCTTCTATGGTGGGATCTAGACAGTAATAATGATATCTATATGGAATTCAGGACTGGGTTTAGTTTATCTGTCCCACTTATAACAGGAATAAGTTCTGTGTGTGTTGAGGAGGAGGGGGTGGCATATAGAAAGGTTAGGTTACACTGCATGAAGAGCTAAGAATTATTCCCACCCACCCAGGCGCCCATTGTGCAGGCTGTCAGTGTTAATAGGTGCATTATTATCTGGCTGCTTATGTCTGGAAGCTTGCCAAATATGTGGAGGGCTTTGAAAGAAAGGCAGAATGAGCCAGACAAGCGTCAGACCGCAGAGGCTCTCTATAATTGTATTTCAAAAAGAGATAAAATCCTCTATAGTAGTAGAACTGCTGCATCTGCTTAACATAGCAGCAGACTTCATGATTAGGGAAAGCTAAAGTCGTATGAAAATGTTTGGGAACCCCTCTTAATTCTTTGGAGTTTTATCATTGGCCGAGCTTTCAAAGTAGCAACTTCCTTTTGATATATAACATGCCTTATGGAAACAGTAGTATTTCAGCAGTGACGTAAAGTTTATTGGATTAACAGAAAATATACAATATGCATCATAACTAACTACTAATTAGGCAGGTGCATACATTTGTGCACCTCAACAGAGATACTTAGTTGAGCCTCCTTTTGCAAATGTAACAACCTCTAGACGTCTCCTATAGCCTTTGGTGATATTCTGGATGACTGTATTTTTGACCATTCGGCCATACAAAATCTCTCCAGTTCAGTTAAATTTGATGGCTGCCAAGCATGGAAAGCCTGCTTGAAATCATCCCATAGATCAGTGGTTCTCAACCTTCCTAATGCTGCGACCCTTTAATACAGTTCCTCATGTTGTGGTGACCCCCAACCATAAAATATTAAAATATTTTCGTTGCCAGCCCAGAGCGGAATGTTAGGAATGTACAGGAGATAGCGTGGCTGCATAAAGGTTTGTTTTCCGTGCCTAGTGCAGCAAAAATTTTTTGCCACACCCCAATTACCATGTTAATTTTACAAATTTTATATGGGCAATGAGAGCTGTATGGCAGGGCCTACTAAGGGGACATAGAAAGTTATAGTGCAATTGGCTTCCCTACACAGGTTACTGAACTACAACTCCCAGCACCAACACCGGAAGAGCTACAACCTTGCCCCAGGGCTAGTGGGGAGAGAGATGAACCTGCTCCTGGAACCCCTTAAGGGACCCCTGTGAAAGGGGTCCCGACCCCCCAGGTTGAGAACCACTGCCATAGATGGTGGACTGTGATGGCCATTCCAGAATATTGTACGTCTTCCTCTACATAAATACCTTTGTAGATTTTGAAGTGTTTAAGGTAATTGTCTTGTTGGAATATCCAATCCCTGTGTAACTTCAACTTTGTTACTGATGCTTGAACATTATTCTGAAGAATTTGTTGATATTGGGTTGATCTGACCCTTGACTTTAACAAGGGCCCCAGTCCCTGAACTAGCCACACAGCCTCACAGCATGATAAAACCTCCACCAAATTTGACAGATAGCAGGTGTTTTTCTTGGAATGCAGTGTTCTTCCGCCATGCAAAGCTCTTTTTGTTATGACCAAATAAAAAGTTTTGTCCCATCGGTCCAAAGCACTTTGTTCCAAACTGACTGTGGCTTGTTTTGCATACAAGTGACTCTGTTTGTGGCCTGAGTAAAGAAAGGGCTTCTTTCTCATCATACAGATGTTCTTTGTGCAAATTGCGCTGAATTGTAGAACCATGTACAGATACACCATCTGCAGCAAGACTTTCTTGCAGGTCTTTGGAGGTGATCTTTGGGTTGTCTGTAACCATTGTCACAATCCTCTTGGCC
>CM044448.1:60083775-60096968 GCA_024363595.1 Xenopus borealis
CGTTGGGCTTCTGTGTGGGTAGCAACAAAGGAAATATGGATGCTTGTATGCCTGTATGCCACCACCTTCCTCTATTACTTAAAATCTTCTGATGACGTGTAGGGAAATTGGAGTGTAGGTTCTTTAGACACAAGGAATTTTATTGAACCTTCTCTGGAAACTACTGCATTATATGCTGTAGCCTGTCACTATGTTATTACTAAAAGAATAATAATGAGCAGTTGTTAAACTGTTTTTACATAGTTAAATGACCTAAATGTCACAAAGACACAAACATTTTCATTACTTATTTACCTATGCTCCAAAATGCTCCAAAACTCGCATGGGAGTAGTGTGCTTTTATCTGGCACAAAATGCTCTATGTTTCCATATATTCAGTAAAATCAAAGGCACAGTAACACGGCAGCCCCTTTCCTGATGTAAATATTAATAGTTAACTGTATAATGATATTTGTGTTGCTGGGGGGTTTCTTTGTGTCTAAAAGTGTTTGTTTGTGATTTCTGACTTGTGGTTGTTACTTTTCCTAAGTATTTCATGTCTATAACTGACCTTAGTAATCCTTGTGTTTGTGCCATATATTGCTGTGTTTGGCAGATCACCATATCATATGATAGTAGTTTCACTTGGGTTTTACTGCTCCCAGCATACCGAGATCTTTTACTGGTGCCTCAAATGGATTCTAGGGAGTCCTAACCAGTATACAGTATTTGCCTGGGGAAATTCCTCACACTGCAGCCTTCTCATGGAGGGGTGTAATAGTTTTTATTAGGGGCTATTTACATAATGCAAAACAAATTTTGGGATGAAGGAATCTACTGCTTCTGGAGATGCTTTATTCCCCTATATTTATTAGGGATGCACCGAATACACTATTTTGGATTCGGACGAACCCCCGATTCCATTGCAAAAGATTTGGCAGAATACCGAACCAAATCCGAACCCTAATTTGAATATGCAAATTAGTGAGAGGAAGGGCAAAAGCCTGCCTTGCACGAAGTGTGTGGCAAAAATTTTTTTATACTTCCTTGTTTTGTGACGAAAAGTCACATGATTTTAAGCATTAATATTCGTCCGAATATTGCTGAAAATGGCCGAAACCTGGCCGAATACCGAACCAAATCCTGGATTCGGTGCATCCTTAATATTTATTCCTGTATAAGGGAGAAAACCCTGTGTCTACAGTATATAAGTGCCTTGAGAGAGAAAAACTCCTGATTCTCCTATTGACAGATATATACCCTTGGCATGGGTGTCACGAGTATGGCTGAGGGGGAACCAATTACATGTTTTGCTGGGGGGGGTCTGTTAAGGTAAGGTTACACTTCATGTTATTCAAAATGGAGCGCTAATCAAAAATTGTGATGCTTCCCTATTGCAGCCTGTGTGAAAAATGGCTAGACATGGTACTGCAACTCACTGCCAGTAAAAAGGATTGAAGAAACTTTATGAGAAATAGCAGCGGCACATAAGTATTTATGGTAACCTCTCTCTCCTTTCATTTCAGATTCGGGTATGAACAACAAATAGATGTCTTTGATTGAAAGCTGCGACCTGTGACTAAATCATAAGTAATTTTCAGGTAACGTTGCCTTATACTAGAGCATATTTCCAGATATAACTTTCAAAGTTGATGGGGAAAAAAGGTAGAGGAGTACAAATTTGTTGGCAGACACAGAGCTTCACTTCTGACTTGCTGTACGCACACCACCATTGAAGCTTGTGTACTTGGAGGGACTACAAAAGAATATTGCTTGCTTGCCAAACAAAGCCTGCTGCCCTATTTGTATAGCTGCCCTATTTATATAGCTGCCCCTCATGAATGTTTCTGGTGTAGCATTTTTAAAATTAATAACTTCAAGGCCAGTCAATTGCGGTGCTGGGAATGCATCACTGAAACTAATTTATAGATTAGAAATTCTGGAAAGACGATTAACTTCCTTAAGCAAAAGCACTACACCCTCTCCATTAATAATGACACCTCTAGCATTATAAATTGGTCACATTTTTGCTCCATAATGAAAAATTGAATCAGCGATAACATCTCCTCACACGAAAATGATTGTGCTGTGTACCTATTATATTAATAATTATTGTTCCTTTCTATAGATATGTAATGGGGAGCTGTATGTGTGGGGTGTCTACATGTCCCTTTAATGAAAATGTTTCCCAGTGTAATGTCATTAAGTATGGTGGCGCTTGTTTACATAACACACTTTTGAACCTCCATCTTTTTGGTTTAAGGCAACATCTCGATGTTAAGTAAGTGCTGCTGTGAATAATGTTTCCCTTTATTTTGTACAGGCTTCCTTAACTTGCCACACCCTTTATAGTGATGATACAGAACTGGGAAATATGGAAATTAATATTGGAGAGCAGCTTAACAAGGCCTATGAAGCATACCGTCAAGCATGCATGGACAAAGAGCAGACTGTGAAGCAAATGCAACAGAAGGTACTTTTTCATCAACAATTTGAATTTTTGTGGGTTTTTTTTACGCAAGTGCATCAATTTGTCTTTTCATTTATATTGGTGTCACTTATATATAATATAAAATATTATAGAAATATTTTTTTTCAAGATGGACCAGCACTCCAAATATTGCCAAATGAATAGTTTATTGTAACATCACTTGTGTATCCAGTGTTTCGGCCCTAAATGTTGGATACACAAATTATATTACAATAAACTATTCATTTTGCAATATTTGGAGTTCTGGTCCATCTTGAGAAGAAAAAAAAAGTTGAGGTGCTAGTGAAGTGAAGCTCTGCTGGTGCTAATCCTATGTCAGAGAATTGATTAGTATTTGTAAGAAAACCCCACTTTCAGGCTGGGTACATCCTAAGGGGATGTAGGGGGATAATGTAGGGCAGCCACAGTAGTTATATATGGAAGTAGCCTTATGTAACATGCTATGTTTTAAGCTGTCTGCATGGACTTTTACCCATTCCTTTCTTCTAAGAGAGCCATTAGGCCCACCAGTCAATAGCTAATGCTAACGTTAAACACTATTTCTATTTTCTGTTGAGTCTTACAAGAATTACATCAACTGCTCTGTGACCTCAAACAATCACAGTAGAAGGTTTCACATACATAAGAACATACATGCATTAAAATGAGGCGTCAGCCTTATTTCTATAATGTTACTATACATAAATGAATGAAAGAATGAATGGCAGAAGATTGCAGCATCATTTGGACAGTGTTCAGCAGAGATGTATCGTCAGCGCTGCTACTGTCCTCATCCTCTTTTCTGTCAGAGACAGTTGGCAAGAGGAATCACATGAGCAGCCGGCAGGAGAAAGCTGGCAAGCAAAATAAAACAGTAAAATGTGTTATAGTTAAAAAAAAATACAATCTTTGCCCTTTACTGTGCCCTTATCAGATGTTAAACTGAGGCTTGATCCAGCAAAACATGTACTTTTTTCTTATGAAACTTAGAATTTCCTTTCATAGCTGCTGATGCTATGCTTGGTATTTTCAGTGGATGTTTTAACTCTTGATAGCTTCTACAATAAAAGGTATAGTTATGCAATGTTTACCAAAGCCATTACAAGGTACAAATGTATCCAAGCTCTCTTATACTTAAAGAGATTTAGGTTATTTTGAGGCATTACACTTTATTTACCCCTTATATTTAGGTATGTCACAGAAGCTTGAAATATTCTTGTGCCACAGCATTGGGGTAGCTTCAGATAACACTATGCAATGGTAAGGTTGCTTGCGACATTGGTACACCATAGCTCTGTGGTAGCTAGTGCAATAGTAGGATAGCTTGAGATATTATTATGGCATAGCTCCTAGGTAGCTTGAGAGATCATTAATGTGATCGCTATGCCATAACTTAAGATCTCCTAATGAGATTGATTTAGGGTAGTTGGAGAAATCACTATGCCATAGCTAGCTAAGGTAGGAGGTGACTTATTATATTGGGTAGCTAGAGCTATCACTTTGCTATAGCTCTGGAGTAGATTAAGCTTTCACTAATGAGACTGCTTTTTGGTAGCTTCAGATGTCACTACGTCATGGCCATTTATAGTAGTTTGTTACTATTCTGCTAGTTAGGCTATATTGACATAATGAGTAATATATTAATACCTTATCTCTCTTCCTGACTTCTATAACTTTCAGCTGGATGTTTGTGAACAGCAACTTCGTGACCAAACTAAACAAATTGCAGGTCTTAAAAATTGCATCACTATGCTGACATCACAGCCCTCCACTGCTATTGGTTCAGAGAAAGGTGGGTTCTGTAGATTTTATTGACTTTGTAGGGTAACTGTGCTTATTTATCTGAAACTGTTAGAAATAATTTAAAGATGTTCCAGGTATACATGTATTCAGCCATAGTTATATATGTATTATGTGACATCAAAGACTTATTTGCTACAGAACTCCGTCATTCATCCAAACTTTACTTGTGACTTTATTAAACCTTCTTCTCCCTGACCTGAGATCTCCAGAAAGTGTCTAAGGTATTAGTGGAAATCCAGTGCCCACACCCAATTTGTCAATCAAACTATTTCCATAACATTTCTGGGACAAACTGCTGATAGTAATATTCCCACCCTGTCCTTTCCAACAGGGTTAATTGTACTGTTTATTGAAACATCAAGCTTGGATAATATAATACATTCTATTACTTGACATATTTTGTAAATGCTTACAAGACAAATTCTTTGTCACAGCTGTTGTCACTTTGTAAGCACAAAGCAGATCCTTTAACATATTGGAGAGTTTATTTTGAGAGATGCACTGAATCTGGGCATGGAGTTTAACATTCAAATCTATATACATTTCTATTATAGATTAATGCAGAAATTAGTTGATATCTGCAAAACCAAGCCTCCTAGAGCTTTTCGAAAAAGGAGATAATGAGCCATCCCTGGCAATTTTAAGAATTAACTGAACTTTACCCCAAATGGGAAATGGTTATTATATTATTAGCCAATGATACAGAGTTTGTTATACTTCTGTGTTCTTAGACACCAGACTAAAGAAACCATCTCAAAGGTATTTCATCTGATTGTCTTTTCATCTGATGAGGGTGCATGTACAATATTGAATAAAGGCCTGTAATGTCCTCCTGTGACTTCCAGTCATTGGTTGGGAAACACCAGGCAGCACATGTGTGATTACATTTGGCCTTAAAGAGATACTGACACCAGAAATAACCTTTTTTATATATTGTACTATTGTCTTTGCATACTATTTATAAGTTTGCCATAAAAGTATTTTCCAGATGCTTTTACATACTTTTCTTTCCCCCATGTTCATCTATAAGGGGGCTGCCATATTTGTGCAGCAGGAGCCTGTTAGCATTAGACACTCTAGACTGAGATGGGTCAGGCTGGAAAAACAGTCAACTTCAAGTAACAATTACTTACAAAATCAGAACTATCAGTGAAACACGATCAACATTGCCTATAGGTAACTTTTTATGTAGATTAATATTTTGAAAAGCAAATTTTTAGTGTCAGTATCACTTTAGAATGCTCTGGTAGAATTATGGAAGGGCAAAAGGAATCACACTAGGTGTTTACACCATTTCAGCCAACTAAAATACATATGGTTAAAGTGCCCCATATGACATTAAACTTACAGAACACCAATGGAGTTAGTTTGACACATGGTATTAAGAATGCACCTTAGGGATAATTTACTGTGACCCCACATGCATGAATTCTATGTGTCAGGACTATGTACCTAACACAGATTTGATACATTTAATTAGTAGCAATTGATAAAAATTATATTCCACTTTTATTAATTGATTGTGACTGCAGTTGGCATGTGGTGTAATCTAATACTTTTGTGACTAGGTGGTGTCCATGTCCCACCACAGTCTCCTAAGCCGGGGAGCACCGAGGGCTGGAAAAAAGAGGGTGCTAATAGTTTTTCATATGACCATCTCCAAGAGGAGCTGAGCATTTCCATGCAGAGAGAAAAGCACTATAAGGTGAGAAACTACAAAGACACAGGTACAGTTCATTGCAACAGGCAATATTATGCCTACCCACGTCTGACCTGTGATGGTAATAACTGGCTTTAAAGGAAAACTAACATGAAAAAAATAAAGTGTACTAAGTTAATGGAAATATAATGTACTGATCACATTGCACTGGTAAAACTGGTGTGTTTGCTTCAGAAACTCCACTATAGTTTATATAAACAAGCTGCTGTGTAGTCATGGGGGCAGCCATTCAAAGCTGAAAAAGGAGAAAAGGCACAGCATACTCAGTAGATAACCCATAAGCTCTGTAGTATACAATGGGATTCTTCACAATATAGCTTTTATCTACTGTGTATCCTGTGCCTGAATAGCTTCTTTATATAAACTGTAGAAAATTTTCTGAAACAAACACATCAGCTTTACCAGTGCAGAGAAATAGCACATTATATTGTAATCCTTTTAAAACATTTACATTTTTTGGTGTTAGTTTCTTTTAAAATGTTGTATGACGGTTACATCATCAGTCGGGGCTGTTTGTTCAATGAGGCATGGTCTTTTGCAGGCAAATGTTAAAGAAGAAGGAAGGTGCCTTACAACTTGCTTTACCTTTCTTTCTCTTTTAAAGAGTATACAGTGGATCTTACTATTGCAATGAAGTCTTTCAGAAATAAGGATGTCTGCCTGGCCAACAGAGGCAAAACAGTGGTGGGCATCTTGGCAATGGAGGCAGTAATTGCACTGCACACTAATTAAACATTTTTACAAAGTTTACATGTATATCTAAATGGAATTTCCACTAAATGCAATATTTGTTCAACACTGCTGATTCTAAATGTAGCTTATTAAAGGTGTAACCACAGACCATACTTAATTTATATACAGAATGCAAAAAAGAAAGGTTGTGGGAGCTAAATAAAAATGTACTAAAATACAATGGAAGTGCTACTGATCTGGCCAAATTAACAATACACATAGGGGAAAAAAGAGGAGAGATTGATCAATGCACATTCCCTGGTCCCCTGTCATATAAGTAATCTATGCAGATGGATGTATACAAAGACAGGGGTTTTTTAGTTACAAAATTATGATTATAAAATTGATAAGCCACCACACCACGCCAAGGTAAAATCCATATGGCGGTCCCTAACTATTTACCTCTGGTCAAAATATCAAATGCTAAAGCCTCCCCGCATGAGAGCATTACCTGAAATAAAGGTCTCCCGACCTGGGCATTGGTTTCATCCATTGGGCTTAGTCCTCCCCCGCCATTAGCTTTCAAAGAGGAGAGACAACCTAGACCCCAGATTTGGTTCCATGAGATTATATACACCATTATAACAAAATATGATAAACTAATAACCATGTTTTTACTGAAAATGTATTACAACAAATCTCTTAATATTATTATTGTTGTGAAAGCATGGGGCCAGGGAGTGTACATTAATCACTTCAATTTTTCGTGCATCTTTGCACAAAACAGTTTTGTACCAGATCAGTAGCCCTTCCTTTACAATGTAATTATTAGCCTTGAAGTAGAGCTCCTTTAACCAACATAGGACATCTCTTGTACTGCTGCAATAACCCACAGCCACCAATCAGACAGTTGCTTTCATTTTCAGTGTCAAGCTAATTGTTGATTGGCTGCTATGAGTTACTTCCCTGGTACACAATTGCCAGTGTCACAAATAAACCCATAAAAATACCATCATAATGAACTGCTACAGATAAGAAAAATATGCAAATTATATCTATAGCTGAAATATCCCCCCCTCCCATAGGGTTGCCACCTTTTCTTGAAAAAAATATTGGCCTTCCTATATATTTGTTTTTTTCCTATTAATAACATTGGGATCAAACATCAAAAATACCAGCCAGGCCGGTAAAATACTGGCCAGGTGGCAACCCTACCCACCCAACAAATGCTGGCTGTCAGAACCCCTAATCTGGATGGGGAGGGGCAACAAAATGGGTCTCTGCCCAACCGAAGTACTTTGGTGGCCTGTGTCTTCTTCCATTGCAGATAGACATGCTGGGTCCCAAACCTGTGTGATGTAGAATCTGGGCAATGCTTAAGGGATCTTGGACTCAGCAGTAAAGATGGGTAATTTGACAGCTTTTAGGCATTACAGTCACCTGCAGGGCCCAAGTAGCTCTAATTCCTTTGGCATCAATTTCTATTGTAGGAGCAATTGGAGAATGAAAGGTTCAAGCTAAGGACACTGGAGGAATCACAGAAGGCCTTTGAGTCAGCTGTGCATAAAAAAAACGAGGAGATCAGGATTCTAAAAATTCTCTTGAAACAAGCTAAGGAAAGGCAAAATGTAGAAGATTATAAGCCGCAGCTTGCCCTTGAAGGAGAGGTGAGTATCCCCCACTCAAATGTGCTTGCCTCCTAACAGGAAAACTGGCATAACAGCACACCAATAATAATACATGTTAGAAAACAACCTTAACAAAAGAATCACCTTTAAATTACCTTACATTTTCGAAAGAATACAAAGAAATATAATTATACAAGTGCCAATTATAACAATTATAATCACACAGCAAGAGTTATTCAAACATCCAAGATCTGACAGAATTTTCTCCATATTTTCACACCACCTGTGATGGTTGCTATGGGTTATTAGATCTGGACTAAGTTTTCTGTGTCCATGCATTCACACACATTAATATAAAAAACTACAGATGTTTTTTTTTTTTTACCTATACCCAAGTGTGTGCATTATGGCTTATTCCTTAGGCAGAGATATAATGTCTTGTCTCTCCCCCTTAGCTATACGGACCTACAAGTATAACTACTGACAGGCAAAGGCTTCTGTGAGTTACAGTTCATCCCTAACCGAATTGTTTCATGCCTGACATACTGTTCAATTTTTTGGGGGATTTCTGTTGTCTTAACGTGAAAAGTGATTGGCTACGGAGCAGCCCCATGGTATCATGAAATAGAATTTTACTAGAGATTCCATCGTTATAACCAGCTTGCCCACTAGGGGGTGACATAACCCTACTTTTTCACATCATTTCAAGAACCTTTTATATTAGTGTGTATATCTTTTTATCCATGCTAATATTTTATTATCCTTCTCAGGGACAATTCTGCAGTATCTTTATTAAAATATTACCCATTTCAACTGCATTATGGCCCACATTTTTGCGAATAACAGAATCACCTGATTTGTTTTCCCCAATCTGGCCAAGTTCTGTTGCCACAAATAAACATGTGTACATAGGGTTTAATAACCATAAAAGGGAACTTAGTAAAGCAGGCATATCCAGTATCCAGTGTAGCCCAAGTGGATTTCTAGGGAGAAAATCATACATGGATCAAATTCCATTCCCCATACTTACACTTGTTTAGAGAAGCCTACCCTTATTCAGTTTAACTTTAGCTACCAAATGCAATATCATATTCTACATTTCTGACCTTGCTTATTTCTCATTTTACTCACTCCCACACATTGGGGTACATTTTTCAGAGAGTGAAGTTCCGCCACTAGAGAAAAATTCCGCTGCTCTCCATTAATTTCTATGGGATTTTGAAAGGCCTATTTATCAATGGTTGAAGTGAAAGTTCACCCTTTGATAAATACGCCTTTAAAAATCCCATAGAAATGAATGGAGAGCTGCAGAATTTCCCTCTAGTGGCGGAACTTCACTCTTAACTTCACTCTTTGATAAGTATACCCCATTGTGTCTCAACTCCTTCCCTTTTAGATTGTAAGCTCTTTTGTGCAGAGCCATCTTCACCTTTTGTATTGGTTACTGGTCACCAGTTTGTTCTTCATACAGACCCATTCATTTGAGTGCTGTGAATTATGTTGGTGCTTTTAAAATACATGTTTATAATAATAAAAATAATACATTCCCCATTCTTCAATGTATTATACAAAAGAGGTTGGATGTAAGGTATATTTTGGGGTCCAGTATTCATTTCCCCATATCATTGGGTATTTATACAAGGCTGAAATAAGAGAAGTGTGATTCAGAATTTGCACTGGGGCCCCAGGGCCTCTATGTACTACAATGGTTGGCGGACATATATTAAAGGAGAAACTGGTCCATGTGCCATCATCCTTAGTGACACAGTGAGCCTTTGACTGAATTAAGGTATCAAGGGGCAGGTTTCTAAAACAGTGCATTTGAAAAGATGGAAGCTCAAAAAGTGAAACTATTTTCCATATAAATGCAATAAAGTTTATCCACCGGTGCAACTGCACTGTATAAAGTTGCCCTTAACTAAACATTTGGCTGAATAATTGCAGTCTGAAGATTTATTTTACTCTCTTTAAGGCGAAAAGTAAAATGTTGCAAGATTCCAAAGGAGCTGTCTCGGCCCTTGACTACACCAGGTACGTTACATTGTATGTACCAGTAAGGTGATTTATTTACCCTAAAGGGTTGGCCTGAGATCTCCGTACAGGCTGCGGCCAAAGTTAGCAAGTCATTGCTGATTTTGAGCCACCTGCTGTTTTCCAATTATAATTATAGCCACTCCCATGTTGCTTGATATTTCAAGATCAGGGGTTTCAATCTGAAACACTTTTATTCAGTCTCTTGCAGTAACACCCACATTTCCTGGTGACTTTGACCAAAATTAGTGTTAACTGCAATCCCTCCATTGAAAAGCATTGAAAACATATCAAATATATGTCAGAAAGAGATGGCGTTGATCAGAGCTGGGAGTGTGAATGAAGGAATGGACAAGGTACTATGAATATTAGCTCAAATTTGGGGGCGACAATATCATGTGCCATGTATATTGGTATGTTTTGGATCAGGCAAATAGAGAAGCACCATGTGGATGGTTTATAGACGGATGAAGTACAGTTGCAACTGCGGCCATAATTGGATTAATACAAAGGCAACCCATATCATATATTGAACGTGAATGCTTTTCCACAATCAGTCTGAAAAAAAATATCGACCAGCCCTTGGACGGTAGTTAAAAGAACAAGAGTGGGAAGGAAGAAGAGTAAAAGATGAAAACCACCCCAGGGGCATTTTACATTAATCTCTCTCACTTTGGTGAAATCTTATTTTATTCTATTGGAATATAAATAGAGCCTTGCATTTTCATGTACATAAAAGTCACTAAATGATGGTTAGTATGATTTGCCACAGTATGAATCACAATACATGAAAGTGATTTAAATGTGATGAATCTGACATGTGGAATTAGCATGCTAGAGGAATGATAAACTCCCCTCTGCACATTGGTCTTTATCCCTTTCCATGGCCTCCACTTTTCCCACATGTGTAACCTACTATTAGCATAATGATGTGTATTGTCATATTCTAATTAACATTTATGTCCAGTGTATGGCTCTGGTATAAGCCTTTATTAGCATCCACTATAGCATTAGTTGGTGTTTGCAAGCCGAAGCTTGTGGAAACGTTTATTAACAAATTGCACCGTTTGCCAGCAGTTCTCTCAGCTCTGGTATTTGGAGTTGCATGCAATTATTAACAATCATGTCAGCATTAATTAATATCCAGTAATGTGCCAGCGAGTACCAACCCTGCATTGTTATTTAATAACTGGAAAATTAGCACAATTTATTACTGATTATCTGTGATATTAAAATTCTAAATGTATTAATATTTGTTTGAATCCGTTACCCTGCATAACACACGCGCATATTTGTCATCTTCCATTTGCGATGGGTAGATGGTGTCCGCTGCCTTGGTACATGCTTAATGTCCCTTATATGCAAAAGGGGACAAAGAACAATACTGCAGTAAACCAGTATATATTTTTTTTAATTGTTTTCCTTGCAGTCAAGGCATTGAACAGATCTTCTCAGAAATGAAAGAGGAATTCAGTCACATTCGCAGGTTAACAAGACAACAAAGGCTACAGCTCAACATATTTCTGTTGAAGAAGGAGAATTCCTCTGGTAATCTGGATTTCTCTTGTCATTTGAAAACGAACACTGACATGTTAAAACTTTTTACTGCCCCACTGCAAAATATTTATTGGAAATTTTACAGGAACTAAAGACTTGTGGGATTAGAGGAACAGTAACACCAAAACATGAGTGTTGTAATGAAAAGTAATGAAAATTTGCCCTGCACTGGTAAAGCTTGTGTGTTGCCTTCAGAAAGACTAATATAGTTCATGTAAACAAGCTGCTGTTTAGCCATGGGGGCAGCCATTCAAGCTGGAAAAAGGAGAAAAGGCACAGGATACACAGCAGATAACAGATAAGCTCTGTAGTATACAATGGGATTCTTCAGAATTTATCTTATCTACTGAGTACCCTGTGCTTGAATGGCTGCCCCCGTTGCTACACAGCAGTTTGTTTATATAAACTATAGTTGTGTTTTTGAAGCAAACACACCACACATCTTCATTCTTTTGTGTTACTGTTCCTCTAAGGAATCCTAATTGGACATTCATGGTTAAGTAGGGGAAGAAGTGCAGAGTGCTATGAGGTGCAAGATTAAAAAAATTCAGCACAAGCTACAGAATGCAGTGTCGGTTAGTGTAGGCCAGATTTTTCGTTTTTACATTCAATAAAAATAAAACAAACATTGTAGTCATTATTTATCCCCATTTCTCTGCAGAAATTCCTCTACAATGTTCCATGCCTATTCAGTGCACGGATGAACCAAACGAGGAAGAACAAGACGTGGCAACTAATGTTAAAAGCAATAAATCACCTTTTGAATCTATGACCCCTCGTGGACTGGGCGCAGACAATGAGAGCATTTTTGTAGAATCCCTTTCAGAATTCAGTGTCAAATTCCCACCAAACGATGATGACTCTGAATTCTTACAAAGCACCCCCGAAAAGTTACCTATTCTGAGTCCTGTTTTAAAACAACACCCTAATCCGTTACAGACTCAAGCACCATTTCTTGGAAGCAACTTTAGTACAACACAGTCAAACACAACTGATACTCACCACTTAGCAAGGGTTTCTTGTAAACTGGAAAACTTAAATCATCCTGATTTGGGGAATACTTACCAGGGCAGCAATTTGCAAACTGCTGAGGACAAGGACCTTCTTCAGGCTGTGAATAGCCCAGTGAGAAAATACAAAAACACTTTCTATAGTCCTGAAATCCAAGATGCTCCTGAATCAGCAGAGACACCAGGAAGGACAGTTAGAGGACCACATCAGGTAACTTTTTTTTGAATATCTATAGAAGAAAATCAACTTTATTCCATTTATCCAAATGGCTTAATAAAATGGACCTAGTTAACTGTTGATTATATATATATATATATGTATG
>CM044448.1:60097724-60111301 GCA_024363595.1 Xenopus borealis
ACAGGGCAGAAGGTTAGATAATTGACTTTCGCACCAGGGTGAAGGGGGAGATCTTGAAATGACTTTGGTTAGTGAGATTCAGGATCAGATGTGGAAGCCGTTTTTACAGCAAGATTATACAAAATGTGTTAATACAAGGAGCAGAAAGATCTAGAATTGAAGAGTAATTCAACAATGGCCCGATTTTTCACTCCAAACATATTCATCTAAGGTCATTATTGCTGGGCAGCTCTGATTGCATTTAAACGTAACACCCGTTTGGCTGTGTTTCCAAGAAGTGACCATGATCTTTATTGGGGAATTCAATAAAAGGTGAACAGTCTTATAACAGTCTAGAAACGCACTGCATCCAATTTACAGCGTTTACTGGACAAACGTTGGAGAACAAAGATCGAAATGGTTACTTTGAGTTCCTACACCTGGGCATCTTTTATTACATTGTATACATTTTTTATTACAATGGCGAAAAGCACTTTTTATGTATGGAACGGAGTATGACCCAATACTTTCCTCATACCCAAAAGCTTATGATTAAAGGGGTTGTTCACCTTCCATGGTTTTTTAAACTCGGTTCTTTTCAGACAATTCCCCAGTAATATAGACTTTTTCAGTTACTTTCTATTTTCTTTTTGTGACTGTTTTTCTAATATTGAAGTTTAATTTTTCACCTTCTTGTGTCTTTCTAAAGCAGCTCTGGACCCTGTAAACTGTTCAAAGTGATGCATTAGTGGATACATTTCTTATCTTTGTCCCTGCTGAGCAGATACCTTGAGTTTCATTACAGGCAGCTGTTAGAATTGATACAATAGTTGCTTATATTCCTCAGATGCTGCTGAGAAATGTATCAACTTATGTAGCAAATTGTAACAATTCAGAATCTGTAAATGGATTACTGAGCTGCCAGACTGAAACAAGGAAAAGGGTAAAAAATAAAAGATGGAAAGCAACTTGAAAAAGTCTATAATCTGAAAAAAAAACTGAACTGAAAAAAGTGTGAATGAAGCCTTTAAGTGCCTATTGAAACAATGGACCCTGCCCTGGTGTATACAAAATGGCCTTTTTTATGAACTAGTTTTGCTCCAGAAACTTGGGTTGCACTGGCTATTTTTGTACTGATTGTACATTCCCAGTGAGTGACTTTCTCTTGCATCGATGTGCACCTGATGGTTGGGGCTTGCATTGTGCTGGGACCCTCCAAAAAACTTTTTTTTGCAGGGGGGGCCCAGCACACTCTAATTACGCCACTGGGGCAGTAGCTGTCAGACTTCTTGGGGTCACATTTTCTGTCCAACACTTGATGATGACCCATTAACTAATAACAGCGTTAAAGATGTATGAAGAAACTGTAATGGTCACTCTACACTACTGGTAGGACTATCCCTATAAGCAATAAGAACTGCCGTTTAGACTGTCCCTCAACCCCCTCCTTTGCATCCCAGCTTGATGGAAATCAGTGCCACCTCTTGCATTATTGGAAAACTGTACTCCCAAAATGAATACTTAAAGGTATACTGTCATGGAAAAACGTTTTTTTTTCCTAAGGCATCAGTTAATAGTGCTGCTCCAGTAGACTTCTGCACTGAAATCCAATTCTCAAAAGAGCAAACAGATTTTTTAATATTCAATTTTGAAATCTGACATGGGGCTAGACATATTCAGTCAGTTTCGCAGCTGCCCCCCGTCATGTGACTTGTGCCTGCACTTTAGGATGGAACCACTTTCTGGCAGGCTGTTATTTCTCCTAATTAATGTAACTGAATGTGTCTCAGTTGGACTTGGCTTTTACGATTGAGTGTTGTTCTTTGATCTACCCGGGAGCAGTTATGCTGTGTTAAGGTGACCATACACGGTGAGATCCGCTCATTTGGTGATGTCGCCAAATGAGCAGATCTCTCCCCGATGTGCCCACCTTTAGGTGGGTGATGTTGGGTGATCCAATCGTGGGCCCTAGGGCTCTACGATCAGATCACAAGGGAGGAGGTACGGGTGGTCGGATCTCGGGACCACATCAATGAACAGATTGCGATCCGACAGGATTTTTAGTCCCGTCCGATCGACAGCTGGCCACCTTTTGGGCAGATATCGATCGGGTAAGCCTGTCGGAGGGCCCCACGCACAGGCTGATAAGCTGCCAACTCAGTCTGTTGGCAGCTTTTATTGATCCGTGTATGGCCACTTTTAGGGAGCTGCTAACTCGTTACCTTCCCATTTTTCTTTCGTTAGGCTGCTGAGGGGGGGAAAGGGAGGTTGATCCAACTTGCAGTAAAGAGTGACTGAGGGGCAGCTGGGAAACAGACAATATGTCTAGCTCCATGTCAGATTTCAAAATTGAATATAAAAAAAAATCTGCTCTTTTGAGAAATGGATTTCAGTGCAGAAATCTACTGGAGCAGCACTATTAACTGATGTGTTTTGAAAAAACGTTTTCCCATGACAGTATCCCTTTAAGCAACAGATAAAATTGGAATATTAAAAATTCGAATTTCAAAGTAATTTTGGGCTAATTTGAATCGAATGGCCCAAAATTTGTTTTGAATTAAAAAAATTAGAAAATTCGACAATTTGAATTTTCTAAGTACTTGCCCTCTAAGTGTATGGTTTATTTACGCGAAGCAGGGTTTTACATATGAGTTGTTTTATGCAATATCTTTTTATAGAGACCTACATTGTCCGGGGGGGTATAGTTTTCCTTTAATAGGAAGATAAAAGTATATGAACTAGCTACTGCTTTAAGTAAAAGAAGAGATTCCAGTCCAGGGTGGGCAAGAGATAAAGGGCCTTGACATTCTGTATATCTGAAAGAATATCTGATTTACTCTGTTACACCTGTTGTATCTCATTTATTATATTTCTGGTTGAACAAGATGGAAATAAGAAGACCATTTTTAGAAGAGATATTGTTTTAATGAGCTGGAATACGGAACATTTACTGTTACAGACATAGAACTCCCAGCAACCCCAACCCCTTAGTTCCTAAATCGTTTTTAGATGTTATTACAAATAGCTTAGGAGACTCTGACTTAGTTGCTGATATCCTTCATGTGCAGTGTCACAAAGAAGGGAATGTTCTTTTTGTGGACTTATTAGTTATTGCATCATTTATTGAAGTCTATACGACATGGATTTGTGAGCTGCAATAGGAAAACTGAATTTTGTTTATTAACATGCTAGACTTCATTATACAACAGTCCCAGTTGGTAAGACACTGTAGAGACATTATGGCAGGCATTAGCGGGGAGCAATGCATGGTCCGTAAAGAGAAAGGTCAGGTAAAACAGACAGTTCATGACCGTTGAAAACACAATTGTTTCTGGCACAATGTGTCTTTATGGCAGATAATGGTGATTCATGGAATGTTTCAACACATATTCATCACATCTACATGCTGCCAAATAATTGCCTCTCCCTCCCCAGGCACAATATGCTTTCTTACATTTCCTAAAAACATTTAAAACGGCATCTGTACACAACTCCACTGTAATCTTGAGACTGACATGCTTGCACGGACATCCCGAGATACGCTCAGGAGATTCCATATGGCCTGTATGTTTCTGTCCCTACCCTTCAACGAAAGCGAGTTGTGTTTCTAAACATTTCTATTTATAACATTGCTCCAAGCAGTATGGTTTATTTGCTTGTAAATGAGCCCAAGGATACTGAACGAGCCTGAAAGGCTGTCATACGTTCCTTTCTCTCATCGTTAGAATTTCTCATTTTGGTGATCAAATGTAATACGCTATGGGGAACAAGAGGATGTATAAATACATATTTAATAATCATCTTGCATTGGCTAGATGCATGCCTCCTCCTATAAAAACTGTTCTTTGGTTGTTCCAAAAGGCATTATAAAATTGGTCATTAAGTGAGAAAAATTGGAGTTATCCAATGGATTTGTCCATGAGCCAAACAGTCAGATATTGTCTGGTTGGGACACAGAGAAGGCTGTCTGTACTAGTTATCTGCTTCTTTAGCTAATTAAAGGAGAACTAAACCCTAAAAATGAATAGGACTAAAAATGCCATATACTGAACTTATTGCACCAGCCTAAAGTTTCAGCTTCTAACAGGCAGCTATTATCCAGGACTTCAAACTTGTCCCAGGGGGTCACCATTTTGGAAAGTGTCTGCGACACTCTAATGCTGAGTGGGCTCTAAGCAGCTGTTGAGAAGCTAAGCTTAGGGGTTGTTGTAAATTATCCAGCAGAAAATGAGGTTGGTCTGTAATATAAGCTCATGCTACAGGGCTGATTATTAAATTCGGATGCTAGTTGCACTGGTTTCTGTGCTGTCATGTAGTATTTATCCATATTAATGACTAATCAGCCTTATACTGTGACATTTCTATTCTATGTGTACTGTATATTGTGAGTGGGTCCCTAAGCTCAGTAAGTGACAGCACACGCTATATTAAGATTGTGCAAAGGAAAAATTTGTTTGTGCAAAGCCATACATTTTTGCATTGGGAATAGTTTTCGTGTTACCGACTTTAATTACATTCCCCCAAAAGAGTTATATGTATATGTTTTTGCTTTTCGTGATCGTGGCCCTATAAGTCCCATGTAGGACTGTAGGTAGGATACTATAATACCATTGTGATTATTTGAATATCAAACTACATTGCATTCATGTGTCTGTCAGCAATTCAAGTCTTACACATTAATTTATCAATATAAACAAATCTTGCCAGAATTACCCAGAAACCATCTCCATGATCCACTCTCTTTTGTTATTGACAAGCCTATTTACATCATTGACACTCTCAGTTATATCATTCGTCCCTCCATTTTCATCATTAGCCTAATCCTCAGCACATCTCAGTGTAATATTCTACTTTTTTCCAATGACTTAAGCTGGCCATAGACCTAAAGATTTTTTAAAGATCCAATGGTTATCGTGAGACCATGATCGTCTCAAAACGATCGTTTAATGTCAGATGTGTCCATCAACTAAAAAGACCATTTCAGGCGATATTGCCAGCAAAACTGAAGGGTTTCGCTGCCTGCTTGGCCCTAGCTAATCTATTGGCAATAAACAGTGTCTCCTTCTTCGTTAACCAATCAAAAGCCGCAGAACTTTCTTCACTTCAGGTTTTGGGAGCAGAGGAGCGGCTTTCAGAGCCGTTCCTCTTCGATCCCCTGCAACTAGCCAACGAGCAGAGCATTTGATCGAGTGGCCCCTGCAGCACAATCACCCAGGGGCCACCAAGGCAGCAGCAGGCACGTGAATTATATGTGTCCTGCTGCTGCACGTGCCTCTAGAAGTTGAAGCTTTGAGGCAATCTTCAAATATTTCACCAAAACCGACAATTTTTGGAACGCCTTGCAAATCTATAGTTTGGACCAGAAAGTCATGGGTACCCTTTTTAGATTCGGTAGAATGTGTACTTTCTGAAAATATATGGTTTTGGGGGATAAACCTATATTTCTGTGTTTTTACCCCACAATAAATGCAGTCAATGTGTTGATTTTTTATTAGCTGAAGTTACCCACAGGACTTTTTGTATGCGCTAACTTCATTTTGGGGCCTCTAAATGCCAGATACTTTGGTAAGTCTATTCACAATGGGCAGCAAACTGTTCAGTGGACTAATATATGGTTTTTTGGGGTAAACCTATTTGATAAACTTGAAGCATCACAGTTAGCTCCATCTTGGCGCTATATAAATACATTGCTCCATCTGTAGTTGTACCTAAACCTACAAACAAGTAAATAGAGATACTGTAGAATCTATCTTCAGTAGGTTTTCTGCTTCCAGACATTGTTAAAAAAAATAGCAATTTTTTATTATAACAATAAGAAATAGTGTATTTTTAAAATAGTATCAAGCATTTTTGATAAATCAGTTTATCTAATTTTTTAGTATTTTCCTTTGTCCACAGGTCAGTCTGTAATTGACATTTTTAGAAATAAGATTATAAATCTTCCTAGTGAATGGAAATACTTTCCTGCTAAGAAGTAGATACCTTATGAAGCTAAAAATGTTCTCCAGCAATGACCACAAGCTTTTCTTTTTCTATAGGATGTTTGGAAGCCCGTTCTGCAACAAGAGAAGGATCTTCTAGCTCCAGGTTACAGAAAATGGGATCAGAACAGCTCAGACGTGTGTGAGTTCTGCAAGGCTGTTTTCCCATCTTCAAGGACATCTCATGAGGATTTTTTTAGGCATCTTAATTCACACTTCAATGATGGACAACCAAGAACGAACTTGGAGTAACAGTGCAGAAACATTGAACCCGCTTATCTCCTTGCGCCATGCTATTTTATTATAATTAACATTTTATAAAATAGATTGTATTATAGTCACTGTTTGTCTCTAGTAGCTTTTGATAGAGCGTTAATATTTTTGAAATATAAAATATCTCCGGGTAGAAACCTTAAAGGAATACTGTCATGGGAAAAAATGTTTTTTTCAAAATGCATCAGTTAATAGTGCTGTTCCAGAAGAATTCTGCACTGAAATCCATTTCTCAAAAGAGCAAACAGATTTTTTTATATTCAGTTTTGAAATCTGACATGGGGCTAAACATTTTGTCAATTTCCCAGCTGCCCCAGTCATGTGACTTGTGCTCTGATAAACTTCAATCACTCTTTACTGCTGTACTGCAAGTTGGAGTGACATCCCCTCCCTTTTTCCCAGCAGCCTAACAGAACAATGGGAAGGTAACCAGATAACGGCTCCCTAACTACAAGATAACAGCTGCCTAGTAGATCTAAGAACAGCACTCAATAGTAAAAACCTATGTCCCACTGCGTTCTATTCAGTTAAATTGAGAAGGAAAAACAACAGCCTGCCAGAAAGCTTAAAGTGCCCTCTTAAAGTGCTGGCACATGACCATGGGCAGCTGGGAAATTGACAAAATGGCTAGCCCCGTGTCAGATTTCAAAACTGAATATAAAAAAATCTGTTGGCTCTTTTGAGAAATGGATTTCAGTGCAGAAGTCTACTGGAGAAGCACTATTAACTGATGCGTTTTGGAAAAAAACATGTTTTCCCATGACAGGATCCCTTTAAATAGGAATAAATGTGAGTATATTTGAGCTATTTAAAGAAACATTGTTCTTGAGAGGTGTGTCTTTACAATATATAAAACTAAGTGCATCTAACATGATTGTGTGTTATATGTATAGGTTTGTATATTCGAAACATATCTTCATAATTCAGATGAAAGAAAAGAAAACTAATAACTGCATTGAAAAGGTAGTTCAAGCTACTGTGTGAAACCGGACTGAAAGAAGGAAGGGCTAAAATCAGTATACAGCCAATCAGAACATTAGTCAACCTGGACACAGCGCTCAACCAGCTGCTACATAAAGTAGAAACAGAATTAAAATCTTTGTGAAAATCTTCATCTGAAATGTATTTGTTTACTAACATTGGAGATAAAAATCTGGAGAGATTTCTGGAGATGTTGCCCATTGCAACCAATCAGCAATTAGATTTAAACAGCCACCTATAAGTTATAGAAAACAAAAGAAAAGGTCTGATTGGTTGCTATAGTATAGCTATGGACATATATGGTTTGTGTGAAAGAGTGTAGGGGTATGTGTGTGTGTATGATGGGTTTTAATTTGGAGGGGTTGAACTTGATGGACTTTGTCTTTTTTCAACCCAATTTAACTATGTAACTATCTCCAGAAATCTCTCCAGATATTTATATCAAATGTTGGTAAACATGCCCATTAATTTCCAAGTTTTTCTTGGAAAAAAAGTGATTTTACTTAACAGTAGAACTCCACAAGTGCTTTTCATCAGATTATGTAGGGCAGACGTTATCTGATCCACCATGCAACACCACACAACAGCACAAGATTTTTCAGGATGCTACAAAATCTGATGCCCTTAGGGTAAACTCCACAAGCATTTTTGGTCGGATCGCTACCCACCGGCAAAACGCACACCACAAGTCCGATGTAGATGCAGGCGTCAAACTTCTAATTGGGCTGAATGAAAAGTCGTAGGAAAGAACTACATTACATCCGACACGACTGTCTGGTGTGGACGCATTAAGCAGCATCTTCATCCAACAGTCCAACTGTGTAGCCGTTACCTGTGACTTTTCATTGTCCAATTATATTTTGACGCGTCTGACTCCATTCAGTTTGTCACGTGTGTCTTGTCGATCCAACAAAAACCACTCACAAGCGTTTATCCTCGGATCAAGGGCAACAAAACTCAGGTGACAAATCGGAAAGAGACGCAGGCGTCAAACTTTTAATTGGACTGAATGAAAAGTTGCAAGTAACAACTACATCAGTAAGCAGCGTCTTCATCCGACGTCGGACCGTGTAGTTCTTACCTGCGACTTTTCATTCAAACCAATTATAATTTGAAGTTCTACCCTTAGGCTAAAATGTTAAGTTGGATCAGATGAAGTCAAGTGGAATCTTTTCTACAAAGATAGAAATGAAAAATGTCTTTCCGACACCATCCGGTTTTATCTTGTTGGATGAAGATGCAGCATTCACATCCAACAGTTGTGCTGTGTCTGGAAAATTTTACATGTAGTTTACCCATCAGATTTTTCTATCTCTTTATATTTTGACCCATGCTCTACTACATCAAACGTGTCAGCCGCGACACCTATATAATATAAGCGATTGTGGAGTTTAGCCCAAACACAAGTACCACAAAGAAACACAACTGTTTAGGCTCTTCGTTTACATTGCAAGAACATATTCTTTCAAGGACACACTGTATGTTTTATATAAAGGCATCATTGAAAGAATTAAAAGAATTTATAAACATTGACATGTAAAGTTTTTTTTGTATGTGTGATATTTATTTTATGTTGTTTTATAATGATTCATTCGTAAAGCCTCTGTATAAGAGTAGAATTGAAACCAGATTTAGATCTTACACCGTTTTATAAATCTGTATAAAAAAACAGAATCCATAAACTTGTGAAATAACAACTGAGATAAAGTGTTTTTGGTTTTTTTTATATTTATCTTTTCCAAAAAGTAATTTGAATTAAAGTAGGGGTTTGTTTAAAACGCAAAGAAAATCCAGTTGTTTTACTTACACTAAATATAGTTTTATATATATGCAGTATTGGATATTAACTGTAGATTGTATTAATGGTATGGCCCAAGGAAATAATAAAATACTTTTTTATTTATTTTTTTATGTTGTTTTTATGCAAACAGTCTATGAATACATAATCACCAATTTATATTGGTATTTGTTGATATTTGTTTATTTGAATATTTGTTCCAAGGGTTTAATGATGGTTACTGCTTGGCAAAAAGGTAAGCATTTGTTAAAAAAAATTACATCTGGGGCCTCGATTTTTTCTCTGGTTGAGCTTTAAAGGTGAAAAAATCCAATTTTTTTCCTCCAAAGCTGCTAAAAATAAAAATCCAAAAATACTCAATGGCAGATGGTCCCCTTGACAATTGCAAGATGTGTTTGCCTTCATTATTCTTGCTTTTGTTTGGTAATCCGATAAATTTTAGTTTTTCAGCCAACAATTCGATAGTCAAGTTTTCAGCTCCTCAAACAAGTTGCACTTCATTGTTGGATGATTTTGACAAGACTTTTCCGGCATAGACAAGACTTTTTCCAACTTTTTCAATCTGAATTGTTAGTCACTCAAGCCCGGGATTTAGGCGGAATTTGTCTTTAAAAAAAAAAGAGAAAATGCAAGTTTTAGTAAAAATGCCCCTTAATATTTAACCATTCGTTCCGGTGTTTGAGTCCTTGAGTCTCCGTTAACAATTTGCAGCAAGGATTAATTATTTTTGTTAGCGTGTGTTTCCTAAATCTAATCTATTCAAAAATGTACATTTTTTAAGCAGAAACTCAAAAATTTGCAGACTTGTTAAAAATGAGTAAAATTTTTGTGTCGTCGTTTTTTTAGAAACATTAATGCAAATTTGTTGGCGAGATCTGAGTCATTTTAAACATAAGCTAGCATTTAAGAAATTCAAGTTTTTCTTGATTTGGAAAAAAACTGCTCAAATTCAAATACATTTTCCTGCAATTTTTAAATGTTAATTAATGGGCAAAATCCCTCTGCATTTGCCTGGTTTGAAAAATAAATTGCCTATAGGTCATACAAGTCATTGGTCTGATACAGAGTTGTTTTCTGCATATGTCAACCCAAAAAAAAATTTTTTTTTGCCTAATAAAAGAAAACACAATTATAAGCAACTTTCCAGTTTGAATGTCTTAAAATTGGTTAGTGTTTTAAAATGAAACTAAATGTAGTTGCTATTGAAATCAGCTTGGAAATCAGCAGAAGTCTTGGTTCCCCAGCAAACACAGGTCTTTTTATCAGCTGCCTTGTCTTATATTGTATCAACAGTCAACAGAGAATAAAAAGGACAAACACTGCTTTCAATAGCAATACATATACAAATAACGTAAAAAGCACCGAAAATTTGTAATGAATGTATTTTGCTAAATTGTTTTCTTTTATTAGGCAAAAAAAAATTTTTTAGGTTGAAGTCCCTTAATATTAATAATATTTTAAACCAGCTATTAAAGGACCAGTAACATTTTTTTTTTAATTCAACTGTCCATAATGAAAAAAAACACCAATACACATTTCAGTTTAAATTTGCATAGACTTCATTAAGAAATAGCTTACCGATACTCTGCTTCCGCTCCTCTCCAGAACAGGCAATCCGGCGATGCTCCATCATGTCTTCTATAGGAGATAGGCAGGGAGGAGAAATCAAGTGCCGCACGATAAATCGTCGCTGGATCGCCTTTTCTGAAGAGGAGCAGAAGCAGAGTATCTGTAAGTTATTTCTTTATAAAGACTATGCAAATTTAAACTGAAAATGTATTGGTGTTTGTCTGTTAGAGATATTTTTTAAAAAAATGATTTTACTGGATAACATCTCCACTGTGTAATTTCCTCTGATTTTTGCATTCAATACATTTGCAAATAATGCTTTTTTCACAATTATTTTCCTGGGGATTAACCGTATTTAAATGTTCTGTTGTTGTAATAGCAAAAACAGATAAATGTATATATACTACTGTATATTTCAGAGGAATTCTAGTAAAAGGACTTTCAAATCATTGTAGTCCTTTTAGTAGAATTCCTCTGAAATATACAGTAGTATATATACATTTATCTGTTTTTGCTATTACAACATTGCTTGTAATTTGGAAGGAAAGTATATAGAAACATAAATAGTAAAACTAGTTAAAAATATTTTATCCCATAGTGATAACTGATAAAAAGTTAAAGGGGTTGTTCACCTTCAAACAACTAGTTGTTTAGAGAGAGATCACCGGAAATAACGACTTTTTCCAATTACTTTCAATTTGTGACTATTTTCTAACTGTTCTAAACTGATCCATTTAGTTGATACATTTCTTATCTTTGTCCCTGCTGAGCAGAATCTCTGGGTTTCATTACAATAGTTGCAAAATTGTAAACTAGGGGCATATTTATCAAAGGTTGAATTTCGAAGTAATAGGAGTTTTATTTTTTTGTTGTTGAAAGCCAGCACATTTAGTTTCTATGAGTTACCAGACCTGGAGCAAACATTGTGACATCAATTCCAACATCTAGTTTTACCAGGGGGAATATTGTTTTACTGTTTTTTCTCTATTCAAGTTTTTGAATAGCAAATTCAAATGGGAGGTATTGAAATGCAAAAAATGAAATCCCTTGTTTACTTTCTTTAATGAAATCTCCAATATACTTCAATTAAAAAAGGTTTACGGTTTTGTATAAGAAACCTGACTGTATGCAGTGAAATTCCCCCTACATTTACTTGCTCTGACAGATGCAGATAGGAAACGTCAGATGGTCCCTAACTGCTCTGCGGGGGAAACAGTTATACTTTCAAACAGCAGGGGGGGCTCCCCCACCTTCTCATAGTATTATTATTATTAATCAGTCTTGCTGTATTGGCTTCTATGGCAGATATTAATTGACTGTTTTGATCATTTACGACGATCCCTAAGCTTAACCCTCCCAACTGAAGCCCAGACCACACTGAGCATGTGCGTAGTCTTGGTATTGTAGAGATGTCTAACAAAGTTACAAGATGACAGCTCCCTGCACCAACTTTGAAAGCATAAATCATTCGTCTTATTAGGCTTCTGGTGCAGTAAGTTCATGGTTATATTTAATTTACAAAATACAGCTTTTCTAACATTATTCTATTTTAGACTTTAGTTGTCCTTTAAGTGCCAAAAACTCCAATGAAATGTAAAATTGGGGGAGTTCATTTAAAAGTCAATTGGATTTGTGTTTTGAAACTTCAGGCTATTTTCCAGTTTTTGAGATTTTTTGGTAGACTCGTGCTTTTGAGTTTATTTCAAATTTCCAATAGTTTTAAAATTTTTACTTAAGAGCATGTTTGAAACTTGAAGGTTTTAAGGGTTTACTCATTTGAAAAACAACTAGGAATGCACCGAAAGATTCAAAAGCCAAAATACAGAACCTAATCTGAACCCTAATTTGCATATGTAAATTAGTGAGAGGAAGGGCAACAACTTGTTTTGAGAGGAAAAGTCACATGATTTTAAGGATTCGGTTCAGACAGGCACAAAGATTCATCCGTATTCTGCTGAAAATGGGCGAATCCTGGCCAAATACCGAACCGAATCCTAGATTCCAAAAAAAAAATAACTAAAAAGCTTTAATTTTGATACAAGTGCCTGTCCCCGTAGTAAACGTTTTCGTTAAATTTCAGCTTTTCACTCTACTGTGCCTGCATAGCCACAAGCTAAAAGAAGAAGCAGGAAGAGGATCTCTCCATTGTGCTCGCTGGAAGAACTCCAGGCCAGTGTAGTTTTCTGCTGATAGGAACAAGACCCAGAGTGTGATATAAGTAAATACAATCACTTGGGTGCCTAACTTTTAACACCCCCACGGATAAAATGACTTTCCTTCTCCTTTAAACCCCAGTTATGGTTAGATTAGATCTTATATCCAACAAAATCTTGCTCTAATAAAACAGTATATTTATTTTTTTCAACCCAAGCATTCTCCGTGTAATCCTTGGAATTTGCCCTTATACAGATGAAGTAAGCTTTCTCTACTTGTTTCAGATCTGCAGAAGAGAAGGGAGGGAGAAAACACTGACACCAGTCCCACACCTTGGGCTGCTTATTATTTTGTCAGAATGAGGATGTAATGCCACGCACAGCCTGTAGCTCTTTCTCTCTCTCCAGAGTCATGGACAGCTGCTTGTAGATAATTATACTGTCACTGCTTGTTATATTAGAGAGGAAAACAGCACTCTGACAGATTCCAAGGCTTTCCATTTTGTTACAGAGCTGTGCATTATTATTTGTTATTATCATATCCGATAGAATTGCTGTTATTATTTGTATCGTGGAATTGTCTAATTATGCTGTAAAGGTGTTAAAATGATCACAGATCGTCATCTTTCCTTTTAGTTATAGTAATGAACTCTGTGTTATGGATATAAAACTACAACTCCGAGCATTCCTACCCACCCAAAAGCTTGGGATCAACGTTTCAAAGGATGTAGTAAATGTTTGCTCGAATGGTGAACTGGTTTTTCCTGCAGTGGGTAGAAGAGAACGGCATAGGGGAGAGTAAAGGAGGGATGGTAAATGGCAGAGAGGAGTGAACATGGACTA
>CM044448.1:60150023-60163515 GCA_024363595.1 Xenopus borealis
GTTCCTTTTTCCTCTGTAATATTAAAACAGTACATTTTACCCGATTCAAACTAAAATATAGTTAATCCTTGTTGGAAGCAAAACCATCCTATTGGGTTTATTTAATGTTTACACGAGTTTCTAGTAGACATGAGGTATGAAGATCCAAATTATGGAAAGATCTGTTATCTAGAAACCCCCCTGTACAGGTATGGGACATGTTATCCAGAAAGCTCGGGAACTGGCTCTTTCTGGATAACAGATCTTTCCATAATTTGGATCTTCACACCTTAAGCCTACTAGAAAATTATGTAAACATTAAATAAACACAATAGGCTGGTTTTGTTTCCAATAAGGATTAATTATATCTCTGTTTTGGATCAAGTACAAGCTACTGTTTTATTATTACAGAGAAAAAAATCATTTAAAAAAAATTTGGATTATTTGATTATAATGGAGTCTATGGGATTCATTCTGCAATTCAGAACTTTCTGGATAACGGGTCCCATACCTGTACTTGGTTTTCATATAATTTCTTATTTGAAAAATAAATTATTTGGTTTTCCTCTTTTCCTTCTTACTTTTATTATCAAAACATCTCATTTATCCTGGACTCGGGACTTTTTGTCCATATTTTCATGGTGGGCAGGCAATTGCTTTTTCTTAAAGTAATATAAATAATGAAAGTGCTGGAAAGAAATGACAATATAATGCACTATTGTTCTGCACTGGTACAATTTGTGTGATTGCTTCAGAAACACAACTATAGTATATAAGCAAGCTGTGTAGATAACAGATACATTCTGAAGAATCCCATTGGATGCTACAGAGCGTATATAGTACCTGCTGTGCATCCTGTGCCCTTTCTCCTTTTTCAGCTTTAAATGGCTGCCTCCATGGCTACACAGCAGCTTGTTTGTAAAAATGTGTGTAGAGTTTCTGAAGCAAACATTTCAGATTTACCAGCTCACCGGTACATTCTATTTTCATTGCTTCAAACGTAATTATTAATAACTACTGTATAAATATGTATATAGATTACTGTAATAAAAATTACCAGGACCTGCAAATGCACTTGTGGGTCAGGTAATTGTCACCCAAAAATACTGCCGTTTATTCAGGTGATTGCTACCGAAATCAATACTGAGCAGTTATGCCTACAGTATTATTGGGGGCCTTACACATGGGCGTTCATACCTGCCCTCCCCTTCGTTCCGTTTTGCTGCTCTCAGCTACAGTGGAGCGTAGGCCTAGACGTACGCAATTCTTTTGAATTAGGTTATACCCACAAGATGTGTTTAAGCGCCGAATGCAAGTTGGGACGCAGGGGGGTGGGGCTTCACTTACAGTTTGAATTCTCCTTTAAAGGAGAACCAAACCTGTAAGGAAATGCACAGGTCCCTTGTGCACCGGTGCTTGTGAGCATGCACCCACAGGGGGTGTAGTGCAGGCCTAGGAGCACCTGCGTGGGAAATCCAGAGCTGGAAAGGTCCTGCATGAGGAGAGGAAGAGTGAATTCAGCATGTAATTGGATATTTGAAAGAAATGGTACATATTTTCTAATTGAAGTACATTGCATATATGCTTCTTTTTAGGTTTATGAGCAGTACCTACAATATTGGTTTTGACTTGCATACCCTTTTAAAGAAGGAAGGCAGCAAATGTTGCGCATGCTAGTTATAGTGCATTTCTTTCTGAAAATATAAGTAAAATGGGTTGTTCCAGACATTGTTCAGAAGAACAGCGTACTTTGATTAAAAAGTTGATTGGAGGGGGGAAAACATATAAAGAATTGCAGAAAACGATAGGCTGCTCAGCTAAAATGATATCCAATGCTTAAAAATGGCAACCGAAACCTGAAAGACATGGAGGAAAATTGAAAACTACCATTTGAATGGATAGAAAAATAGCCAAAATGACAAACACTCCAGGTGGATCAAAGGAAGAAACCTGTGAGTACTGTTACTATTAGAAGACGCCTATGTCAAGCTATTTTAAGGATTTTGAGCTTTATTCAATAGTGTTCTGTTAGACATCCAGGTACTCCAGCCTATATATATTTCATGTTGGCTGATTAACTAAATTGGGCAGTGCAAAATAAAAAAAATGTAATGTATAAAGGCTGGAGTGGCTGGATGTCTAACAGAACACTACACTACACTACTTGCATCTCAGCTCTCTAACGCTTGTCAGTCAGCGACTTGAAGGGGGGGCCACATGGGACATAACTGTATCGTGAGTTTGCAATTGATCCTCAGCATTCAGCTCAGATTCAAAAGCAAACGGTTATGACCCATGTGCCCCCCTTAAGTCTCTGATTGGTTACAGCCTGGTAACCAATCATTGGAAACCAAGAGAGTTGAAGCTATTCCAGTCACTCTAGCCTTTGTACATTACATTTTTGAATAACTATATTAGAAACATTTTTATATTTTGCACAGCCTATCTATTTACCTAGTTTTTATTTTTACCCTGTACTGTTCCTTTAAGGTGTTGGTCATTTTGTCTGCCAGATTTTGACTATTACCCTTTGTGTTTTGACTATCACAAAAATAGGCAATTCATTATAAAATATTTAAAGTGATACTGACACTAAAAATGTTCTTTTCAAAATATTAATCTACATTATAACGTACCTTTGGTTGTTTTTCACTGATAGTTCTGCTTTTGTAAGTAACTAGAAGTAACTCAAAGTTCCTAAACCTGACTGTTTTGCCAACCTGACCCTTAACCTTTTAGTTAGACTTTCAAAAGCTAACGGACTACTGCTGCACAAATATGGCAGCCCTCTCATAGAAGAAAATGGGGGTAAGAAAATTAAAGGTTATGTTCTGGTGTCCGTATCTCTTTAAGAGACTTGACCTGAAATTAATCTTTTTTGACTGATTACCTCATCAGCACACTTTTCTACCCATACAGCATTCTTAAGGAAGAACCAAGCCCAAGCAGCAATTTACTGCAAAGTGCTTTTATTCACAAAACCGGGTAGGCTTGAAGGGCAGTACCTGAATTTTGACTTTTAGTATTTTATCTGGATGTAAGGGAAAACTCTTTGTTACACATGGTGAACACTTTGTTGCGGAACTTCACCTCCCTTCCCTCTTGGATAGACGATTCATTTTGTATATGTTGGGGGTTCCTTTAACAATCACTATTGCCCACTTAGGATTTTGATTCACAGTTGCAACCAATTGAAGGAGTTGGAGCTGCGTGCATTGTTGCCGACGCTGGGCGGCAGGAACAAGGTAAGTAATAGGAAGTCAGATGGTGTAGCCACGGGGATCTGATGCGACATGACTGTTTGATGCAAATGCTGCAAGCTGCGTCTGCATCTGACAGTCGTGTTGCATCGGATCACTGTTGTGACACCATTAGACTACCTTGTTCCTGTCTGATCCAAATTGACATGGGCATTTTGTCGCCCAGCTTCGGATCCAATGGAAACGCAGGAAGTCTGCCGTATAGTCACGTCGGATGTGATGGAAATAAGGTAAGAGATGGAAATGTCGGATGAAGTCACAGTATTGATATGACACAACACAACTGTCAGATGCAGACACAGTTTCGGATCAAAGCTGCAAAACCATCCGACAGTGCTTTTACTTACGTTTTCGTGCAGGGTGTCGAATCGCATTGAAATCGTCCGTGGAGTTCAGCCCTTAAATGTATCACTCGCACTTGAAAAAGGGTTCTACACCCGAAAAACGTTTTGTGTGAATAAAAGCACTTTGCAGTAAATTCCTGCTTGGGCTTGGTCCTTCCTTAAGAACATTGTAGTTGTATTATTATCCTCTGGACAGGACGTGGAAGGAAAAGCCTATTGTAAAGGTATAGTTGCATATGGGCAGATTTTTTAATTTTCTACCCATGACCGTATCTGCCCAAAAGGTATTCCATGTGTATGGCTGAACGATAAAGAGTAAGTGAAAATGGGTTATTTCATATGCATAAAAACGTTTATCATGCCTCCTGTAAAAACAGAATTTCTATTGAACCAGAGTATTTTGCTGCCAGAAAAAGCCAAACCATTGTTTAATCTCTCATCACTTTGCTATTCTGACAGGTTAATGCTGCCTGATGTCATTTGGAATGTCAGACAATGTTGCATTCTACCTGTGTAGTGGTAGACAGTTCTATTGGATGGCTTCCATGCAAGTTCTATTTCTTAATTAATTAAGCAGCATATGTGTTATTTATAGTAATCAGTAACTCAAAATGTATATTTGTGCCCACAGTTGTTTCTTACAGATGAATTCCTTCAGATGCTTCCTTATATTTCCCCAAACTTATTAACTGAACATTTGTGTGCTTTTTGGAAACAAAGAATCCAGAAAGTCTCTTTGTGCTAATTTTATTGCGGTATATGTGATGTATTTTTTATTCTCTGTAGAAATGCTGAACACCTGATGCTGATTTTATGCACTTATGCAGACTCTTGGGGCCCTTACACACGGGCGTTTTGGACCTGCGTTCCGTTTTGCTGCGCTCAGCCGCAGGGGAGCGCAGGTCTAGACGCACCTCATTTTGTTCAATGAGGTTGTACCCACGAGACGCGTGTAAGCGCCGAACGCAGATCCAGACGCAACATGCTGCATTTTTCCTGCGTTTGGCGCCTACGTGCGTTCGTGTGACTACAGACCCATTGAAAATAATTGAGTGCGTCTATACCTGCGCTCCCCTGCGGCTGAACGCAGCAAAACGGAACGCAGGGGAGCGCAGATAAAAACGCCCGTGTGTAAGGGCCCTTATTTCAGTATGAGCGACCATGCAGTCCATACTCAAGGCTGTGTGTTAAAGAAAAAGGAAATTGTAAATCACTGGGGAGGCTGCCAAATGTTAGGCATCCCCCCAGTGATTATAATCACTCCCCTGATATCCCAGGCCAGGTTACCTGTTAGCAGAAAACTTCTTACTGAGCACCACACAGTGATACTCTTCATTCACCCCTTCCTCTTTTTTTAATGCTTAGGGCAGACGCATGCACAGCAGAGTGAAAAGGGTGGCTATCCGATTATGTGATTATAATCACTGGGGGAGACTTAACATGTGACACCCCTCTGTGATTTACATTTTACTTCACCTTAAATCCCTTCTCGGCTTTTATTTGGAATCTGCAGTCTTAAGCACTGCAGGTGTCTTCAAAATGCATTACATAAAACAATCCATATATAAAACCCTGCTTAATATAAATAAAGCCATTTTATAAAATAATCTACTTTTCTTGTAGTATGTGCCATTGGATATTCCCACTACGTTACATTGCCATATTGAATACTTTAAAGGAATTGTTCAGCATAAAAAAACTGGGTAAATAGATAGGCCATGCAAAATAAAAAATGTTTCTAATATAGTTGATTAGTAAAAAAATGTAATGTATGAAGGCTGGAGTGACTGGACGTCTAACATGACAGAACAGAACACTACTTGCCTGCTTTTCAGCTCTCTTGTTTTCCACTGAGTGGTTACCATGGTGACCAGACAGTAATCAGTGACTTGAGTGGGGGAGGGGCACGTGGGCCATAACTGTTTATTTTTTAATCTGAGCTGGAGGCTGAGGATCAATTACAAACTCATTGAACTGTTATGTCCCATGTGGCCCCCCATTCAAGTCACTGACTAACTCAAAGTTAAAGGAACAGTAACACCAAAAAATGAGTGTTTAAAGTAATGAAAATATTGTGTACTGATGCTCTGCACTGCTATGTTTGCTTCAGAAACACTGCTATAGTTCATATAAACAAGCTGCTGCATAGCAGTGGCGGGAATTGAAAAAAGTCTATGTGGCACAGGATAAGTAGTGGATAATAGATAACATTATGTTCTACAGAGCCAGGGTTTATATTTGATTCGGCTGAACACACAGGATTTGGCCAAATCAAAGATTTGGGATTCCTGTAATAAGTCCTGCAATTGGTAGATCCCAACTTTGAACTTTGGAGAGTACTTTGCCAAATATACAACTCAAAGCGGCAACTATTATTACATTATTAATCTTTATTGTTATACCGACTGACAAGCTCTTCCCTCATTATTGAAGGCTATACTAATGAGGGAACAAGGAGCCTTTTCCAATTTGAAGTTTTTAAAATACTAATCTATGAAAAAGGAATCCATCATTATACCCCAACTACAGTATAGGCACATCCTAATGAACATTGTAATAACACAATTTTACTGCAAATCCTGTCTTATAATAGTGATAAAATATTTGGCTTTGTGGGTAGGTTAACCAACCTATAAAGAAGCAAATAGGTCTGTTAATTAGCATAGAAGACAGCTTCTTGAATTAAAATGTGTTGTTAATTAACAGGAAGACAGTTGTTGTGTTGCAATTACCACCAATATTTTTGGCACACTGAGTGACTAAAGGTGAATATTATACAGAAAAAAAACAACTAATCAGATCTGTTTTCTGTCTTTGTTCATTTAGGAATATGGACCGACTTTTAAGGCTTGGAGGAGGGATGCCTGGACTTGGCCAGGTTAGTCATGTTTTTGTTAATGTGTTTTTTTTCATGTTGTGTGCACAATGTATATAATCCTCAACAATATCATATTAAAGCGCTTTAGGCAGTCTACAGAAGTAAGGTAAGCTCCTTTTATAGGCATTTCCTAGTCTTGAACTGCCTTCTGTTTGGAGGATAAATTAACATATCTGTCTGTGTGCCATTAAAGGAGAAGGAAAGGTCTTTTTACTTGGTGGGTGCCAAAAGTTAGGTACCCACCAAGTGATTGCATGTAATTACCTGAAAACCCGGGCCAGTGCACCTATTAGGAGAAAACTGCACCAGCCCAGGATTCTTCTAGCAAGCACCATGGATCAGTCATCTTCTGGCTGCTTGTTTTTTCATGTGGCTGCATATGCACAGAAGAGTGAAAAGCAGAACTTAACAAAAAAGCTGACTGTTTCATTCTACTGAGCATGCATCTGCCCCGGGAAATTTGAAGAAAGAAGAAGCCAGAAGACGATCATTCTGTGGTGCTCACTGGAAGAATAGGAGGCCGGTGCAGTTTTCCCTTGATAGAGAAACCGGCCTGGGGTTTCAGGTAAGTACATGCTTGGGGGTGACTTACTTTTGTAAAAAGACCTTTCCATCTCCTTTAACTTATTGTCTCCTCTTGGTTTATTTATTTATTTATTTTTTATCTACAGGTCATTGAAACTGATGCCAATTTTAAGATATTTAGGGATGAACTTAATCAGTTTTTGGCTTCAGAAAAAAAAAACGCCTATTCAGATTTGGGTTTTAGAAAAATAATCACCTTGTGTGAGCAAAAAATTGTTGCATTTGGTTGCCTAGAGCTATAAAATGGCTTGTGAGTGTTCTACTGAACTGAAGTATGGACCATGCCAAAAGTACTGGGATTCTAGTACAAAGCCTGTTTTGGAAAAGTCAGATGGTTTTCTCACCTTTCATGTGAAATCTAACTTCTATTAGAGGTTCTTGATGCGCATATTTAATGATGTCATAACTAAGTATCAGACAATTTTTATAATCAAAAGCAATCTTCCTTAATTCCAGCTTTAGTCATCTGTCTCTTGAAATGTGAGAAAATGTGTCTGAAAGGTCGACATATGGGCTTTATACAATTGATTGTGTTGTAAATTTAATGAATTTTATATATGAATTAAGATTTTGTAGTGAACTACATGCATAATCAATTTTGGAATCTGTTTGAATAAAGGGTGTTCGTTAATTTTGATACATTAGTAAGGTAGAGTTGTGTGTACAATGTCAGACATGCCTGTTTTGGGGGCCAAGCTCAGTTCTTCAAAGTAGCCCCAAAACATGGCCCTGAACACTTTTTCTGTGACAAATGCTGGCACAAGTTAATCGACTGGTTACTGGTTTGGACTTTTGTTTTTACATCCTTTTTAAATTTATATTTGATTTTGGTTTACCCCAGGGTAAATCATTTACTATTATCAGGTTTTATGAACTTCCAACATACAGCAGTCCTGTACAGTAAAAGGATGTATTCATTGAACCTACAGATATACCTTTAAAATGTAAAAAGATTCTTTCTCTTCTTGAGTTTAGATTGCTCCTTTCTTTATACCCTTAATCTTTCTCATCTACAACCTTAACTTGTCTGTCAGTTTGCCCTGTGTGAACTTCCTAGCACAATATTACTTTTTGTGGGGTGTGGATGTGCTATGATTTTGTGTTTGCAGTTGATGTTATTTGGGAAATGGGTCAAGCCCGAGCTGGCTATCTGTGGTTTCTGGCAAATGCCAGAGGGGCTGTCAGATGCCATAGACAGCAGTCTCTATGTATTGGACTGCTGGGGGGGAGGGGGGGGCTGCGTGGGCCTCTGTGTGTCTGAAATACCAGGGCCTCTATTAAGTCCTAGTCAGGACCTGAATGGGGTACCTTGTAAATGACAATAAAAGAGATCTAATTAGAGTAGGCAAGTAGAGTATCTTTAAAGCTTTTCTGCTTGGGTTTTTGTGAAAAGCTTTTTAGTGGGTCTCCTCTAAGTTTGCGATGTTTAGTTCCAAATATATTGCCAGATCAACCAAGCTTGTTTTTCTGTTTCTTGATCTTCCCACTAGAGGGCACTCGCACGTATTGCTTTATCCAACTGCATTTGCTTAATTGTTTTGTGAGCATTTTTTAATTCTATTTTTAACTGCTTTTGTCCTTATGTGCATTTAAATCTAGTCTTCTTAACATTTTTCTTATTTCTTCAGATTTTCTTCTGATTGTATGGACACAGATAAATTATATATGATGCATTCCCTTTTTGCTATAATCTTAAAATAATTCCCAGCCTTCGCAAATGCCTTGCTTTTTGTTTTCGAATGGTAGTAAACATGCATCGTAATGGCCATTATTATGTTTCAGTAATGTAGTTGCCAATTAGCCATCAATTTGTTCCATCTGTGAATGTATTTTATCAGATGGGATAGTTGGGATTTTTCCAGATCGGGGCATTATGAATGGCATTCAAATCTTAGCACTTGGAAGATGCATTGGGGCTGGTTATTAGAAACTGTTTGCTACAGTTTTTGAGTACACAGTCATAATATATACGGAGACCTGTAAGACCTGGCAGTTGCAGGAAATCAGTCTCTCATCTGCTCGCTTTTGAGACTTGTCACATTTAAAGGAAAGTTGAACAGAGAACAATTTGCCAATCAAGCATCCACTGCCATTACTATGTTGAATGGTACTAAGTGCATTTATAGAGATTTATTTTTCCTAAATAGACAGTAATAATATCTACTCTGTAGCCTTCAAGTTGCTATGTGTATCCCCTGGATAAACAAGTAAAAGAAAACATCCCCTAATTATTAGTAGATTTTATCTTGATTTATTTAATACTTTCCTCCCATGTGTAATAAAAGGCAGAACATTTGTCCAGTACTATAACCAATAGCAACCAATAAGATATTTGCCTTTAAAAAGGTGATCAGTAAATTAAATCTGCTGCTTGGTTGTTCTTGGTAGTGATGGGCGAATCTCACTCATTTCCCAGAAAATTCCATTTGTTTAAAAAAAAAAAAAGTTATGAGCCATATTTGTATTAATATGGATTGCTGGTAAAATGGCCTTCTGCAGAGACTGCAGAGGCAACCACACACACACCAGTAGTGACCCTAGTGATAGCCCTTTGTTTATGCATCAGACTTGTATAACATGACAAGCCTTACATTGAACTTTTCAACAGCAGCCCAGAGCACACGGAGCATGTGTGGTGTCATTGGCACTAGCATAATCTGATCTAATAATAAGATCACAAGAAGAACATCCTGATAACAAATTTGAAGGCCTGGATCTCTGCTTTATACGGCTTCTAAACCTATGGTCTGTTTGTAATTTTTTTAGGTTTTAGTTCTCCTTTAATGGAACAGGAACACCAGAAAATGAGATTTAATCGGATGACGATACCATGTACTGTTGCCCTGCACTAGTCAGACTGGTGTATTTGCTTCAGAAGCACAAATTTAGTTTATATAAACAAGCTGCTGTGTAGCCATGGGGGCAGCAATTTGAGCACAGGATACACAGCAGATAACCGTTCTGAAGAATCACATTGTTTACTACAGAGCATATCTGTTATCTGCTGTGTGTTTTATACCTTTTCTCCCTTTTGAGCTTGAAATGGCTGCCCTCATATCTACCCAGCAACTTGTTTATGTAAACTATTGTAGAGTTTCTGAGGCAAACACACAAACTTTACTATTATTGGTGTTACTATCTTTTAAGTTTTGTATTTTGTCGATTGATGGTATTCTGTGGGTGGAACCTACATTTTGGTCACATTTATTTGTTCCACCCTCTCTACCAAATATAATGTTCCTGACAAATTTATCAGATGTGTATACCGCTGATTTGGACAGAAGTAATAGAAAGTGGTACCATACATCTTCCTAACTCCACAACATTGTCCTTAACAAATGCTTTGATAACAAGCAGTATATTTGTATCAGTAGCGCTCTCCTCAAATATATTAGTGAAGTTTAAAGGTTTTGCTCAGTTCATATTCCAATCCAATTTTTCTTCCCACAGGTTTAAACCTGTTGCTTGAGCTTTCATCATCAGTCTGATCTATCCAATTTCATCAACACATTTCTTGCAGGAATGTGAACGTTTTCTTTGCAGTGTGTATCAGGGTACACTCCTAGCAATGTTCTGCTAAAAGAAACTGACACCACTTTTCAAATGGTTGGAAGAAAGGACCAAAATTTAACATCAATTATAAAATATTTTGCAATACAAATGAAATGTTAAAAAAGGTTTTGGCACCACAAGGTGTTGGCATCTTTCAGACTGCATAGCATTCCTTAAATTAAGTGGTTTTCCTTTGTAATGGTCAGTTGGACTTGCTGTTTTCAGTATAGTGCAACTATAGTCCTACAGTTGAATTACAGAATGCCGACTCCAAGCTGATTGCACTGTATCAGACTGCATTATATTACCCTGCATCTTTAGTAGAAAAGAATACCCACAGCTTTTACAGACTCTGCAAACACAGATATTCAGAAAACTTGTTTGAAAGATGGCTTCCTTATGTTGATTTCTTTTTCATTAATTTATCAACTCTTGGCAAATTACACCTGAGCAGTAACCCAATACAATCAATCAATCAATCGGCTAATCACTGGTTGCTAGGTGTGTATTTGCCAGTGTTGATAAAAAAACCCTGTCTTTATGTATGGACAGTTTTATTTCAGTACACAGCTGACCTTAAGCAAGTGAGCTAAAAGGTAACAAGCGTCATTGGAAGCAGGACCTGACAAGGAACAGTTCAGTATAAAAATAAAAACTGGGTAAATAGGCTGTGCAAAATAAAAATGTTTCTAATATAATTAGGTAGCCAAAAATGTAATGTATAAAGGCTGGAGTGACTGGATTCTGCCTTACTTGCTGCTTTTCAGCTCTCTAACTTAGTTAGTCAGTGACTTTAAGGAGTGCCACATGGGACATAACTGTTCAGTGAGTTTGCAATTGATCCTCGGCATTCAGCTCAGATTCAAAAGCAACAGTTGTGACCCATGTGGGTCAAGTCACTGATTACTGCCTACACATCCAGTCACTCCAGCCTTTATACATTACATATTACAAACTTTATTAGAAAAAATTTTTTTTGCACAGCCTATCTATTTACCCAGTTTTTATTTTTATACTGAATAATTCCTTTAAGGAGCGTGTAATGTAATGACCAATTTGGTGTCGTATCCTTTGGATTGTATGATTAAAATGTTTTTAGAATACAAAAATGTTGATAAGCCAAATAGCTGTATTGGCCAATGGATCTTGTGATGCACTGCTGCTAGTTACTGAATCGTTATGGGTTTAGCTCAGCAGAGCATATGTATATCCAATCTTTGGTGATGAGATAAGCTGAATCTGTGGATCATATCTAGCTGAGGCTGTCAGTATAGCGCTAAGTAGTATTGTTACTGTAGTCAATTGGATCTCTCTCCGATATGCCCACCTTGAGGTGGGCAATAGCAGGCTTATCCATCAGATCAGAATGGAGGTAAACGGGTGGTCGGATCGCGGGACCACTTCAACGAATAGATGTGGCCGCAATCCAGCGGGATTTTGTCGCATCTGATCGACATCTGGCCGACTTTCAGCCTGATATCGATCAGCGAAGACCATGGGAGGGCTCCGTACACAGACCAATAAGCTGCCCGCTCGGACTGTGAGCAGCTTTTATTGGCCCGTGTATGGTCACCTTTATTTAAGACCTGTTACAACTTTTTTGCCTTTGGTAAATTATTAAGACCATTCTGCAGCATTCAACTTTTCACCATCTACCACCCTGGCAAATAACTTGGCTGTTTGATATAATTTCATTGTAAAGGAATTGTTCAGTATAAAAATAAAAACCGGGCCATAACTGTTGCTTTTGAATCTGAGCTGAATGCAGAGGATCAATTGCAAACTCACTGAACAGTTACGTCCCATGTGGCCCCCCTTCAAGTCGCTGACTAACTCAAAGTTAAAGAGCTGAAAAGCAAGAAGTTGGATTCTGGCTATTATATTAGACATCCAGTCACTCCAGCCTTTAACATACATCTATTTATCCAGTTTTTATTTTTACTGTTTCTTTAAAAGGGATGGCCCTTAGCATTCAAGTGATGCAAATCTAGGCAGCATATTGGGCTACTCATGGAGACAAAAGGCTCTTGACAAAGAGAAAATTGAGAATGTGATTAGAAGCTGAACAACATGCTGCATTTTCTTATATTAAGGAGTGCATATTTGTAGGATAAAAGATTCTACATTTAAGAATACCTTCAAAGTGACCCATCATTTCCATAAACATGTAACCAAGTCTTGTTCTGTCAGGGTACTTTTCAAGTGTCAGTCCTTAATGAAGACATTGGAAGAACAACCATGTTTTTCTGCCTTGTGCACCCAGGCAGTTTATCCTGCATTGAGCTATATGTATAATATTTTTTACTGACTATATTTTAAATGAAAATAAATAATTGAAATAAACTTAAAATAACCTCTTAATCCTAGCAGTGCTACTTTAATACAAAAGTTACAGTATGAAGAGTCGGTAATTGGTTTTGTAAGTATGTACAATCTTTTTGATGGGAAAAATATGAAATGTATTTGTCCTCGTTATCCATTGACCTGAGAATCTGCACTCACAGGAGAGCCACTTATGACATCATTAAGGTCATTAGATAGTTCTTAAAAATATGTCACACCTTTTTTTTTTTTCTTTCTCGTGATTTGCTTATTGTTTGCCTCGGTTGTGACTGAAAAAAAAAAACCCTGCAGCAAATTAAAATGATCATTAATTAGATGTTTACAGAATTAGGCCTGATTGCACAAAAGGGGAATTTTAATTTTTTTAAATGCAGTAATACAAATTGGAGTTCTCGGTTACTGCTAGCAATCGGTAGGGGTTAAACACAAGTGCTCTGGTCAGTTTAGCCACCAACTGGGTTATGTGGGGTGTTCTTTGTACATGTGTTAATGGCCTGAGGGCTCACATCATTGTCAGAACGTAAGTGGGCAATTTTTTTTTTTTTTTTTTT
>CM044448.1:60187532-60209385 GCA_024363595.1 Xenopus borealis
ATATATATATGGACTTCATACAGATTCTTATGTGCACAGGGTACTTTTTGCATTTCAGACCCTAGTTCTTAGTTGTGAAATAGTCAGATTTGACAGAGATACTCTGGTAGTTATAACTACCAACAGATTTCAGTGGTTGAAGTTTGTGAAGTTCTGATAATCCGCACTAAAATGAAAATAGCTTCTGATATATCCATTTTATTGCTTAAACCCATATTTCTTAGTAGTCCCCATTTCCCATTCAGACTGAATCCGGAATGCATATTGAATCAATTAAGGCTTATGTTTCTCAAAATGTTTAAAATAGTAAAGTCTTGTATTCCAACTGTAGCCCACCCATTCTTGCCCTTCCCAGCAAATATAGAGGCTTGCAGGTGTCATGCTGCTGGACATACATGCAAGTTTGAAGGCCTGTAATTGCATAAGTCTGGTGCACAAAAGCACAACAGAATGTACATGGGAACACTTAAGTTGCACTTTATTGCTCTTACTGTCTTTTTAAATCCAGAATTTAATCAGCAGGGCCCTATATGATGTAGTAGGCAAAAAAGCAAAGGAATTCCAACAAGCATAAAATGAAATAAATATTCCTGGCCAAACTCCCTGCTGAATATTTCAGGAGGACTCTATATGAATTGTTTTCAAGACATTGTCACTAATAACACTCGCCTCTATGTATGCACCAACAATCAGACAAGCCTTTCACCAACATTCTTTGTCCATATAAATCAGAACTTTTTTTTAATAGGCAGAATAACTTAATATTGTGTTTGCTAGAATTTTTCACTCTATATAACAGGAATTTTCTTTTAAAATTTCTCAGCAAGTTCAGTTGTTTTGAGTTACTTGTTACATATATAACAGGACTTTATTTTTTTTTTATATAGTATAGAGTGTAATGGTGATAGTAATAATCACAAATGTGTGTTTAACATAGGATTTCTTAATTTCAATTTTATCTAAATATTTGTATTACTTTTTTGCCATTCTTCTTGTGGCTCTACAAATTAATTGCCTGTAAGAAACCTCTTTTTCATTTTGTGGGCTATACTTTATAGCATTTAGGAAGGGTCTTCAAACAAAAAAAATGTGAACTGTTAGCTCTCAAACAGTGTTTATCCAAGCAAATAACAGGATCTAGTCCAAAGCTGTACATAAGGTTTTTAAATCTGTGGGAGCCATATCAAGCGTATGCAGATGACAAGATATTGGAATCCAAAGCCAGTGAAGCACATAATTCTTTTGGCACGTGAATTATGGTTCAACATTTTTATGCTGATTTCAAAGTCATAATTTTTAGTTATTTGCAACCTCACGTTGGAGCTGCAAGAAAGCCAAAGTACATAAATGCAGTTATCATGTACAGCCACGTCAGGAATAGATTGACCCAAATTGAAAGATAAGAAACAAAAAGTAACAACTAAATTTAACCCCCCAAAGCAATAGTTTTTTTTTTTTTAGAAGAGCAAAAAGACAAACTATGAAGTTGGAATTACAGGTATGAAGTTATCATTAAACCTATAATCAAATTTTTTTAATATTGGCCTTTTTCTCTGTAATATAACAGTATCTGGATCCAAACTAAGGTACAATAAATCCTTATTGGAAGCAATACCAGCCTATTGGGTTTATTTAATGTTAACCTGAGTTTCTTGTAGACTTATGGTATGAAGATCCAGATTACAGAAATATCCATTACCTGCAAAATACCAGGTCCCAAACATTCTGCATAACAGGTCCCATACCTGTAGTTCCAGACAAAGTTGGTTAACGGCCAATTCATGTGTCCACCCTGAAGGCCTACACCCCTGTATCTGGCTAGAAATCAGATATTGATCAGCCAGGTTATCAGTCCCATCTGGATTGTGGCAGTTAATGGAGTTATCACCTGTGTGGGTGGGAGCAGGGAGTGGCGTCTATGTACGGTTGGGGGTAGTGGGTTTTATTATATGGGGGGTTGAATTCTCCATTAAAATCAGAAGATCTCACAATGTCCAGCTTTAGATTGCCATTACTATTGAGAGTGTTATTCTGAAAATTACACTATCTATTTTTTATTGCCTAAACATATTACAAATTAAACAATTATTTGGTCCTTGTCAGTGTTTGTCTTTTAAAATCAGAAAAACTGAGCTAATTCAGTAAGCCGTTAGGGTGGAAGCGATCTGTGGTGCCATATTGCTCTGTTTGGCCAACTGAAAACATGGCATTATGCAACAAGAAAGTAGCAGTGGCTCTCTCTGAAACGCATTGTGTTTTAATGGATCTATTGACAGTAAAGATTAGGCAGTGTAATAACAGTGGAGCTATATGATCATTTGAATACCATAGTTTTTTTTTTATTATAGTTGTTAGGAGGCAGGAACACGTTGATGGTTACTTGAGAACTGCAACTTGCTTAAGATGAGCATTGAGCATTGTTTTAGGTAATGTATGTTGTTCCCTACATGTTGCAGTGATTCCTGCAGTGCAGTTGCTTTGGCAATTCTGATTGAGATAATCCTGGATATATTATTATTATTTTGACTTAATATCTCCTTAATGAGCATAAAAACCATAGTCCAGTTTACATAGAAATAATACATTTAAATATATTGGATAAACACAGAATGCTAAAGGAATTTTGTTGCCAGCTGCAGTTTTATTGTCGTCACACATGTCGTAGCTAAATTGATGTGACAGGAGTGGACCCAGATCACAGTCCCATAGCTTGTGCTTACTTTCTAATGTAGTTTCTTTATGACATTGAAGATGATGAGATAGGACCTAGGTGTCAAACCTGTGAAAATCATTTAACTTAATGCATTTACCTGTTAAAAAAAGAAAATCTATGTATTTGGTGTCCCATAATACAATAAAAACTTATAATTGGTGTTATATGTTTGTTAACAAGAATATGGTGATGTCCTGTGGGCCAGCTAACAAGAAAAGCTTATTTTTATTAATGTTATAGTTAAAAGTATATCTGGAAAACAGCCAGAACTGATATGAGCTGATCACACATTGTCCACATTGTTTACGCCTTTATAAAATATTGATGGTCTTCTTTCTCTTCTTACAGGTTGTTATTGATGCTTTCAGACTGATTAATGCTAACATGATGGTCTTAGGACATGAACCACGGCAAACCACGTCAAATCTTGGGCATTTAAACAAACCGTCTATACAGGTAAGTAATGTTTCTGTGACCGAGCAACATATTATTTGCCCGAATAATTAACTGTTTCTTTTCTGTCCAGAAACACCATGCAATACTAAGCTCCTTTGAAGACATAGCAGTCATTTCTGTGTTGGGTATCATGCCTGCTGTGCTTAACCATCTTTTTCTATTGCAAATTTGAGTAATATTACATAGTAAGTGGTGCTAAAATTGTGCAAAAATAGTTGTGCAGTGTAAAGCATACATATGCAAGTGTGCAGTTGTGTTAAAAAAATTATCACTATATTTATAGTGCACATATATTCATAGTATACAATACTACCATCATCATTCTTCACTCCCCCCATCATGCTTCACTGTAAATGGGTTTGAGAAAAGAGATATGTAAATATTGGTTTGAACAACAAACCTTTTTCCACATCACAATGTGTTCACTGCTATGTTGTTTGGCAAACTCCATACATGTTTTTTTTAGAGACATTGCTTCTTTCACATCTTTTACATCATCCACTCATATGTACCAATGCTATGCAGAACTGTTAATGTACAGAACAAATGTACTTTAAGAGAACTGCTTAAAAACTGAAGGGTTAAACTACTGAAGGACTGTGACCTGAGACACAAGGCCATAGTAACAATGTACTGGCTCAAGAACCATGGGATGAATGTCCTCTGGTAGACTAGTTAAAGCCCTGATATCAGTTCAGTTGAATATCTATGGCACTCTTTCTAACCTAAGCATCCTAGATCACTTATAAACCGTGCAGAAAGCTTACATATATTTTGCTGAATATACCTCTAAAGCTTTCAGTGCTGCTATAAATTGCTTTTCTCTAAATAAATGGTTTTTCTCTAAATGGAGTAAAAGTTGTCATCTACTTTTTAGGTAAATGAGAGAACTGGTCAAGAGGCTACACATTTTTACAAATGAGCATTGAATCAAGATGTTATTGGAGCTATATCAATGTTATGCTCTCTGTGAAGTTCCTCTCTAGGATTACCATTATAATTTAGTTTCAAATTGTTATTCTCCTCTCCAGAAAGGTCTCATTTTGCATCTTGTTGCTATGGCAGAGCTCTGCTCACACATAGTGACAGCGCACAAAGCACAGTTCAGGGGTTCTTTTACCTTTCAACAACACTACCAAGAATATGGATGGCAGTCAGCTTGATTAAGTTGAAACACATTCCCTAGCAACAGGATATAACCATATTGTTTTGAATATTAAAAAAAAAACATGGTTACTAAATATGAAAAGGCACCTCCACAAGGTTCAACTCTTTGCTCACATAATCCTTATTTAGCTACCCCGCTAACCCATAGATTATCTCAGAAAGCCATGTGAAAACAATTTTGCATGTCTGGAGAAAAAAAATCTTTTCTTAACAGACCAATAAAATTAGCAAATGGATAGATAGGGCAAGTAGTATAATTTTAAAGTGAATAGTGTTTAGAATATGGGTACCTGCACCATTAGAGCAAAAAAATGTCTTACTGGAAGTTTGGTGGGACCACTTACAGTATTCAGAATAATAGCAGTGTGATTAAAAAAGTGAATAAAGCTCAAAATCCCTATAATAGCTTTTATTTCCATACACGCAATACAGTGGGAACAATGTACATCCTAGTCCAAATCAAAACATGAATATATCAATTTGTATTATTCCTTTACAGAAAGTGAAGAAAAAGGGATTAATAGACTGTTCCAAAATATAACAATGTCTGCATTTCTCTTTACAAACGCAAACATTCACAGTATAAGATTTTGCTTTCCTTTAAATCACGGAACTAATATTTAGTTACATAACCAGTGTTTCTGAAAACTGTTGCACATTTGTGTTGCATGGAGGCCACCAACTTCTGGCACCTCTTACATTCCACAGTTCTGCATGTCTTTGTTTTGTCTCAAAAATAACGTTTTTTTATGTGACCCCACAAGTTGTCTGTTGTATTAAGGTACTGGGATTGGGCTGGCCGCTCCATAATGTTAATGTTATTGGTCTGGAACCAAGATATTACTGGTTTACTGGTGTGTTTGTAGTCGTCCACTTCAAGAGCATTTCCTCTTTAGCAAAATGCAACATGACCTCTTCAAGTATTTTGATGTATTGAAACTGACCCATGATCCCTGGTATGTGATAAATAAGCCCAACACCATATTATGAGAAACATCCCCATACCATATTCACAGTGTACTGTGGCTTGAATTCAGTGTTTGGGGGTCGTCTGACAAGCTGTCTACGGCCCCTAGACCCAAAAAGAACAATCTTGCTTTCCTGAGCATTCTAGATACCAGGTCCCATACCTGTATTCTAGAATACTCTGCACATAAAATATATCATTATGAATAATGTTGTAATATGTAATAGATATTCGGGTTCCTGGTAGGAATGATATCACTTTTCAGTCAGGTTTTTAATATTTCAAGTTGCACTGTACCCTTATTTTCACAAGTGTTCCCACTTCAGCCACACACTGTCACTATCGCACTATTTTTGAAGAAGCTGTGTCACAATAATCTCACTCAATCCAAATACCCTGTGTGCGTTTTGGAGACTCTCCATCAGTCAGCTGGTTATATGAGAGAGCAATATATAGATCTGGTTAAAGTCTCTGGACACACTTGAAGGTGATTAGTGTTTTTTTGAGAGACCTGCCATTCCCAGTGATACTTCCCCTTTAATATCCCCTCGTCTGAGTGCAGCTATGTCAAACTGTGCATCACTTATTATGACAGATGCACCTGTGCTAATAATGACTGAACCACCTGTTCATGTATGGGGAGATCATTAATATCGCCCCTTTACCTGAGGATAGACTTTTCTCACCTTGTGTGCCTGTCCTAAACAATATGTCTTACTTGTTCGAATTTGAGGTGACATCAGGTTTGTTAAAATTCTTAGAAGGTATGTGATACTAGATGGTTTCCCCTTGCCTGCACTGCACTGGTTCAGTTTAGCAAATGTAAGCCACTTGGTCAGGTCAGCCACTATGCCCGGCACCCGGAAGGGTTTGAGCTAGGGATGCACCGAATCCAGGATTCAGTTTGGGATTCGGCAAGTATTTGGGCTTTTTCAGCCAGATTCAGATTCAGCCAAATCCTTGTGCATGGCCCAACCTGTATCCTAATTTGCATATGTAAATTACCCATGGGGAGGGAAACCACGTGACTTTTTGTCACAAAACAAGGAAGTAAAAAACATTTTTTCCTACCTTTTCCTTTCCCATCCCTAATTTGCATATGCAAGTTTGAATGGAGTTTGGTATTCGGCGCAATCTTTAATGAAGGATTCAGCCAAATCCCAAAAAAGTGGATTCGGTGTATCCCTACTTTGAACAGTATGCAGGACACCAGTACTCCAAAGGCTACAGTACTAAACATCTGTTGGCCCTGCTTCTTTTCTTTTACAATGCTAAACACCAGGCTTCCATATCTTTCCATGTTGCCCATATGTCTCAACAATTGATCCCCCAAATTTAATCTTTAGGGTTGCTACAATATATGCAGGGTATATTTGTTTTGTGTATGACATCTCTTCAAAGGAATCCTTTAACCCCAGAGATATTTATTAACCTTCACAGTCAATATTCAGTTTTATCTGCATTCAGTTCAGTCTTATACATGCTCCTGTTTTTCATAAATAAACAATATCAAAATTCTTTGTAAACAGTATTTTATAACTGTAATTTCATTGCCATTGAAAATAGTTCAGCATATTCATCATTCTTTGCTAACAGCATTGATCTTTGAATTCCAGAGACATATGACCTTATATTTTTTCCATTAAGGAGGCCAAAGAAATTTTCATAATTTTGCTATCCATCTGCTTAAACTAGAATCTGGAATGAGCAATCTATTTTCTACAGATGGATATCTACTTTTCATGTAACAAAAGTTTTTCCTTGTATAAATTACTGTGAGACTGATTTATTGTCATATATAATATCTTAAATGTTTGTCACTATGTATTTCTGCCTATGTATACAAGCTGATACTAGTACATTTCTAATTATGGACATGATATTCCACTAGTCCGACAAGATCAGAAGAAGTCTTCTGTACCAAGCTACCATAAAACATAGATGCCATCTGCCCAAGGTCCAAATCTAGAGCAAGACAGAGCTAGGATCTTTTAAATGTGTTTAACTTTGTTGGAAAGATCAGCTGCCCCTGGTCAAGTGACTTGTGCTCTGAAAAACTTCAGTCACTCTTTACTGCTGTACTGCAAGTTTGAGTGATATCACCCCCCCCCTCCCAGCAGCCTCACATCAGAACAATGGGAAGGTAACCAGATAACAGCTCCCTAACGCAACATAACAGCTGTCTAGTAGATCCAAGAACAGCACTCAATAGTAAAACCCATGTCCCACTGTGACTCCTTCAATTACATTAAAGGAAAACTGTACCCCCCGAACAAATATATTGCATAAAACAACTAATATGTAAAACCCTGCTTCATGTAAATAAACCATTTTCATAATACAAATTTTTAGTAGTATGTGCCATTGGGTAATCATAAATAGAAAATATCCATTTTAAAAAATAAGGACAGCCTCCTGGGATCCTAGGATCCAACGGTGCACACAAACATACCAAACAAACTATAAAGTTAGGTCACACGAGCCAATTAACAGACAGAGTTGTGTCTTTTGCTTCAACACTTCTTCCCTTTACACTTAAAGTTTAAACATTTCTGGTCAGGTGATCTCTGAGGCAGCACACAGACCATCATGAAATGGTGGTTCAAGGCAAGAGATGTAAAAGGGCAATATTTACTTAAATATATATTCCAGTTTGGTAAGATTCTTTCATATGTCACTTAATTTGATATATAGACTTCTGCACTGAAATCCAATGGCGTTAGAGATGGACATTCCCACAGCATGTGTACCAGAGAGGCTTGCTCAGCATGGCATCTGGGGCATCAGATGAGGTCTCTGTAGCTCAAGGAGACAGACAGAGGAGAGGCTAACACTTCATTCCATTCTTCATCCTCCATCTGACCCATATCTCCCTCCCATTTAGCTCTAAGGGTAACGAGTGGGGTCTCGCACACCTTGGCGTGTAGGTACACATATAATTTAGATATGAGACCCTTTGTGGTGCCCTGGGACACTGTTTCTACCAGACCTGCCTGAGCGAGTCGAATCGGTAGTTTACTATGTTGTATATGTAGACATCTTTTTACTTGAGCATAGTGTAGCCACTGTTGGTTAGGCAGTTGATATGAGCGTTTTAACTCGCCAAAGGGGATCATTTCGTTCTCATGCCAGACTTGTTTTTTGTCTTTCATGCTAATTGCATATGTAAATTGTATGTATGTCTTGGGTCAAATAGGCGATAGCTGAGATGGCTGAGGATGGTGTGGCAGAACATTGTAGTATAATCGGGAGAAAGATTTAGCGTTTAATGAGTGTGTAACAGGCTTATGTTTGTTATTCAGTGAGTGTGGACATGCCCATACTTGCCAGTTTCAAGAGAATATATTAAACTGGGCCATTTAACCAGTGTGTAATGACCTTCTTGGAAAACACTATAGCACCATAACATCATTATTTTTATAGCTAACTAGCTATTTAACTTGATATTGCAAGTCCAGAGTGATTACATCCTGCTTTGTTTTTCCACTAACTACACAGCAACAGTTAAATGCTAAACTTAAACTATGTTATATACATCTGGCTTTGTGTTTTATTTTCTCTTTTTTTTTTTTATGAAGCACAGGTTGGTGGTATAATAGCAATTCTGAAGAACCTTGATAATTATATATATATATATATATATATGTGACACAAAAAAGTCATAATAACAATTCATTTGAATTGACGCATCAGTCATTTCTGTACTTTTTTTATTGTTTTGTGTTCCCTCTCAGCTCTGTTTTGCTCAGCCTTGTTTTACATAATGTCTAACAGAAACCTATGCAGTCCTTTGTTTTCAGTGAGGCCCTAAAGCTGTAAAGGCTCAATCAGGTGCACTGGGAATGTTTGGCGATACCTAAAATTGAGGAAAACTCAATAGTGTCTTACCTTTTATCTAATGTGTAAAAATACACTGAGAACTACTCACAATGTTGCACGAATTATCAGATGGTTTTTAACTTATGTTCGCTGCGTGTTTCATCTGCTTGAGTTTCTCGTATGTAGTACCTAACGAAAAAAATCCTCCAATAGTGCAGATTAGTATGTTTACAGCAGGAAGAAGAGACAGATGTATTCTGCTTACCAGATTGAAGAAATATAGTGCAGTATGTCCGTCAGTAGCGATTGCAGTTACACCGGTCTGACCTGAATGCGCCCGCAGATTGAGGTACCTGAGCGCAGTTTGTTCGTCGGCTGCGGTTATGTTGTTAAGATTCAGCGTGTCCGCTCCGGAAGTATATCTGGCTGTGCATGCATAAACAGAACATCGTTTTTGTGTTTGGAGGGTTAATTTAAAACATGTTTCTACCTGGATTCGTTCATAGTATCCCAGGGCCAATTTCATGTATTATGCCCAAGAACACATGAATGCATGTGTGCCACCAGGGACCACTTCCCAACAAATATTAGGGCTCATTCACTTATAGCTTAGGTGTTAAATTGAATTGAACTCACAAATCACCAGCCAAAGTATGAAAAACATCTCATAGCTGTATGTTAAAGGTGTATGTTGTGAGCTGCTGTTCACAACCGTTTGAGGCCCACAAATATATCATTGCTGATGTACAGCAGAGAAAGTAAATTGGTAAAAGCATGCATCCTTCATCCTACAATTAAAACTCTGGCTACGTTAAGAAACATTTACTTCCTCTGCTCTAAATCAGCCGTTTTAATTCTAGGATGAAGGATTCTTGCTTCAGCTGTTACATATGAAAATACTTTCCAATACAGTGTTCCATCAGTTGCACTAAATATTCCAGTATTAAAAGAGAAATCTCAAGTGACTTTATGAAGCTGCTTTTTTTTTTTTTTTTTTTTAACTTTACTTTCCTAACATTCACTATTTTGCATTTCAGGCTCTTATTCATGGTCTTAACAGGCATTACTACTCAATAACCATTAATTACAGAAAAAATGAACTTGAACAGAAGGTAAGTGTGTATTCGAGGAGCATGGAGAATGTTTTCCATTCTGAAAATCACTATTTGAAGTCCTGCCTAATCTCTCCTTTTCTTCCCAGATGCTGTTGAATTTGCATAAAAAGAGTTGGATGGAGGGCTTGACGCTTCTGGACTACAGTGAACACTGTAAACTTAATGAAACCGTTGTAAAGGAGATGTTGGAGCTGGCGAAAAACTACAATAAGGTAATAAAAGTTGGCTGAAATTTCGTTTAGGGGATTTTTTTTTATATATAGATACGTGAATGGCAGCTAAGAATATTTTAACCTACTGCAAATAAGGGTAATACATTGTTTAAAGTGCTAGACCAGGGGTCCCCAACCATAAATAATTTAAAGAAAATTTCAAAGAAAAAAAATTCCAATCCTTTGTCCAATGTGTCTATTTGACTTAATTACACACAAATGTTGTGTTGATGGTGGAATGCAAGTTTGTTCTCAACCTCATCTACTATTATATATTATATTATACTTTGAAACTGCAGTAAAAAGGCGGCTGCTATTTTTTGAGGGGACCAAAATACATCTGCATTATCTCGCATAAATGACAATTAACATATCCCTTGTGTTTTATGTGAAAGTAGATAAACATGGTTTAATGTTAAACAACCTAATCATTAGCCCTGATTTCCAGTAATGTGGATGAACTGAACTTTTTCTATAATTTTGATAATAAGAGAGTCCTTTGCATATTATTTTCAAAATATGCAAACTTCATATGCAGTGTGTGGGCCCATCAGTTAGTAGCTCTTAAGTCAGACTATGTATGGGACAGATTTCAGATTGTAGTGCATTTTTAGACAAAAATCCTTCCTGTGTGCTCAGACATGTGAATTACAACTGTTGCCAATGCTTATAACATAGGATTGAATCAACTGTTTCTTCCAGCTGAAAATTACTGTTGAAAAAACTGTTGAAGTAATATTAGACTTAGCCTACCCGAACAAAAAAAAATCACCCTCCGCCTATGAACACAAGCATGAAAAAGTCCCTGGGGTTGCCAAATAAGAGCTGTGATTTACTATTTGGTAGCCCCTTCGATACTGGTAGCCTACAGGAGGCTCTGCTTGGTACTATACTTAGTTTTTATGCAATTAAAACTTGCTTCCAAGCCTGGAATTCAAAAATAAGCAGCTGCTATGAGAACAATGAGAGCAACATCCAAGGGGTAGGAGATGTTGCTCGCAAGCTACTGGTTGGGGATCACTGTGCTAGACCAACCTACCTCCAATCAAAGAAATAGAATTTTGTAGAACTTGGCCATCTTATTGCTAATCAGAGCTAATGGAAACTTACTGTTGATCACATGGTGAGCCCAATTTCAGATCCTAACCCTTGTGTTGAAAGTCAATGTTTTATAGCTAATGCAGCAACGGTCTTTCCTGTGGCAATTAACTTTTAAGCTATGGGTCCATTATTAGGTGTGTGTGTGTCAAAGCAATTGGCCATCTAAAATCCATCTGGCTTACAGTCATCTGCGAAGAGTTGTTGGGTGTAAGGCTGGGGACAGACAGGGAGATTCGGGGAGATTCTGTCGCCTGGCGTTTAATCGCAGTCGACAATCTCCCCGAACTTCCTTCTCCCTGTCCGCCGCTAGTTTAGATGAAAAAGCGCCAGCGCTGTGCACACGCGGCGCGGCGATTTCCGGAATCGCCCGAAGTTTCCTCACGAAGGGAGATTGTTGCCAGCGATTAAACGCCAGGCGACAGAATCTCCCCGGATCTCCCTGTCTTACCCCAGCCTTAATGTGCTGGGCATGTTTGTTTTCCAAACCAGATGAGTGATACATTATGTCTCCTTTAACTATACAAAAGTCCTACCCTGTCTATATCAAAATTATTGACTTTGTATTTATTTAAACTTTTATCATGCAGAACATTTCAGCTGTCCATGCAGTGATAAATGAATAACTTAGCAAGTATATTGCATTGTCATTTCAATGTGGCTGCTGCCATTGAAAGATGATGTTCACCTTTTTTTAGTTTTGTTGGTTTCAGAGGACAGTTCACTTGAAATAAAGGCTTTTTCCAATTACTTTATCTATTTGTGGCCATTTTTCTAATATTGAAGTGTAAAGTTTCATTGTTCATCTTCTAAAGCAGTTCTGGGGGGTCGCCAACTCTTTAACTGTTCTAAATTTCTACATTTAGTTGATACATTTGTTATCTTTGTCCCTGTTGAGCAGAATCCCTGAGTTTCATTGCAGGCAGCTGTTGGAATTGATACAATAGTTGCTAATATCCCACAGATACTACTGAGAAATGTATCAGTTAATTATATCAAGTTAATGTAGCAAATTGTAACAGTTCAGAATGCTCCTGGATCACTAAGCTGCCAGACTGAGACTCTCATCAGGAACTTGAAACTTCAATTTTGGGAAAGCTGTAAAAAAATAAAGGATGGAAAGCAACTGAATAAAGTTTGTTTATGGAGAACAATCTGAAAACAACTCAACTGAAAAAGGTCTTTGGAACATGAACAACCCATTTAAGGCTAGCGGCATGCCATTAAGCTAGCTTTGAATAACTTAAAACCCCTAACACATTGGTTGTAGCCTTTTCAATAGTATTCTTAGTTTCCACTTGTATTTGATATGTGTTTGATAATCCCCATTTGGTTTATATTCACTGCAGGCTGTAGAGGAGGAAGATAAAATGACACCAGAACAACTTGCAATAAAAAATGTTGGGAAGCAGGTAAGTAGTAACCTAGGTCAGCGGCTCCTACCTTGTAGCCCCAGATTATCTGTATCTGATTTCAGTGCATGTACTGATGTAGATTGCTAGATCTTCCAGTCCAGTAACATTCAAGCTAAACAGGATTTTTTAATCATTTTTGGATCGCTTGGTTGGGGGTTGTAGGAGCACTCCAAGGCTACCTACAAATCATGGGTAAAACTTGCATGAGAAGACTTTGTATTTTTGTTTATTGTAATGTAAATTGTATAAGCCGTTGTGCACTTGGCTATGCCCTAAATGATTCAGGAACCACCCTGCATACTGGCCACCGAATACTTCCTAATGGTGCACTCCTACAAAGTTGAAAAAACAAGGCTACATTGTACCAGTTAGAGGTGACGTTTTAGGGCTGCCCTGTTTGAGATGCCCAAATGTAATGTTTAGCAGGTATGTCTAGACGATGCCCCTAGAATCCATCCCTTAGCATGATATTCAGGACACCATTTTATGCTACACACAGTCATGTACACATCCTCCAATATGCAACTGTTTCAAGCTCTGTTGTTTTACTAAATGAAAGTTAAATTAATTACTGTGTTTTTACTTTTCTTCATTTTTCAGGATCCCAAGCGTCACTTGGAGGAGCATGTGGATGTTTTGATGACCTCAAATATTGTTCAGTGTTTAGCAGCTATGTTGGACACAGTGGTATTTAAATAATGGACTGAGCATTTCTTTGTGTTTGCCCTTAATCGTGGGATACAGCACATCCTCTGGTCTTCGGGGTGATCAGTAGTCCGTATTAGAGGATGCCTTGTACCTTCACTGAACTCATGATAAAGGATATCTTCAATTGTCTTTGTATTTGCTTTATCTTATTACAGTTAAACAAGTTCGTATCAGGAAAACCCCCTGTTAAGGACAAAGAGAAATAAATCCATCTTTCTTTATATAACCTTTTAGCACGTTTCGCATGTTATTAAATTGCAGTTTCCATTATCTTTACCCACACCGCATTGACTGGTAATTACAGGGAGTTCTAGTTAAAGGAAAACTATACCCCCAAAATGAATACTTGAACAACAGTTCAAATTAAGTGGCATATTAAAGAATCTTATCAAACTGGAATATATATTTAAGTAAATATTGCCCTTTTACATCTCTTACCTTGAACCACCATTTCATGATGGTCTGTGTGCTGCCTCAGAGATCACCTGACCAGAAATATTTCAACTCTAACTGTAACAGGAAGAAGTGTGGAAGCAAAAGACACAACTCTGTCTGTTAATTGGCTCATGTGACCTAACTTTATAGTTTGTTTGATAGTTTCTGTGCACCGTTGAATCCTACGATCCCAGGAGGCTGTCCTTATTTTTTATTTCTGATTACCCAATGGCACATGCTACTAAAAAAGTATATTATTATGCAAATGGTTTATTTAAATGAAGCAGGATTTTACATATGAACTGTTTTATGCAATATCGTTTTAGAGAGATCTGCATTGTTTGAGGGGTATAGTTTTCCTTTAAGCAACAACCAACCGTTCCTATTTCAGAGCAAAGGGTCTTACAATTAATTGCAATTCACTTCGTGCTACACCTCCCCCCATTATTTGAATGCTAAGGGGTCAAAGCTGTCACTGGAGAATCTCCATTAAAGGTGACATCCAATAACATGAACTGTTGGTTAGTATGGGGGAGAGCTGGCAGTCTAGGAGCAGCGCAGTAACACCTTTTAGGGCTAGTCCAGACGGGGAGATTCGGGGGCGATTTAAAAATCGCGCCGCAGCGTGTGAACACGCACCGGCGCTTTTAACCCTCGCTGGTGCCTACCTATTCGGGGGCGATCCGTCGGGGCGAAAAATCTCCTCATCTGGACTTAGCCTAAGTCTCTGTTGTGCAATTCCTTCTGTTCCTAGATGTCGGGGTCTTTTTAGACTGCAAGGTGGCACAGGAATACATAAGTGCAAATTTTATGAAGTTTGCATTTCATATTTGAAAGATCTGTATAAAAAAAATGATTGTCTTTTGCTTTATAATAAAATACATTGACCTCTCCCTTTTCATCAGCTTCATACTGAGTTTGATGATAACATGCTTGTAAAAGCTACATATTTTTGTTGCTTTATCTGTTTGAATTTACTATAGCAATGACCAAAATCTGCCTGCTTGTTTTCAGCAAAATAAGTGAATTGTTACATGCTGGTAACAATGTTGTATTTCGATACGGTGCTGCCCTTGGCACTGGACTTGTGAGTGCCTGTTCTACATCTTTTTTTTTTTTTGCTATATTAAAACAAAAGGCAATCCACAGCCACCATCCTTAAAGCTTCTGCCCTAGGCACAGGGCCTCAAGTGTCTGGTAAATACACCTCTGGTTGGTCAATCCCTTCAGCTAACTGTATGTGTAAATGATTATTGATTGAATCGAGACTCTTTCTTCATGACAATGACAATATTCTGGGTACAGGCTGCTACTGAGTTTCGGGGTGGACCGACTGGAAAAAGAACCGTGTGTCTTGTTTTGTATTGGTGCTTGAACTGGCCACAACAAGATTACATTTTCTTGCTAAACAGAAACGTACATAGTAAAAAGTACATATCATGGAGTTTAATCTTAAGGTCTAAACTTTCCTAAACGAGTAGGTGGTCAATGGGAAGGCAGAAATCCCCATCTAAAGCCTTTCCAATTTGCCTCAGAGGGGGGGAAAATCTTCCCGAAACCAAAAGGACAATCGGAGCAGTGCCTGAATAAACTTTGTGCTAAAAGCTCATTTCAATAACCCTGTAGTTTCTCACTTGCTAAAATGACACTGAACCGTTTCTTGGTGCAATCTAATGTATCTTTTAGTACAACCACTTCAGAAAGAGAATTACATAACTTTACAGCTTTCGCTGTAAGGGTAGAAACACACTATGCTATTTGGGGGGAGATTAGTCGCCTGGCGACAAATCGCTTCTTCCTCGGGCGACTAATCTCCCCGAACTGCCTTCCCACCAGCTAGAGTCTAAATCACTGGTGGGATGGCACTCTGAGCTCTTTGTGTTCCGAAGTCGTCCGAAATTGCTTCACAAGGAAACTTTTGGGCGACTTGAGAAACCAAAGCATTCCTACTGCCATCCTGCCGGCAATTTAGATTCTAGCCGGAAAGAACGCCGTTTGGGGAGATTATCTGCCTCGTGAAGAGGCGATTTATCGCCAGGCGACTAATCTCCACCAAATAGCACTGTGTTGCTACCCTTACAAACAGAATATCCTAACTTGTATAGTCCTTCTCCAGTTTAAATATTCCTACGTTTCCATAGCCTTAACAAGCTTGGTTGCCCTTTGCACTTTTCTCTAATTCTTAAATATCCCATTTGATCACTGGGGACCAGAACTTCCCCACCTCTTAGAGGGGCCTTACCAGTGTTTTGCAAAGGGGAAGTATTAAGGTGGCCATAAACCTAGAGATCCGCTCGTTTGGTGATGTCGCCAAACGGGCGGATCTCTCCCCGATACTCCCACCTTGAGGCCAACGATCGGATCATAATGGAGGCCATACTTGCGGTCGGATAGTGGGGCCGCATCAAGGATCATATGCGGCCGCGATCCAACGGGATTTTTAGTCCTGCCTGATCAACATCTGGCCGACCGCTATTGACAAGCTGAGACTTTAGGTTGGTGCAATAATTTCAGTATATAAGACATGGCAGATTTAGCCATATTCATTTTTAGGGTTTAGTTCTCCTTTAATTCTGCTACGCATGCTTTTTTAAAGTAATTGGTCACTAACATATTTTAAATGACAACTAGTTATGTTCTTGCTTTTTAGTTGGAAACCTAACATCCCAGTCTGTGCACTGAAGTCCTGGTCTTATATTGTTTTAAAAAAAATTTTGCCTCCGTATAGCATGATTTCTGATTAGCTCCTAAACTTGTCCCGGCCAATCAATATCTCGGTGCTTTGAAATCGCCATTATTAAAGGTGACCTGTCACCCAAACCTAAGATGATGAATAATAAAATTCCTTTTCAAAATAAACCTGAAACCCATTTTTTTTCCTAATCAAAACATCAATACCTGTTATAAACATGTTTGAAAGTCTTGGCTTCTGCCCTTCCTATATGTCACTGCACTCTACCACATTCATCCCTGCCCCCCCCGCACCGTACATTGGTTTAGCCAGTGCATGGGTATAGGCATCAGGTGCCACATTCTGCCTACTTCATGTAATTGTAACTTCCAAGTTTAAAAAAAAAAAAAAAAACAGATTGAAATAATTTATATAGTGTAAATGAAGTTTAATGTGCTTGACTTAGGGTGCCCTTTTAAACTTTCTCCAAACTAGCATCCTGCAACAAGAGATAAGCCTCTTCATCTGCACTTATGTGAGGGTGTCTGTAGCATAACACTGCGATTAATTTGCCTGATGCCTTACAATCTGTGAAAAGTTCTCCTCTCCCTCTGAAACAAAGTATAGTTCTATATTTACTGCCCAATCATGTGATTCATTCAGTCATGTTTTAGAGATGACCGTTCCATAATATTTCTTCTCTCGTACCATTATCTCCTGTTCTCCCATTTTACCTGCCAAGCTTCAGGCATGTGTACTACAAGAGAAGACCTCCCTCTAGCTGTTGGTAAAATAAATCTGAGGAAATTAATGCATGTATACTGTGGTAAATTGTTTGATTAGAACCTTGTATATATTTGTGGGTGTTGTGAATATCCATACTGAATATTATCCTTTGTATGTGGGGACTTTATCATGTTTATTGCTGTTTTCCTGCAGACTAAAAAAAAACTACAAGATTGTGTTGAGGACCAGAAGGCAGTTAAATCTACATATCTGTCAGTCATATATCATTTCTAGAGCTTGAAATGCACCCTGACACACACAACAGCTAAAATTAGAAGGGCTGGAGATGCTTCTATAGAAACATTATTGTATACAGTTCTGTTTAGTAGTTAACCCCTTTGCAGTTAAAAGCACATATGGTCTAAACAGTTGTATTCACATTATACTTAAATTAAATTCAGAATATCGGTTTCCAGGTGCCCCCCCTTAATGCACCAAAAAGTACACAAAAGTGAGTTGCATTCCCTTTAGATACTGTATTTTAAAGTGCAAAGAAAGGTGAATTCACTGAGTGGTGCCTATATGTTAGGCACCCAAAAGACACAAAAAAAAATATTGAGATTTTAGTGGCTGTTCAGTTAGACAAGGGTAGCTTGATTAACACCCCAGTGGAACACCACATAAGCAATTTTTTATCTACAATGTGTTTGCATTTTTCACAGAAAATTCAACAAGTCCTTGTGTATTTGGACAACCCTATTAGTTTCTACATGCAGAGCCACATCATGTGGAATGTGCATTTACAATTAAATAGTTTTTGTTACCTTCTCTGCCCTTACGTAAAGGTAAGGACACACTAGGTGATTTCGGGAGATTGAGTCCCGTGGTGACTAATCGCCTCGACTTTGCGGCAACCAATCTCCCCGAACGCCTTCCCTCAGTCTGCGCCTAGCTAAAATGAAAAATCACTGGCGCTAATCACACAGCGATTCATTTTCCGAATTCGGCTGAAGTTGCCTCGGAAGCTACGGACGTTCGGGGAAGCTGCAAAGTCGAGGTAATTAGTCGCCAGGCGACTCAATCTCCCCATATCGCCTAGTGTGTCCTTACCCTAAGTTCAGGAGTGTTTAACTTGTGGGACACAATAATTAGGCCTTGTTCTGTTTATGATGGGTGCCCATGATTCCTCAAAATAATGTTTTCTAAAGTTAAACAGTGCTGAATGTGTGGTACTGAACCATTTATGGGTCACAAACAGATTATTCAATATATTTTTTTTTTTTAAAACACTGGTTTTAGAGCATTGGCTATCAAACTGTTGGACCGGTCCCATTGTAGTAGTGGATTGGGGGCCATTTAGGCTAAAGTGGGCTTAATCTGTTATTCTTTGACCTTTAGAAGGACACCTGCAAAATCCATGCGTAGATTTATCTCTGATATTGTTATGAAAAAAAAACTGAAATACCCACTTAACTGCAAGATGACCAGCTATACACACGGTGCAATTTGGGAACCAGTTCAATAGACCAGAAACCCTTGTCTCTATCTGTTCCACATTTCTGTAGCTTCTACTCCAATTTATTGAGAAAGGAATGTCATATAAAGAATTTGCTGGAATTCTTTCAAACTGATCATCCCTTTACCATCCCCCTAATAGGAGAAAAAAAGCAGATGTTACTGGCCACCAAGTGGCACAAGCTGTATACAGAGCAGTTGCCTGGTGAACAGTCTAATTAGATGTGAGTCCTCTGACATAAGTCCGTTAACAAACCTGCTAAGAAATATTGCAAACAAGACTAATTCCACAATATGCAGCAGAGAAATTTCAGTGGCTAAAGGCAGCCTCCACCTTAAAGTGGCAAACATATAAATAACTGTATACATGTATAAGCAGATGTATCTGTTCTTTAAATTAAACAAGAAAGGTATTTCACCCCATGGCTTCAGTATGTTATCATAAATGTTGAAAAAATGCCTAATTCTTGGACAATATTGGATTCACATACATTTTTTAAAGGGATTTTTGGTTACATGGGTGAGATTATATGGAATGGGCAATTAGGTGAGAGTCATTAGTTTAATGTCCCTGGTAAATAGAAGGGAGAGAATGGGCTTGTTAGAAGCATACTATTTGCTGTACTGCAGGAGGATTGAGAAAGGACCCTTGAAAACATGTAATGTGATGTTTAGTACTGTTTTAGCCCTCTTTGATCCCAAATGGGCTTGAAGTCATTTAGAAAAACAGACTTTTTGATAATATCCACTGGAGCAATTAAAAGCTAAACACTAAAGGTGTTATAGAATCCATTAAATATATACTGTAACTACCCTTATGATACATAATGCCAAAAACAGGCAGCAAAGTATTCATCAGAAGTATGAACCCTAATCAGAAATGAAAGGGGAACAAGGTCCACGGTCTCATGCTTGGCTTGGACAGTGACCAGCATGAAACAAATATGGAAGACCTCAAATGCAAACAGGCCCTGTGTAAGGATTTACACCGTAGAGTAGGGATCCCCAACCTTTTGAACCCATGAGCAACATTCAGAAGTAAAAGGAGTTGGAGAGCAACACTAGCATGAAAAATGTTATTGCTGTACCAAATAAGTGCTTTGGCTGGCCATTTGGTAGCCACTAAGTGGATTGTCAACCTACATCGAGGCTCTGTTTAGCAGTACAGCTGGTTTTTATACAACCAAAACTTGCCTGCAAGCCTGGAATTGAGGCAACTGGGAGCAACATCCAAGGGGTTGGAAAGCAACATGTTGTTCACAAGCTACTGGTTGGGGATCACTGCCATAGAGTAAGATCCTAGACAAAGCACAAATCATTACAATATAGCAAACAGTCACAGAAAGTATGATACCACCAGGCGGAATTAAGAGAATTAACCATATTATATATTCTACAAAATAACTAATGTCCTCAGGGACAGAACTAGGGGTAGGCAGAAGATGCACCTGCCTAGGCTGCAAAGCTGTGGGGCACTGGGCAGGTACCTGTTCAAAGGATTTCTGCCTACCCCTGGTCTGGGTTGTTCGCTCCCCTGCTCTCCTCCCTCCCCTTGTCACTCCCCATCCTTCCCTCCCCTTGTCACTATCCTCCCCTTCCCTTGTCACTCCCCTCCCTTATTCAGGACCCTGCCTTCCCTTAATCTATATGGCAGATGCGCATTCGCGCCAGCGCCCTTTCATGAGCGTGTGCGCACATACACATGCACTTACAAGGGAGGGTGGGGGTAGTTGACTTGGCGCCATGTCAGCTTCGACTGGCCCTGAATGTCCTGCCACTGCTATTAGCCATATTTGTTATGAGTGCTTCTCTGGGTGTGAGCTCTGCTGCCTATCTTGTACTAAAACTTCTTTTTAAGATGAATGCTCCCTTTAACATGTTCTGGGGATACTCTAATTATATATACAAGGGGTGTGCAAAAGGTGATCAGGAGATCTCAAGAGACTGTCAACCAACCGCTTGTCTAAATCACATTCCTGTTTTATTCTTTTCATTCAGATTTTTTAAATGTTAAAGTTATATAAGAAATACAGGTTGGGGATCCGTTATCTGCAAACCCATTATCCAGAAAGCATCGGATTTCAGAATGGCCATCTCCAGTAGACCCCATTATAATTAAATAATCCACATTTATAAAAAGTATTTCCTTTTTCTCTGTAACAATAAAACAGTAGCTTGTACTTGATCCAAATTCTGATATCGTTGACCCTTATTGGCAGCAGAACCAGCCTGTTGGGTTTATTTTATGTTGTTTACATGATTTTCTAGTTGATTTCAGATATGAAGATCTAAATTACAGAAAGATCCATTATCTGTAAAACAGCTGTTCCTGAGCATTCTGGATAACAGGTCCCATACATGTACATAATTAAATGTAACAATATACATTTTCTGATAAATCAATATTTAAGTAATATTTTCCATGGAACAGAATGCTACCAATGCTTTTATGGATGACACTGGCACTATTATTCAGAGACTGCTCAGGAATTCTCACTTGGCATTTCCAAATGACCCCCATACAATAGTATTGGTGTCAGCCATAGGCAGCAAGTTTTAATTCCTCTTAAAGGAAACCTATACCCCCAAAATGAAGACTTGAGCAACAGATTAAAGAATCTTACCAAACTGGAATATATATTTAAGCAAATATTGCCTTTTACATCTCTTGCCTTGAACCATCATTTCATGATGGTCTGTGTGCTGCCTCAGAGATCACCTGACCAGAAATATTTCAACTATAAATGTAACAGGATGAAGTGTTGAAGCAAAACATAGAACTCTGTCTGTTAATTGGCTCATGTGACCTAACTGTATAGTTTGTTTGGTATGTTTG